>JAOQMR010000006.1:7024777-7051990 GCA_027563865.1 Erythroxylum pelleterianum | reverse complement strand
AAAAAAAGTATATACAATTCAACCCCCCCTTCTTGTGTATTTGAGTATCATCTTATTAACTTGTGATTCACTTCAAAAGCAAGAGACAGAAACACAAGATTTTTTCATCCGTCCCTCATTGCTCACAGAAATAGGAATTCTATTCACTCCTTACATTTGGCTACTGGTACTAGGCTTGTCGGTTTCCAAGAGATTCAGGATCAGTTTGTGTCTTATTTCCAGAATTCCATAGGGACTTCTAAATCCCTTCCTTCTTCTTAAGAGTTTGTGGCCTCCCTTTTTCCTCTACCTCTCCCTGATAGTCTTACCAGTCCTCTTACAGCTGCTGTGACTGATCAAGAGATAAGTGAGACCTTCCATTCCTTCAATCCAAATAAGGGCCCCAACCCTGATGGTTTTAATGGGCATTTTTTCAGACAATCATGGCACGTTATTGGTCAGGAAGTCACTAAGGCTATTAAGAACTTTTTTGAGCATGGGAAACTTCTTAAGGAGCTTAACTCCACCTTCATCTCCCTCATTCCTAAGACAGCTTAACCAACCATTGTGCAAGATTACATTCCCATCTCGTGTTGCAATTTTCTGTATAAGGTCATTGACCTGTTCTTCCCCACATTGTTAGCCACAACCAATGTGCTTTTATTCCAAATTGTCGATAGGTGATAATGTTTTGTTGGCTCAGGAAATTCTTCGAAATTATCACATTTTCAATAGTCATAAGCGTTGTGCTTTCAAAATTGACCTTACTAAAGCTTATGACACTGTTCATCGGGAGTTTATCCTCATTGTTCTAGAATCAGTTGGTCTTCCAAGGCAATTCATTGCTTAGATTAAAGAATGTATTTCGAGCTCGTCTTACTCTACCCTCATAAATGGTACCCCCTCCAAGTTCTTTAGAGGTCAGTGAGGTCTGAGGCAAGGAGATCCCCTATCCCTTTTCCTTTTCATTCTAAGTATGGAAGTTCTTTCTAGAGCGTTGAACAAGGCTCTTGATGGAAATCCCTCATACCAATACCATTGGCGATGTAACTCTCTTAAGTGAAACCATCTTCTGTTTGTTGACGATCTTATGCTTTTTTGTCATGCTGATTTGGATTCTGTGACTTCTTTGCTAAATTGTCTTAGGAACTTCTCTTAATTGTCTGGTTTGGAATTGAATCCCAACAAAAGCCATTTTTTCTTATCTCCTGAGTCGGTTACCCTGACTCCTCAAATTGAGCGGGTGTCTGGTCTTCAGCAAGGTAGTCTCCCCATTAAATATTTGGGTGTTCCCCTCATTACTGGGCGGTTAACCTGTATGGATTGTAGGCCTCTTGTTGGAAAAATCGAAGCTAGGATTAATAAGTGGACTAACAAAAGTCTTTCCTACACCAGCATTCAGTTAATTATTTCAGTGCTTTCTTCCTTTCAAGTCTATTGGCATTCCATGTTCATTCTTCCTTCTTCCATCTTAAAAGAGATAGAGGCTAAACTTAGGAGTTTTCTTTGGTCCGGGCAGCACTCCTCCCATTTTAGTGCTAAGGTCAAATGGTCAGACATATGTAGACCAAAAAATGAAGGTGATCTTGGGATTAAATACTTACCTACTTGTAGTACTGTGCTTCTGAGAAATAGGATTTGGATTTTGTTTCACGACTCGGAAGCTCTCTGGTTGAAGTGGGTACACTCTATTATTCTTAGGCGAAGGACTTTTTGGAGTATTCTACCTACTAGAAATAGTTCCTGGAGTTGGAAGAAAATTTTAGCCGTGAGGGATAACCTAAGGAACCAATTCAAAATTCGGATAGGGAATGGAGCTTCCACTTACTTTTGGCAAGATCCATGGCACCCGAGAGGTATCCTCCAGCATTTCTCTACTGCTAGGACCATTAATGGCTCTGAGCTCAAAATGGCAGCCACAGTTTCTGAGGTGATCAAGAATAATAGGTGGAGTTGGCAAGAAGTTATAGGTGATACATTGGGTTTTCTGGCACCACTCCAATATCAACCGAATAGCTCTCAACGAGATAGTTTGGAATGGTTGGCCGGGTCTGGGAACCGCCATGTCTACATTAAGTCTTCAGCCTATTCCTTTTTAAGACCCCCCAATCAAGAATCCCTTGGCATACATTGGTGTGGTCCACAAAGAACAACCCAAGATGTTCTTTCATCCTTCGGTTGGCCTTTTGTGGCAAACTACATACTAGAGACAAACTCACTTTCCTACATACTCCCAATCATTGTTCCTTATGTCTCGATGCCAATGAATCAACAAACCATTTATTTTTTGAATGCCTTTATTCTAAAGCAATTTGGATTTATTGCCTAGCCTACTTTCATATCACCTTCCCACCCCATCTTGACCTCCTTACATTTCCTTCTTGGCTTAATTCCCCACACAACCTCAGATCTATCAATCCTATTTCCCCATTCTCCTTTCAGTGGCAGTCTACATTCTGTGGAAAGAAAGGAATACAAGGACTTTTAAAGACAAATCTATGGGGGTGGATGGAGTGAAAGCCAGAATTCTCACTCTATTTCAGGAGCACCTTAGAGTAAACACCGAGGGCAGGTAAGGGTATGAGAGGCTTTTATACTAACATCCTTGAGCAGGTTTTTTGTTGCAGGTTTTAACCAGAGACACTTGGAGTAGCAGGTCACAACTCCATGGTATGAGAGCTCAATCAGTCTTCAACTCTTTGCAACCCTCCTCAGCAGCAGTTCGGCTTCCCTCGCTGGCCAGGCAGTAGCACATTGTACGAGCCTTCATTGCTTCATCAGCTATAGCAGCAAAGTCAAGTGGAGAATCAAAACTTCCACCACATTCAGCACAAAAGGTCTTACTTATTAAAGAAGGTTGAGAGGCAATTTCGACATCTCATCAGCTGTACAGATTATGTTTGCTTCCAAGAGGTTCAACCATGGTTTTGGATGGTATTAGTACTAACTAAGGTTGGGCTTGGTAGTAGTTTCTGGTGCTATTTCAGGTACACAATCATCAGTTGGAAAATGAAGGCAGAGTTGTTCACTCTGCAGCAACCCGACTTCGGTAGAGTCTCTATCTGACAGGTTCTAGGCCAAACAAAGGCTTTTCAATCCAACAGTCCAATTAACAGAGGCTTTTAGGAAAGCGGATAACTTTACAGTTGAATTGTTGGTTTGAGTGATTTGTTTTGTAGCTAACTGTGTTCTCATTTGGAACATAGCATGATTGAGCTTTTGCTACTTGTATCTGTCGATGGATCAAGTCTTATAAGTCCTTTCTGCAATTTCGGTCTGTAGGAGGATTATGCTCATGCCAAGATGCTTGATGTACTACCTTTTTTGAACCTTTTTTTTTTTTTCGTTGGTGTTTCTTTAGTCCAGGGGTTGGTCTCTTGCTTTGTTGTGATGAGAGTTATTACTCTCTCTCGCCATGTACATACTTCCTTTATTCTTTAATATCATTTTCTTACTGATTTAACAAAAAAAAATATCAAACAATATATGGCGGGGAAGATGTTTGATTTATGAGCAGAAAGAAATAGTGGAAAGCATGGTCTTGGAATCTTATTCTGACTGATAGATGTGTATAGATCTCTGCTAAGCTGCAGTTTCTAACGTAAAACAAACATTGGTGTATTTGTATATCCATACGTTCATCGCGTATTATATAAAAATGTGATATAACGATATCTGCCAACCTATATTCGCATCTTTTGCAACAAGTAGATGGATATAGGCCCTTGGCGTAGTATTTTTAAACCTAACGAGCAAAGTTAAAGGACAATGAGGAGGACATCTCACTAGAAATCAATATATTATAACCACGTACACCACATATAACTTACCATGCAGTCACATGTATGATGAATAGGGTGTAGTATGGCTTTGTGTTTTAAGTTTCAGAAACCTATAGTTAATAGATAAGTTTATTTAGTATTTGCATATCGAAAACATTTGTCATTTGATTGTCCCAAGCTACATCGAGTTCAAGTGCACCATGCCTTCCGCAATCCAATGACCAATATGAGTAGTGATACTGATACATCATAGCCAAAACAGTTATATAGTTACGCGCGTTAATTCTACAATTCCCAATTCTCAAGTCTATCTCTCACGCACTCAGATCTCTTCGCCGCTCTCCAACCTAACGCGATCTTTTGATCTCCTGCGTTCTCAGGTATCCCAAAATCCACGTTCTTTCTTTTTCTGTATTATGATCGGTTTCTGCATTTGTGGTTTGCTCATTTGTCGTTTTACGTATACTTACTTTGAGCTTCAGATACGTCGAAGTTTGTTGGTTGGTCAATGTAATGGTTTTATAATTTTTCCATTGCGTTTTAGATAGTGATATGATTAATGCGTAGCATTGAAGATGGTTTACTTTGTCGTGTTTTTGTAATAAATGACTAGGCTGAAGTAGGTTCCAAGCAAATTAATGTTAGATGAAAAGAATGGTAAATGATTTGATTGAGGTAGCTACTTATTGTGTATAATATTTGTGAATTTGCAGGGGAGGAAATTGGGGTATATTTGGTAATATGCAGCACGTTGTGGTGACAATCGAGGAGCAATTGATTTTAAAAGCGATAAAAGACGAATGCCAGTGGGAGAATCTCCCGAAAAGGCTTCAAGCTACTCTAACTTCTAAAGAGGAGTGGCATAGAAGGTTAAGTGTGTTTATAACTTCTGTGTATTCGATCTCTTGATTGCGTACTGCAGTGAAACAAGATACGATTAGATATGTGGTGGGGATGTAAGGTCATTTCTATAAACGTGCTTACTGATGGGCTAGGCCTTTATGAACAAGACATTCAGGCTATATGATTTTACAGGGAAATGATCCTAGTATCCAATCTAAGTTGCGATGTGTTTATTGGGGTTTAAAAAGAAGGGTTTACTTACATTTCAACTATGAAGAACAGTTCTGATTCTGTTCCCCTGCAATTTGTTTTTTCTGGCTCTTAAGATTGCAGAAGTTGCATACAATGTGCATCCTCATCAACAGAAGATCTAAGTCTATGAGAACTTCAAATTACCGCATTGCCGCAACCAATCATACACATCTTAACGTATCCATGTATATATATATATTCTATCTCTATACCCACCCATCTATCTGTCCATCTATTTTTCTTTCTACCTTTGTCTTCATCTGTCTACAATATACACATATAGATTATGTCTGCTCGGGGAGAGGGTTGGTTGGATCTCCGATCACATGTGTGTTCTGATTACTTAAATACTGTAAAATAAAAATTTGTTGATTTCCATTTTTTTTATATTTCTATTCATACATTCATTTGCTTGTACGCGTATTTCTTTCAGGATAATTGACTATTGCATTAGGAAAAGGTTGCAATGGAGTAACTGTTTTGCCTGCAAAGTTTGCAAAGAAAGTGAGTACTACGAAGATATGATGCGTTACTTGCGCAGAAATCTCGCGGTGAGTGGTATATTCCCAGTTCAATTTGTATTGTTACCCAAACGGCATTATCTTCATGCTTGCTTTGGAGGTAAATCAGGAAGTAGTTGGTTTGAAATTTGAAGAAAGAAGAGATCCCATCCATCCTGGAGATAGTTTAATATATAAGTTTTCAAGAACAACGCCAAAAGTTACCAGCCTGAGGAAGAAAAAAACAGGTCAATAGGTTCTTGAGAAAAAAAGTCTGCTGCATGTTATGTCAACAGGTTCTAATACATGCTGTTATATTCTTAGACCACCTTTAGTCACTTTTTATTTGTTGCAAAAATGATCACTATGCTGTTATGAAGCACATAAAATATAACTAAGTTTGATACGAGAAAATAAGAAAATAAAAAGAATTAACATAAGACATATTTGACAAAAAAATACTTAAAAGGGAAACATTGTTTTCATTTTATTTTTGTTTATAAAAAATATACAAATATAAAAAAATTAGAATATATCAAAGTTAATAACAAATTAGTTAAATCATATGAAATTATCCTATCTATATATATATATATATTATAGACATAAAAGTTTTTTTATATAGTTTTTACAACAATATTAAGATTTAATCATGGAAGTCTGACTTTCATCGTTTACGCTTTAATAAAAATAAAGGCAACCTTATCACCAATATTACTCCTACTTAAAATCATCTTTCCTTTTATTCATATTACTTGTATTTTTGTTAGATTAATAGAGGATTCACACTATGCAAATTTGTTAATAGTTCGTTGTCTCTAGTATAAAATTTCTAAACATCCATACTTTCTTCTTCCACTTTTTTTCTAGCAAAATGATATTGAACTCGAATATGTTTTGTCCTTAGATGAAATGATAAATTCTATGTAAATGAAAAATACTCTGGCTATCACAAAATAGAGCAATATTCTCTTATTTGTTTTTGAGCTCCTATATTAACATTTGCAACCAAATTGCATCTTTGCTAGCTTATGTAGCTACAATATATTCTACTTTCATCGTAGAAATAGTCACAATAGATTACAATTTTGGGTCCTAGCTTACACCTCCTCCAACAAGAGTATAATCTTTGGTAGACTTATTCTTGTCAAGATCACCTTATAATCTGAATTAACATAGCCTTTGACAATAAATTCTGATCCTCTAAACCATAATGTTGTTTTTCAAGTACACTTAATATATCTCAGGATCTTCTTTATAATACTCCAATACTCTCTACTATGATTTGTCAAGTATCGATTAATTACTCATACTACATATGTAATGTTGAGTCTTGTACAGATCATGACAAACATTAGGCTACCAGTTACTAGTGTATATTGTTCTTAAGGTATTTCCATCTTCTCTATTTCGTTTTTAGGACTCATACTTGAAGATAACTTGAAACTTATAGAAAAAGGTGTAGAAATTGGCTTACAATCTTGCATATTAAAACATGCAAAACTTTATTCAAATAATTCTTCTAAGAAAGCCAAATCTTTATTATTTTTGTCTCGGTAAATTTGCATCCTTAAATCTTATTT
This sequence comes from Erythroxylum pelleterianum, assembly GCA_027563865.1. Classification (NCBI taxonomy): domain Eukaryota; kingdom Viridiplantae; phylum Streptophyta; class Magnoliopsida; order Malpighiales; family Erythroxylaceae; genus Erythroxylum; species Erythroxylum pelleterianum. The sequence continues at coordinate 7,045,051 of JAOQMR010000006.1, read as the reverse complement.
GTTAGTCCAAAGTTTTTTTATTTCAAATTCTCTAGCTAACTGTGCCTTCAACTCTTTAATATAATCTTTCTTCGAGCTTGCTACTAACATTCCATCAACATATAACAATAAGATAATGATATTATCGCGACCAAATCTCTTGTAATAAGCACAAGGATTTGAATTTATTGAGCCTATTGGATCAAAGACTCATAATGAAAGAATCAACTCTCTTATACCAACATCTCTGTGCCAATTGGAAACTATATAGAGATTTGTTCAACCTATAAACCAAGTTTTCCTTTTCCTTTTCTTCAAACCTTTCTAACTGGAGCATATACACTTCTTCTTTAAGTTCTCTATGGAGAAACAAAATTTTGACTTCTAACTGCTTTAAATGTAAATCATATATACCACACATTGCCAAGACTATTCGAACCATTATCAATAGAGTGATAGTAGAAAATATTTTATTGAATTCAATATCTTCTTTTTGAGCTTATCTTTTCGCCACCAATATTACATGATAATGCTCCACTTAGTCATTGCCATCTCAATTCCCACGTCTTGTTTTTATGGATGGCTTCAATTTCTTCTTACATTGATGCCATCCATAGAGAAGTGTGTTAGCGTTACAGCCTCATAGAAAGTTGATAGGTTTCCAATCTTTGTCAGTAAATATTTTTTAACATTACTTCCCATAAGGCATCTTGAGTGTTAAGTTAGTTCTCTCCTTTCTCAAGTTGGCCATCAGACTTAACTTGTTTTTGTTCTTTATGCTCTTATGCAACTTTAAAAAAAAATTAGGATCTTCTTGTTTTTCTTTAACTTAAACTATAGTAGTCTTTGGTTTCTCCTTTGTAGTGTTATTTTCTTCCTTTTCTTATAACTTATCTTCTACACATATGACATCTTTGTTCATTATTACCTTGTAAGTAGTGGGATCCCTTAAGTGATACCTCTTAATTATATTAACATATTTCAACAAAATGTATTTCCTTAATTTTGGATTCAGCTTTGACATTTATTAGGAATTATATATCATATATGCAAAACATCCAAATATATAGAGGGATGAATAATTTATAGGATTACTAGTCCACATCTCTATAGGTGCCTTTAACCCAATTGCTCAAATAATAAGCGGTTTTTAATGCTTCTACTTAAAATGATTTACCTAGACCTACAGTCCTCAACATTATTTGTGTTCTTTTCAACAACGTTCTATTCATTTGCTGAACTACTCTATTTTAATGAGTGTACATTACTATAAACTGAATCTTGATGCCTTGTTGTTTACAAAATGCATCAAACTCGTTGCTAACTATTTACCTCTATTATCTGACTATAGACACTTGATTGTTTTTTCAGTTTCAAGTTCTACATGTACTTTAAAGTTTGTGGGAATTAGAACACGTCTACCTTTCTTTTGATTGGATACACCCAATATCTCTTAGAGTAATTATCAACAAAAGATACAAACTATTTCACACCTCATAAGAATGAAATTGACGTTTTCCAAACATCACAATAAATCAGCTCTAGAATAGCCTTACTTCTAGTAGTGGAATTGCTAAATTTCAATCTATATTGCCAAGTAGTAACACAATTCTAATTAAAGGGAAATGATAACTTTTTTAGCTATATATTTTACAAGATTCTTCAATCCTCATTCTGAGATATGGCTAAGTTTGAGGTGCCACATCATTAACCACATCATTGTTGATTTATTTATTGAACTTATTGATGTATTTATTGAACATTATTGAACTCATCATTAACCACATCATTAACCACATCATCTTTCTTCCGGTATTTCTCTTTTAAGCATATGAAGATCAGCAGTTACCTTTTCTACTTCCATTACCCAATTATGTCTTTGACTATATTTATGATCTCATTTTCAACTTGAGTTTTACATACGATATCATCAAGTTTTATTAAAGATGTTACGTTTTTTCAGACCCTTCACATGTCTTACCTCATGGATGGTGTGAATCTTATCATCCCACATTTTTATTTTAATCTTAATGATATCAATACTAGCAATCTCATAGACATGATTGTCACCCATAAATACAGATCCTCCTGAGAGTAGTTTATACAGGTCAAACCAATCTCTTTAAGAAATTATGTGCCAGGTAGCTCCCAAATCCAAAAGTCAAATATCAGAAAAATCATTTCTACTTTATGTTGTTGTCTCACTGTAAAGGATTTCACCATTATCCGTAGAACTCGTAATATTATCTTGAGGGGTTGTTGCATTTTCTTCTACATTCTTCTTATTCCAACAATCCTTGGTTTGCCCTTCTTACTTCAATTTTAACATTTGATATATTTTCTACCTCTTGTTTTGGAAATACTATGATTTTGAGTCCAACTAACACTAAGTTTTAGTAATCTTCCTCCTATAATGGATAGTGCCTCCGTTTATTGCAAATTTGACAACCTATCCTCCTTATTAATTTCTTCTTTTAAAACAGCAGCATAAAAATCTTTAAAGATTAGATAGTCTGAGAGAATATTATTGATCAAATTGATGATGAGTTGATAATATGAATCTAGTAGTAGAAGTTATGCACATTCTTTTACATCTTTATAGCCCAACTATGAGGGCTTAGAAAATAGAGTATTAAGAGTGTTGGTGTGATCCATCACTACAGTTGATTTTGACATTCGAAGAGTGTAGAGTCTTCTTTTCAAAAAAATTTTATTGCGAAGTGACTTGGCCTCGTACAGTTTTATCATTATATCCCAAATATTCTATGTTTTTCTCCTCTAATCTTAATAAGAATTCATCAGCTAAACCCGAGTGTAGATTAGTTATAGCCTTATCATTCATTTTCTTCCATTTGCTATCATCTATGATTTCCACTAGTCTTTCTCCAATGGCCTTTAAATAATCTTCTTTGTTAAGATTGCCTTTATATTAATCTTTTATACTGGGAAATTATTCCCATTGAATTTCTCTATTTCAAACTTTGTTGTCATTATTGAAACTTTTTTTTCACTAACTAGATCTTACTGTTATATGAATAACAGTGCTAAAGTCAAGCACTAATACTAATGTTATGATGTTGAGATATGAAGCATATAAAATGTAGTTAATTTTGAAATAATAAAATAAGTAAACAAAAGGAATTATAACACAAAACAGATTTGAAAAAGGAAAGCATATATTTAGGATAAACTTATCTTAATCTCTAATACACTCCATTTTATCTTTATTTTTGTTTTAAAAATACACAAATAAAATAAAAACTAAAATATATCAAAACTAGAAATAGATTAGTTAAATCATATGAAACTATCCTATATATTGGACAATTATGGCAAATTGTATTTCTACATAATTCCACTGCCATAATTGTGTGACGGCTATACTTGTTAGATCTGGGGAGTCCACTTTTATGAGAGATCTACATCATGGGCCTAGCGAGAGAATATACTCCTGGGCCTTGACATCACACTCTAACCCAAAACCTTAAGGCATTAGGTTTATGGGGCCTTTTCACTTATATGCCCCTCACTAATTCCATCTCTTTCGAATGTAGAATTCCCACTCACACTTGAAATCATAACAATATCCCCCTCAAGTGTGAACTTCCATACCCTTGAGCAAAAGCCTTTTTCTTAGTAGCTCGAGTATATGTCATCACCAAGAGCCATTTTTACTCTACTGGTCTGGGCCCACCAGGAGTCTCCTTGCTCTTCCACGTGGGGAGGCAACCGCGGGATTCAACTACCATCTCTATACTCATCCCTTGCCAAACCATTAGCTCTGATACACTTGTTGGATCTGGTGAGCCTACTTTCATGAGAAATCTACATCATGGGCCTAGTAAGGGAACATACTCATGTGCCTTGATACCATACTCTTGTTAAAAGCAAACACACACAAGGAGTGAATTGTGTGTATAAAATTTTTCGTAAGTTCTTTCAATTCGTATAATAAACAGATCCTAGTTTAAAAAAAATTGTAGGAGCCTATCAGACGATAAAACTTTTTTAAATGACAAGAGCTTATTAGGCAATAAGAGCCTTTTGTGGAATAAGACCCTACTTAAACAAAAGGATCCTATGAATGATAAATCTTATTAAAATAATTTTAAAACAAAAGGCATTTGTTAAAATTAAAAGGAATCTCTTGCAAGTAGAGAACAGAGGGAGTCTTTTATAAAGGTGAAGGAGACTCTTACTAAAAACAACACACACACGATATAATGCGAAAATTTAAAAGTTAAAAAAGGAAAGAAAAAAAAACGCAATTGATTTATACTAATTGGGCTTACAACCTAAGTTTACGTCCAATCTCCAAGTATCCAACTTCAGTATTTCAATATAAAAATCGAGTATTAAATTTGACGAGCCTCTTTAGGCTCACAAGTACGTATTTTTCAAGGTTCTCCAACCTTTCACACTCAAAGTGTATAACAAGCTTCTAAAAAACTCACAGAAAAATAAAATAACAATTTATCTCTTGATAAAGTGATTTTAATTTCTAAAAAACAATAGTAATGATATGATTCTCAAGAGTATAGATGCTGCTCAAAATGTTTTGAAAGTCTGAATATATTCGTTCTACTTCATAACTATTGTTGCTCTTATTTAAGTAGTCAAATTCTTCAACTAACCGTTGCTTCACTCACATCTTTAGTCAACTAGATGGATTTAACCTTAAACAACTTTGATATAATCTTTGCCAAAAATCTTCCAGTAATCATGGTTCTTTCGAAAAAATCATTTCTAATAAGGTAAGTTCATAAAGAAAGTTCCTGCAAAAAAGAAAGCGTATTTATGATGATTTGATTTATTTCTTTTTTGAGAATTAGATCGCTAATTTTATAAGGAAATAATCTAATTTGAATTTTAAAATATTATACAGTTGTCATCAAAATCATTAAATATAAATCTTGAGCTAACAATTCCAACCCAAAACCTTACAGCATTAGGTTTATGAATCATTTCCACTTATATGCCCCTCATTAATTCTATCTATTTCGATGTAAGATTCCTACTCACACTTGAAATCCCAACAATACTAAGATGGAAATCATAACCGACTTTCATCGTCAAAGCTTTAATAAAAATAAAGGTGGCTTTACCACCAATACATTCAAGTTCTATGCTGTAATTGCTTTGTTAAATTTGTCTGAACTTAGCAGAATAATTTATCAGACAGTTGGCCTAAATATCTTCTTGCTGTAAAAATTTATTAGCCTTTACCTTCTCAGGGGGTATCTGCATACTGCTTATTCAACCTCTGAATTCATTTGCAGTTGTTTCCGTATCACCTTGCAGAGTATGTTTGCCGTGTGATGAGAGTGTCACCTTTCAGATATTACTGCGATATGATTTTTGAGGTCATGAAAAATGGTAATAGGTCACTTTGTTGGTGAAATCTGAGTTGGTTGCTAAAATTTGCAATTTATATACTCTCTAGCACGCCAGTAACTTTTCAGTTGTGATAAACACCAATTCATCCATTCATTCTTATTTAAGTTTCTTGCAGAGCAACCTTATGACAGCATCCCAAATTTTAGTGCTGCTGACGCCTTGCAGCTTACTGGAATCGGTAGAAATGAATTTATTGACATTATGAACAAGTGCAGATCTAAGGTACTGAATCGAACTGATTATGAGTTTTTAAATCTTTTGGTTGTAAACATGCAACTGGGTATCATTGTTGCAATGCATGTTTGTATTTTGCTACTTGGAATTGCACTTGAACTTCCTATCATTGACTTCTAGTGAGAAGTACAACATTGGAATTAGAACTCTTCCATAAAGCTAAATAAGAAGAAAAGCATGGAAAAACAAAAAGGAAATAGTCATTTCCTTTCCTCAATATTTCTTGCTTATATGTGGTCCTTGTTCCATTAAATATTTAAATGATAACCATCTTAGATTTGTAAGTCATAACTTGTGTTATTATGTCGTGTAACATGAATTTGATTTCCACAAAATTTATCCTGTTGTCACGGAATCTTCATGAGTGTTAGATTAAAGTCCTCTCCTCTTTAGCACTATTTCCAAATTATCTTCTGAGATGAAGCAAAAGCTATTATCTTACCCATCATTTACACATCTGGAGCTATTCAGAAAATTATGTGGAAGCTGAACAAGTCAATTGCTAAAGAACTTTTACCTACAGAACCTGTGGACTTTGCGGTAGAGTCGTGGTGGGGAGTTTGTCTTGTCAATTTTACGTTAGAAGAATTTAAGGTCAGATAACTTTTTATTGAGAATGCGTGGTTTATTAGAATCTAGCACCAAAAAAGATGTTTCTTTACGCACGAATCAGTTACTCTAGATAGTTAGATATCAGATGCTTAAAGATCAAGCTTTATGCATTTGACATATAAATTCTGGTGAATGTGTTTCAGAAACTCTCTGAAGAAGAGATGGCAACAATAGATAAAATTTGCAAGGAAGAAGCTAACGTATATATCCTGTTCGATCCTGAAACTGTAAAGGGTCTGTATCGACGTGGATTGGTATACTTTGATGTCCCCGTCTATCCTGATGATCGTTTTAAAGGTTAGTTCCTTCAGTGTACTATCAATGAAATTCAAGTCCTGAAGCTTTTCAAACATCGTACGTGATTTCACTTTCCTGGACTTGTAAACTGCATTAATCTTGTAAACATTGTTTCAATTTTCCTTGATTTGTAGGTCTAAACAACTCTTTTTATTACTACGGATGTAGAATATCTGACAAGTTTATTCAATGTGGCTACACTATTCCTCGAATGATTTCTGGAATGAGCTAATAAAATTCTTGATCTTGAAGTTTCTAGGCTTGAAGGTTTTGTTTCTAATAGGGAACAATCATATGAAGACCCTATTGAGGAGTAAGCAATTATTTACAGCGATAAGTGTTTTTTTTCATTATGTTACATTCACTACGAACAGGATTAAGATCGTGATGCAATTAATTCCATCCAGGTTATTATATGCAGTTTTTGTGGTTTCAAGTGAAAACTCTACTGTCGCTGAACTTGCAACGACTTTACAGGCTGACCTTTCACAGCTGCAAGCTGCTGCATCTTTTGCTTGTCGACTGGGATGGGCTGTGAAATTGATTGATCCTGGATCTGTTCTTCAGGATACCAGCGTACCTGGTTCCCCAAAAGGCATTCTTAGTGATGATAAAGATGCTTCTCGCACCAGTACAAGCTCTGTGCAAATGTCCAATGATGGCAGTGTTGGTCAGCATGGAAGTGTTTCTGCGATAGAAGACCGTGTGCGATTCTCCACTCATGCTCGTGTTGCTTTTGTTGTTGATGCTACTATAACATCCTATCTTATGATGGGATCTGTTTCACCAGGTCTTTCTCCTTTGCTCTTACTATGAAATCAGGAATCAGAAATTTTTTCACAACTCTTTAAAGTTTGAAATACTTGATCAAACACTTGCTTCGTACGTTCACTTGAAGATAAGTAGGTTCTTAATCACTAACTGAACTTAGACATATCAGCATTGAAGTAAGGAGTTGAAAAACATGAGGGGAATGTTAAAATATAATTTAAACTTTACAGTTTTTAGAGTTCTCTTCAAGAATATCTTTTATTCTAAAATTACTATGTATGAGTAGGATTTATTTCTATAATAGTCTTGTAAATGTTAAGAGCCTTAGATCAAGAGCACCAGATTTTTCTAGATAGCATTTAATAAGTTAAAAGGTTGTTGGGCATTTAATAAGTTAGTTTGGTAGAAAGTTGTTGGGCATTTAAGTAGCAGTTCTAGAGTATTCTTAAGCTCCCTATAAATACCTCTTGTATCAAACATTTTAAGCAAACCAAAATTTTGAGTGATACATTCTTCTCTCTAATCACTCTTCCACCTCCAACAAAACAAAGCGATATTAGAGCTTGGTTAGTTTAGAGAAAAAAATAAAGTGTGTGTGAAAAAAAATGGAGTGGGTAAGTTGTGAGAAAAAGAGTTAGTCATGGTCAATTTTGAAATGATTTCATTCCAATATCCTCATCTTACAAAGGATAACAATGACAATTGGTGTCTTCAAATAAAAGCATTGCTAGGCTCACATGATGCATGGGAGATAGTAGAAAAGGGGTATGAGAAGCCACAAGATAAAGGAGATTTGTCTCAAAATACAAGAAATATTAAATTGGTAAAGACAAGGAAGAAGGATCAACAAGCCCTTACCACCATCCACCAATGTTTGGATGATTCAATGTTTGCAAAGGTGGCTGATGTAACTACCTGGAAAGAAGCTTGGGAGATCTTGCAAAATTCTTTCCAAGGAGTAGAGAAGGTAAGGAAAGTAAGGCTTCAATATCTAAGAATGGATTTTGAAGCAATTAAGATGAAGGAATCCGAATCAATTTCGGACTATTGCTCGAGAATAAAGATGATAACAAATCAAACGAAGAGATATGGAGAGATGGTAGATGATGTTCGTGTGATTGAGAAGATCCTTCAAACTCTCACTCCAAAATTCGACTATATGATGTGCCCTATTGAACAATCAAAAAATTTGTAGGAGATAACTATTGAACAACTAGAGGGATCCTTGATAGCCCTCGAAGATAAGATTAATAGAAGACAAGGAGAAGCATTAGAGCAAACTCTTAAAAACAAGGCCTATTTGAAGGAAAATAGAAGAGAAAGTCAACGAGGTTATAGACATGGCCAAGGTGGAAGGAGGTAGCCAAAATAACTTCAATGATGGGGTGAGATATTTTCAATCAAGTAGAGGTTGTGGAAGTGCAAGAGGTAAAAGACGAGGCTATAATTTGAAGAGAAATGAAAGGAGGTACGAAAAAACCAACATTGAGTGCTAAAATTGTGATAAGCTTAGTCATTATTCTTCCCTTGAATAATTGTGAGGCAAGAGCTAATCTTGTAGATGGTAAGGAAGAAGATGAATCAACTTTATTGCTAACACTTAAGGAGGGAGAGAAGGATGACAAGAGCTCGTGGTATTTAGATAATGGTGCAAGCAACCATATGTGTGGTCTAAAGAAAAAGTTTGTGGATCTCGATAAAAATGTATGGGGCAATGTGTCTTTTGGAGACTCATCAAAAATTCAAATTGAAGGCAAAGGTACAATTCTTATCTCCTCCAAAGATGGTAGCTATAAGCTTATGAATGATGTTTATTATGTCCCTAAGTTAAAAAGCAATATCTTAAGCTTATGACAACTTTTGAAAAAAAGGTATGATATTCGTATAAAAAAATAGTTATCTTTGGCTCCAAGATCAAAATGGTATATTGATTGTCAAGGTCACTATGTCAAGGAATAAAATTTTAGCATTGAATCTCAAGTCGCTTGATGTAAAGTGTTTGAAGGCTACGATAAAGGAGGAAGCATAGCATTGGCACATGAGATTTGGACACTTGAACTTTGATGCCCTAAAAAATATGGGAGAGAAAAAGATGGTGAAAGGGAGGCCTTTAATCAACCATCCCAATCAAATTTGTGATGCGTGTCTTCTTAGGAAGCATGCAAGGAAGAGTTTTCCAAAAGAGGTTAAATCAAGAGCAACGAAGCCACTCCAACTTGTACACACCAATGTTTGCGGGCCAATTAATCCATCATCTTTTAGTGGCAACACATTTTTAATTCTATTTATTGATGATTTTAGTAAAAAGATATGGATTTACTTCTTGAAGCAAAATTCTTAAGCATTTTCTACGTTCAAGAACTTCAAGGCTCTTGTAGAAACCGAAAGTGGCTACAAAATTAGGGCTCTAAGGTCCGATAGAGATAGTGAGTTCACCTCAAAAGAGTTTAATGAAATTTGTGAAGCTCGTGAAATTTGACGTCCTTTAAAGACCCCTATATCACCACAACAAAATGGCATCACAGACAGGAAGAATAGAACAATTCTTAACATGGCTTAAAGCATGTTGAAAGTTAAGAATATACCTAAGGAGTTTTGGGTTGAAGCTGTCTCTTGTGTAGTTTACGTATCTAATCACTCACTAACATCAAACATTAAGGATTGTACGCCAATAGAAGCATGGATTGGACACAAGCCTAGCGTGAATCACTTAAGAGTGTTTGGGTGCATTTCTTACAAGCACATCCCGCAACAAGAGAGAAAGCAAGCTTGATGATAGATATGTCAAACATCTCTTTGTTGGCTATGACGCAAACTCAAAGGGCTATAAGTTGTACAACCTAAGAATGGTAAGGTAGTGGTGATTCATGATATAGAATTCGATGAAGATGGAGCATGGAATTGGGAAAGAAAAGAAGAAAGCAACTATGACTTCATTCCATACTTTGTCGAGGAAGAAAAAAAGAAGCCATGGCACCAACACAAGATATAACTCCGCCTCCTTCACCCATGCCCAATAATCAAGGTGAAAGCTCAAGTGAAAGACCAAGAAGAATGAGAAGTCTTAATCAGCTTTATGATGAAACTAAAGAAGTACTCTTGATTTGTGTTGCCTCTTTACCGATGGTGAGCTATTAAGCTTTAAAGAAGCCATAAAAGACAAAAATGAAGTCAATTGAGAAGAATGATACTTGGAAACTAACAAATCTTCCCAAGAGTCATAAAGTCATATGAGTCAAGTAGGTTTAGAAGGTGAAGAAAAATGCAAAAGTTGAAGTGGAAAGATACAAAGCAAGGCTCATTGCAAAAGGCTACAAGTAAAGGTATGACATTGACTATAAAGAGGTATTTGCCCTGATTGCTTACATGGAGACTAGTTGACTGCTTATCTTAATGACGGCTCAAATGAAATAGATAATCTATCAACTAGATGTGAAGTCAGTATTCCTAAATGGCTATCTTGAAGAAGAAGTGTATATTGACCAATCACTTGGATATGTGGTCAAAGGGCATGAAGATCAAGTCTTGATGTTGAAGAAGGCATATATGGATTAAAGCAAGCACCAAAGGTGTGGAATACGTGCATTGACAAGTATTTTCAAGAACATGGATTTGTTTGTTGCCTTAATAAGTATGTTCTCTATGTAAAAGCCTATGATAATGCAGATATATTGTTAGTTTGTCTTTATGTGGATGATCTCATCTTTACCGACAGCAATTTGAGATTGTTTGAAGAGTTCAAGAAGGAGATGTCTTATGAGTTCGAGATGATCGACATAGGGCTCATGTCCTACTATTTAGGCCTAAAAGTGAAGCAAATAGAGGAAGGAATTTTTATCCCTCGAGAAGGATATGCGAAAAGTATTGAAGAAGTTCAAGATGCTTGACTACAACCCCGTGAACATGCCCGTGGAGTGTATAATAAAATTATCAAAGTTTGAAGAAGGCGAAAAAGGAAGATCCCACTTTATTCAAAAGCCTTATTGGAAGTTTGAGGTACTTGACATACACAAAAACCGATATTCTTTATATTGTTAGAGTAGTGAACCGTTTCATGGAAGTTTCTACAACTCATATGAATTCAACAAAAATAATATTTTGGTGCTTGAAAGTACGTTGGAGTATGAATTATTTTATACTTCCTCTAATAATTTCAAGTTCATAGGATATTGTGATAACAACTTTACTGGAAATATTGATGATAGAAAGAGTACTACTGGATTTACATTTTACATGGCTAATTGTGCAATTTCATAGAGTTCAAAAGAAATAATTGAATGTTACGCTCTCTATTTGTGAATTCGAGCATGTGACAGCAACCTCTTGTACTTGTCATGCGATTTGGCTAAGGCAACTGTTAAAGGAACTTCACTTGATTCAAGGAGAAGCAACAAAGATTTACATTGACAATAAGTCCACCCAAGCACTTGCGAAGAATATAGTATACCATGATCGAAGTAAGCATATTGACACAAGATATCATTTCATTAAGGAGTGCATTGGAAGAAAGGAAGTGGAGCTTAAGTATGTATAGACACAAGACCAAGTTGTAGATATTTTCACAAAGGAACTCAAATTTGAAGACTTTCAAAGATTGAGATCAAGATTTGGGGTGAAGAAGAAAAGTTCAAATTAAGAGAGAATGTTAAAATATAATTTGAATTTTAGAGTTTCTAAAGTTCTCTTCAAAAATATCTTTTATTCTAGAATTACAATGTATAGCTAGAATTTATTTCTAGAATACATTGTAATTCTAGAATAGTCTTGCAAATGCTAAGAGCATTAATTATATTTTAAGTTAAAAGTTGTTAAACATTTAATAAGTTAGTTGGGTAGAAAATTGTTGGGCTTTTAAGGAGTAGCTCTAGAGTATTCCAAAGCTACCTATAAATACCTCTTATACCAAGTATTTTAACCACTCAAAAAATTTGACTGTACATTCTTTTCTCTAATTCACTCTTCTACCTTACAACAGGGAATTGAGGTAGAGCACTTAACTACACGTTAGTAGCTGCTAAAATCACGGAAACAGCTCTGTAGTGGACTTTTAATAGACCAAGATTCCATATATATAAGCAACTATGTCTGTACAAAACCTAGTTTACTGTCGTTCTCATCCCTCAAAAGTAGGAGGTCCATTCATCTCAATTGGTTTGCTTCTCGCTCTAGACTTTAACAAGTTATCTTAACTCTTGAACTTTGCAGTTGGTTGACTTATTTCTTCCAAAACTTTTCTGGACCGCTACTCTACCTTGAGTATGTCTTACGGTGTTGGCGAAACTACATTATGATTTTGGTCTATTAGTCAAAGGCATCTTTGACTGGTTTAGCTGATGTCGAGCATTAAGGTGACATGATAGTGCAGTTAATAGTAACTTCTCTATTGAGCTCATTGTAGAAGTTCATTGTCGAAATTGAGTAGTCCGTTATATTCGTGTTGTTGCTGGCTATCTTTTATCATTACTTTGCAGTACACATTGGTATACTGTGTTAATCAAATACAGTTTTCTAATTATCTACTCATGAAGCAAGAGAGCATGAACTAGCATACATATCGAACATAAGAAAAGAAGTCACTCAGGTGTTAGGGGATAGATTTATTTTCCAGACCTTGTTTAATTATTATTAACTCTCAGATTGTCACCTAGGTACATAAGCAATCAGGCACTGTAGGACTTTGATATCCCTCTTTTACATGATGTGAAATTAGTTTAGAGTGTCTTACAACTGAATAATAGATAGAAGATGGCCTTGCTTGTTGATCAGGCACAACATTGAGAGATATACCCATCAAATTGGCTAATTATGCAGTCCCATTGTATTTGGAAACGACTTTTTTGTATTTGATTATGTTGCATCTTTGGTTTGCAGGACTAAAATCTCATGCTGTAACGCTATATGAAGCAGGGAAATTAGGTCATGCTAGTATTGGCGATCTTTGCAAGGATCTGAGTTCATTAGAGGGAGCAAAATATGAGGGGGAACTACAGGAATTCGCAAATCATGTTTTTAGCCTACGTTGTGTGCTTGAATGTTTGCTATCTGGTGGAGTTGCACTTGATTTGAACAGCGAGGAAGTTTCCGGTAAGATTGTCAAATTAGCTTCAAATGTTGATAAAGGTGCAGCCAAGATAAGTTCTGCAGGAAAATTAGATGGATGTGATAGTAATGAAGCTGAAGTCCAAATAGAGGATTCCACAAGGTCAAAAATGCCTAAAAATGGTCCTCGTTGCACAGAGCTTGTTTCCGAAGGAAGCACACACTTGGGGTTTACTTCATCTGATGAAGCTAATTCTGTAAGTGAGATGTCTAAGTTGGAAGAAAATGTGAACAATGATGATAAACTTATCCCAGTTGAAGGGTCTGATGATTCGAAAGAAAATTTAAGAAGGGAAAGAAAGTACAGCGTGGATATTCTTCGCTGTGAAAGCTTGGCTGCTTTAGCACCAGCTACTTTGGATCGGTTATTTCGTCGTGACTATGATATTGTTTTATCCATAATCCCACTTCCTTATTCAGCAGTTCTTCCTGGACCAAAAGGACCCATCCACTTTGGTCCTCCTTCTTATTCCTCTTTGACACCATGGATGAAGCTGGTGTTATATTCAACTGTTGCCAGTGGCCCATTGTCAGTTGTGTTGATGAAAGGTCAATGTCTACGATTGCTTCCTGCGCCACTACATGGCTGTGAGAAAGCCCTTATATGGTCTTGGGATGGCTCCACCGTTGGAGGGTTGGGCTGCAAATTTGAAGGGACATTGGTCAATGGTAACGTGCTTTTACATTGTTTGAATTCACTTCTCAAATCTTCAGCTATCCTTGTGCAGCCCCTCAGTAGATATGATCTTGATGAATCTGGAAAATGCGTTACTTTGGATATACCATTGCCCATCAAGAACTCTGACGGTTCCATTGTTTGCATTGGAAATGAACTGAACTTATGTGAAGTGGAAAGTTTGAAACTGAAATCTTTATTAACCAATCTGACAACAAAGTTTCAACTGCCAACAATAGGTTATATTAGACTATTGAAGCTTTTTAATGAAAGAGAATCAGAACGCTTTGCAGCAGATGACGAGAAGTATGAATGGGTACCATTAAGTACAGAGTTCGGGATACCTCTTTTCCGTCCTAAGTTATGCAAGAAGATATGCAAAAGGGTTGTTGCGTCAGGATTACTTCAGTCTGATTCACTGGATGTTCATCTTGAAGCGATGCAAGGGTTAAGAAAAAGATTACGTGATGTCTGTTCAGAGTACCAAGCAACAGGTCCGGCTGCTAGACTACTTGACCAGAAAGAGCTGTCAAAGGATTCGTCTCGACTACTCATGAACTATGCCAGTGGAAGATGGAATCCCCTTGTTGACCCTTCTTCACCCATATCAGGAGCCACGAGTGAGAATCAGAGATTAAAACTTGCTAATCGACAACGTTGCCAGAGTGAAGTTCTGAGTTTTGATGGTAGCATCCTAAGGTTTGTCCTTATCGGTATTAATGTTTCCATTAACCTGCTTCCATTCCCACGTTAATTATTAAATCTGGTTATTGGTAACTTCCCCTTATTGAACACAAGTTTCCTCATGTTATAAATTCATAATTGAGCATCGTCTGGCATAGCTTTAAAGATGCCAACAAGGGAAAGAGAGAAGAAAAAAAAATGTATCAGCTGTACAAGCTCAGCAGCTTATTCAAACCAATCTCTGCAGATGAACACTTGGGCTTCTTTCTCAGAAGAAATTCTGTGCACTTCGTACTTTTGTTGAATTTGAGAATTACGATATCTTTTCTTGCTAATGTGTGTGTAATTGTTTAGAATCCATTTTTTGTTGCCTTACCCTTTGTAGTTCTGAGGACATTGATGACCAAAATTGTATAATATTGCAGATCATATGCTTTAGCTCCAGTGTATGAAGTTGCTACAAGGACCATTGAAGAAGTCCCTATGGTCAATACAGCAAAAGTTGATCCTGACGAAGCTGACAATAGAGAAGTAGTTCTTCCTGGTGTCAACCTCATCTTTGATGGATCTGAATTGCATCCCTTTGATATAGGCGCCTGCCTTCAGGCTCGCCAACCGGTTTCTTTAATTGCAGAGGCTGTGACGGCCTCAGCTTCTGTTGCGGACTTTCTAAAAGAGAATTTCTCAGGGAGTTAAGTGTTTCTTATATTAAGATGGCTATAGTCAAACACTGAGTTGTTCATAATAGCTTTAGCTTAATTCTTTGCTTCGCCAGTTATATCTTTGAAGGTGTTGTGTAGGAGCTCGGGGTTGTCTCTCAGATATTAACTATAGTTTTTAGTGAAATAATTGCATTCACTGATATTTAGTATATTAAAATTACGTCGCTATTTTTAACTAACACATTCAAATGGCAGAAGTTTAACTTACAAATCTTTTTCCTGAGACTCTGGATACTCAGATGAAAATTCAGGTGGTTTTATACATCTTTCGGGAATAAGGTGAAGTTAGGGTATAAACATTCACTTCATGTATTTAAATGTAATCTAATTGCAGATTATGTTAAGTTGTTAAGTAAACATCCAGCTATTTTCATTGCTTTAGATTTACCATTGTTCAAGTTCAAACCTCCATTTGAGTGAGAGATCATTGTTACTTACACCTTGGAAGTTCACTTCGAGATGGTGTATAATCTTTTCACTTGTTTTAACATACCACTCTCATAGAGCATATGCCCGACATACCGAAGGATATTCGGGAACATACTCTACAAAAGGTCATGTTAAGATGGTCGCATTTTCAAAATTTTAAGGCATCTCATATCAACTCATTACATATTTTAATAATTTCAAAACAAAAGCATTTCAAATCTTCATTTTAAATCATTTCATTCACAATCATATTAAGTCACAATCAATTTGTTCCACTTTTATTTACAACACAATCATTTTGTTCCATTTTTATTTACAAACATATACAGTATCGAATGTCATTTCATTTCTAAAATTCACATGTACAATATACAGTAGTTGAGAGATACAATTCTTAATACAACATAACTAAAACATTTGTTGGTACAACTAATCCCGACATTGACCCATGTCCAAATGCAGAAGCTACTTCAACTAGACTAACTAGAGAAGCTAGGTCTCCTTAGTACCTGAAAATCAACATTTGCAATTTTAACGAGTTTTGCGAACTCAATGAGTGAACCATCATCGATGCGCTCACTCAAAATAGAACACAATATCACAAGTATTTAACCAAATTCACAAGTATTTGATATTATCCAACTTTGTATACTACATTATTTAGAACCAAATCTCATATATCACATCATTCAGTATTAATTACCTGATCACATTATACATCATATTTCAACAAGTAAATCATGAACTACAAACATTTCAAGTAATCTATTTCAAAATAATCCAATCATTTATTTCAATCATTCATATCATCAACATGTACACAAATATTACATATTATTATATCAACTCAATTTAGTCATTCATTGCAATCATTCAAATGATACATGTAATGAGATAAATATGCAAATACACATGAGACTTCACTTTCATTTTTATTATGTTGCGATCAAGCACCTATTTAACTGTCTCATATCTCTTGTGGATATCGTGCCCATTTCAGATACTGTCCCGTACCTATTGTGGATACCGGGCTTATTAATCGTTAAGCTTGTGGCTCTCTGTACATATTTTTGAGTTTTAAACTCTTTTTCACGTTAGTCACTCCGATCACAACTCATTTATCTGATCATGCATATTCATGTAATGAAATGCATCATTTCATATAATATGCTATCAATAACTTTCATTTAGTGAGCACAATTATTTATCATATCCATCATATATAAGTCCGACATTCAACATTTATTAAGAATACATTCCATATTGCACATACCATTAAAAAGCACTTTCAGTACAATCCTAAATATCAAGCTCCTCAGACCATCAATGCCCGGAATTATCACAATTATATCAGTAACAATTTAGTAATTGACATTAAAAAAACAATTCAATCATAGTGAGAAAACATCTAGGTTAACTCACAGTATGTTCTAGATAAGCTATTGCCTTGGTGAATCGACAATGTCTAGATGTTGGCGATCACTTGTATATCTATCTTCTTGCAATACATACACAGAGTTTACAATTCATTAAGTTATCAATCATATGATTACTCAATCATTCACATGTTTATAGATCATGTTTCAATGCATGCTCAATTGACTATCTCGGGTATGTATCCTTATTCACAAATCTTGCTCATTCATTCATCATAGCTTGTATATAGCTTGTTTCTCATAGTTAAGCTTTAGGTAAGTTTGATTACCCTAAATTCATCAATCATAAATTCATCAATTCTTTCCAATCATTAAGTATTCAAACAATTTCCCAATTCTCATTCAATCATACCCAATTCATTACTTATATCCTTTGAATCACATTTGCATTCACATGGACATCTTTATACCATTAACAACTCGTACTTATCAAATTCATATACATTGATATCAATCATTCCATTCCTTAACTTATAACCTCAATTAACAACTTAAACTTATCAAACACTTAATCAAACAACTTTCTAGGTTCATTTCAAGCCCCAATCAAGTCCAATTACACCATTATAAAGTATCTTAATCTTATATAGTACAACAATTGCCTAAAACCTACCTTTTCTCCTTCCAAAGTACTTCCCACGACCGTAGGAAGGAGCCTTATAAATCCTAAGATCGTGGGCCCATAACCTTTATTTTGCTTCCAATTTTTACTCCTTCATACTCTATCTAACACATGCTTCAATCCCTTATCAAATTCATGTCCAAACCCAATTCAAAAATCATTCAATAGATAACTCACAAATTATTATCTTTCTCACATCAAAATTAAAACAGAAGCTATCATTCACTATCAATCATATATCCTAGTTCTGTTGCCATTTCAAGATCACTATATTAGCATCTTTCTTTAACATAAATTTACCTTAATTATACCTCAAATTGTAATCTAATTCATCCATAAAATAATCCATAACCTACTGTTCATACATCAAGAACACAATAGAAAAGTATCCCAGTTCATGTAGAAACTTCCAGCACAATTAATCATCAATATCATACACAATTCATCCCAATTCAATCATCATAAATTCTCTATTATAACATTCCATAAATATCAATCTTTTACTTACTTATCTAGCTTAAATTATAGCTCAAAGATTAAGCTAATTCAGCTCTCCATACATGCAAGATCATCCAAGTACAAAGTGGAAGTAGATTAGTTCTAACAAAGGCAAGGAGAAGATAGTAGATTATAGCTATCTTTGAGCATAATATTATATGAATCTTGAGGTGACTATGAACAGAAGTAATTCAGAATTTCAAAGCTATAGGGTTATGAGTGTATTTTGAAAATGTGAGGAAGGAAGAAGAATGAATTCCAGCAGAAATATCTAAGGAAAGCCTTTGCCATATACATGTGTCATTAGCTGAGTTAAGATAAGTGTCTCCTTATTTAAGGACACTTGTCCTACAAGGAAGCAAGCTGCGTGTCTCCCCTTCAATGGTACACATGCCCTCTTCTTAAGCTTCCATATGTCCTCTTCTTAAGATGCCATATGTCACTTAATCTCTATGCCAAATTTCACTCAATTATGTATGCCAAATGTCACTCATTTGATAGGCTTTGTCATCTTAGTTTTTCATGTATCCACTTGTCTTGCACTTGGCATTTTACCTAGACTAAATGTACATTTTAATTCATCAATTTCTCAATTGTAATAATAAATTCCAAGTTACCAATTATAGTCCATCAATTCTTGTCATTGGTAATCCAAAGTACAAGACATTGAAATTGCACATTCATTTTTAGTTTCATACCCCAGAATATGTCAATTGAGTGCAATTTGTCTAAATCACAATTCATATGTGTATGATAATATTATGCATATGAATACAATCATAAAATCATATAACAAATGTACCAAATTCATTCTATATGATGTCACTCATGTGACTCAATAGTCTAACACTTTAGATCCTTCAACAATTTAAGAGACGGAATATCAAATTTGTAATCAAGATGACCTCAATCCTAACGGTTTTGGGGCTAATTACCTATTTGGATCTTAAACTCGAACAACTAGATGTTAAAATAGCCTTATAAATGGAGATTTCGAAAAGGAGGATATATAAGGAGCAACTAGAACGTTTGAAAGCTAAAGATAAGGAAAATCTAGTCTACAAATTGAAGAAAAGTTTAAATGGATTAAAACAAGCTCTAAGGAAATGGTATCAAAAGTTCAATTCCTTTATAATGGATTATGGTTTCAAGAGAAAATATGTCAATTCTTGTATGTATTTAAAGAAGTTCTCATATGAAAACTTCATCATTCTTCTTTTCTATATTGATGATATGCTAATTATGGATCAAAGCACTAGTAGAATCATAAAGTTGGAAGAGGACTTATCTAAATCTTTTAATATGGAAGATTTGGGACCTACAAAGCAAATTTAAGGCATAGAGATAACTTAGGATAGGAAGAGCAAGAGATTATGGTTGAGCATCTTGATTCAAATTGTGTAAGCGACCATGCCCTTAATAGAAAAGGAGAGATGGTATGTCCACTATTCCATACTCATTTACAGTGGAGTCTTTAATATACGCAATGGTGTGCACAAGAACAAATATTGCTCAAGCTGTTGGGATGGTAAGCAAATTGTTATAAAATCCAAGGAAGGTTTATTAGGGAGCAGTGAAATGGATTCTAAGAGACTTGAGAGGTACTTCAAAGTGGAGTTTGTACTTTGGTAATGATGAGCCAACGCTAGAAAGTTTTACATATGTAGTTATGGTTGGAGATCTTGATAAAAAAAATCCACTTCAGGTTTTCTATTCAAGTTCACAAAGGGAACCATCTCATGTGTTGGACCCCGAACTTTGATTGGAAATTAGAAAATATAAAATGATATTAAATGAGGAAATATAGTATGATTTCTA
>JAOQMR010000006.1:6933821-6958520 GCA_027563865.1 Erythroxylum pelleterianum | reverse complement strand
CAATTCAACACCAATTAATACAAATTTTCATGGAGATGTAGGAAAATGTGTTAGGAACTTATTGCTTCAAGAACCAAGTCATTTGGAGGTCTAGAGAAGGAGTTAAGGTCAAAAGAAGCAACCAAGTTTAAGACCTCAATCAAACTGAACCTAGTTTGGCGCGATTTCCATAACTCTTGCTACAAATTTCAGATTCCTTTCGGTTTTGGACCATTAGAAAAAAGACTCCGAGATCTACAACTTTCATGAGACCTAAAAGAGAGATTCGACCTCTAAAATGGTCAAAATCATGATGTACTAAAGTTGTCCCGAGAAGGTTCGTTAAACGGACATGCGTGTCTGTTTAACGGACATTGATCGGCCAAACAACATTATTTCACCAGAGAAGGTCCATTAAACGGACCTAATGTCCGTTTAACGGACATAAGTTTCACAAAACTCCCTCCAATGCCTCTTCTAAGGTTCCTACACCCATTCTAACATCATATACACCCATACACTTCTCAAATTCACCTCTTTTAGCACAAAACCACTTCATATCAACTCATATACCAATTAGATTTCATTAAACTCTCAAATTCCAACTCATTTCATTCATCATACTCAACTACATCCTATCACTGAAACATTCCTATTCTTCTTCCAAAACTTATCGTATTTCAAACTATCAAGCACTTCATATTCCAAATTCCAACATCTCAAGTTAAATGATTTTTTCATGCATCCCTCAAGCTTAATTCAACAACATCCTTACAAAAATTCATATTGCCTATTTGTTCATAATCACCCAATCCACAACATAAAAATATGCATTCATCCAAGTTTTTGCAACATTTAGTGCCCATTTTCACATCAAAATTTAAGACTCTTAGAAACATAATTTATAATCAATGTGTTCATAAGAAAGATAGCCATATGACTCTAGTTTAATCCAAATCAAGAATCAAATCAATTGGATAACTACATAACAAGTTATGGCTAACACAAAACTATATCAGTAAAATTTTTCCTGCTTCAAATTTGCAGATTTCCAGCTTCCAACAATTTACCTCTAACTCATCTTATACCTAACTTATCTCTTCCATTTCTCTTTCTCATTACTCCCTATCTAAATCAACTCCATGCATCAATCACAAACAATTTATGATCTAATATGATCATCAATCAAAAACAGAGCATCCATACCTACCCATTCATAACCAATTTTCCACATTCATCTAAAACTCACTTTGAAGATCAATCAACCTCAACATCTCTAGACCATGACATAAATTATTACTCATTCTACATATTCAAAACAAGACATGTACATAATTGTTTTTCATTACCCATAACACATACTTAACTTTACAAACATCAAATCTCAATTTATCCTTTATTCTAGCATAAACCAAACTCATTATCAAGGTCATTCAACCTCTATAATATGTCTATAAAACATTACTCATCAATATACAAATTTGACACACCCTTCACTATACACGACACCCATATACCTAAAAACACATCTCATGAAATTAACCACTAAATCTCATCATAATTTCTTCTTTTAACCAAAACCCATGATATTAGCAAGATGCTTACTTGATTTAGCTTCCAAGCTCCTTCAAATCACCAAGAAACCTAGCTCCTCCATATACACGATCTTCACCTTTTTAAGGTGGAATAGGTTGGTTTCCATTAGCAACAAGAAGAAGATAGCAAAGTATTTAAGTGGCTAGGGATGGAGGGAAGAAAAATTCCACCTTATGGCTTGGAGAAGAAAGTAACGTGAATGGAGAAGAAAAATGGAGAGAATAAAAAATGAAGAAGATGGAGCATGTATCGTTGGAAAGTGGAAGACCAAATATGGTCTTTCACTTTATGAACAAGTGGTGTCGCAAGTGACGTCTCTCTCTTATTGCTCCATTTGGCCGCTAAAATGCTAGTCCATTTTGTCTCCAATTTCTAATCCAATTGTCTCCCAATTTTTAATACAACTTATCAATAAATCCTAAGGCCATTTATCTAAATTTCCTTTTCCATTTGACAGTAAATTCTACTACTATTTATCAATTGTCTTGCTTCCTAGCATTTTTTCTAGTCCATAAATTATCCTGAATTTTTCAGAAAATTTTCCCAAAATTCTCCAAAAATTATAAATCAACAATTTCACTCTCTAAATTGATTTTCAATAAAAACAAATCACAATTCTCAGTAACAATCATATTTATTAACAATTATACCCGGAATGTCAATGAATGCATGTACAATTATTGTTATGTGCAAGGATTCATTATTCATGTGCATGTGCACCTTATGTAATGCATGAGCATGAGATGTGTTATCCCAATTTTTCTAATTGATCTCTCATGTATCAATTTTTTTGGGTTCTAATCCTTTGTATGGAGACGAGATGTTACATGAAGGGCCCCTGAGGCCTACATCTTTGGCTGTTGGTGCTTGCTTTTATTCTTCAACAATTGCATCCACAGATTCGGCGTCTTCTTTGTCGTTTTTGGATGTGGTAGGACAATAACTGCATTGATATTGCTCATATTTGTTGAGTTGCTGACAGAGAGCATACTTCCATTGGTCAAATAAATCTTCAAAAATTCCATTAACAATAAAAATGGATCAAATTGTTTGATTATTTGAAGTGCTTCGGTGATAATTGGCGACTTATATGCAAAGATCAAGATCATATTTGGTCCTTTGTAATTTACCTTTACCAATGATTCGAAATTAATCCGTATGCATTGTAAATAAACTTCTTCCAAACAGTTGAGGTTGAACTGATTGATAGTTTCCCATTCAAAGGTATGTCTTGGAGGTTTGTCAATTGGAGGATAGATTCCATTGTTGATTCCAATATGAATGAATGCTATTTTAGAGACTTTGATTTCAACATCTTTAATATTATCTATTTCCTTGAAGATAGGGTGGCTGCTGAAGATTTTAAGAAACATTTCTCTATTTATGGCAAACCGATCCTTATAGGTCTTAACTGCTTGTAAAAACCCAATAGGGAATTCAGAGAGAATGTTTAAATTGGTTAAATAAATGGTATCTATAAGCCCACTTTGGAAGAATAAATATGTTGTGAGTGGATCTACTTCAGGAAAAATAATTGCTTTTGGTCCCATTTATATACTTGCAAAATAAATGGGACCCAAAGCAATTATTTTTCCTAAAGTAGATCCACTCACAACAAATTTTATAAACTACTATATGTTTGCTATTTTTCTCTTGAAATTGTTCTTCTACTTTTTGATTAATTGGATAAGGTAGTTTTTGAATAAAAATTTGAATAATCATTTCTTGTTCGACTCTAGTTAATTTATAATAATTTTTTTTGAATTCATAAATATATTGGTCTAGATAACATATATAACATATTCGCATGTTATTTAAATGCCATAGAGTAGTTCGTCTTTTGTCATTGTCTATTTCTTGTTTATATGATGCTACATCTTGTCCAATGAATTCTTTATAAATTTCTTTTAATATTTATTGGAAAGTTTGTACATTATTAGGAGTAATTATATAATCGGTGCTATTTTTTATATTTTCTTCATTATCGATTAAAAAATTGAGAACTCTTGTAGTTGTTTTATAAGTAACATAATTCCATAATAAATTTTTATTATCAAGGCTTTCAAAAGTTTTTTCTATCTGATAATTAATTGTAACTTATTAGCCCATTCTAGTAGTAGTTTTTCGGGTGCTAGTTCACAATCTAAATTTAGTACTCCGTCAGGTCCTAAGGTTACATGCTTTGGTGTATATTCAGAAGGGAACCTTCGAATTTTTCTTCCTTTTCGATACTATCCATATTGGTTTAGATTATCACTAGGTTGTGTTCCCCATAAATATGAATGTTGTTATTCTTTTTCTTGTTTTTCTCCAGCATGACTGCTTTCTGAGGGATCTTCTTCATTTTTTTCTCTATCAACATATAATTCTTGGTCTGATTTATATCCATAAATAATTTCATCTTTATCTTCAGTTGGTTTTAAATGGTTTGTAGATGCAAGAGTTAATTTATTTTCTAAGTGAGTGATTTCTTCTAATTGTTCTTTGATATCTTTTTCTATAGTTTCCATAGTTTAACTAAAGTTTTTAGTGGCTTCTTTACTGACTCTGATACCATTTCGCTACCTGTGTTTCTTTCGGCTAATTTTTCTAGTTGGTTTACTAACTGTTCTATATGTTTTTATATAGTAAGTATAGTTTCTTTGTTTTGTATATTATCGTTAACTAACTGTCGTATTATTTTAGTGATATCAGTTTGATTTCTTAATAATTCATTGACTAATATTTCGATTTGTAATTGTTTTTCTTTTAATTCCATAACATATTTGGTAACTCTCATAATGATTGTTTAATATGGGTTGTTAAATTGTTTAATTGATTTTTTTATGATTACTAAGTCTTGTTGTACTGATTGTTCAGGATTAATTTTAGGATCAATAATTTTTACTATTTGTTCATAATTTTGTCTAGGTTTAGTGAATCTAATGGGTTTATGTAATCATAATGACTGTGATCTATGAAAATTAGGTTTAGGTCTAGAGGTAGTAGCATTATCAAAAGAATGTCTAGGACATGTATTTAACTGTATTGGATATTGTATTTCTAGTAAAATATGTAAGTTAGTTTGTATATTTGTTCCTACTTTAGCAACTTCACTAAATAATTGGTCAAGATAAATTTTATCAGTATCTTTAAATTCAAAGCTATAATGGGAATTAGTTAAAGCATAACTAATTTGGTAGGTGATAGAAAAAGGATAGTGTCCATGTGTCATCAAATTTTCTTTGTAAAATTTGTCAGCTATTGTTATTGTATCATCCAAATTATGTATAAAGGAATTCCTAATTTTAATCGGGTGTTGAATTTAATTTTTCCATAGGCTAAATTGCCATTTATTATTCCTATTATTTGATCATTTAGATTTGTCATTCGTTCATCGACAATGGCCATTCTTATAGGTGAATCGATTCTTTGTTGAAAAGTTGATTTTAAAAGAATCTGTATTATAGATAAATGAATATATCCAATTTTATGTCTTTTTTCCTCTAGTATTTTTTGTAATTTTCTAAAAATTTGTTCTTTATTGATTAGATTTATTCAAATGTGTCCATTACATTGATCCATTCTGATTGGTGTTTACGAAGTAGTGACCTGATGATTTTGTAATGTATTTACTAAATAAGCTAGTTCTTGTCTATAGAATTGATGTAGATTTTGAGCTAATTCTAATTTCTCTTTCAGAAGTTTAATTCCATTCGAATTGATGAGGACAAATTGTAAATAATTATAGCGATTTTCAAAATATAGTGGTTCTTCTTGATATTTTGTAACTAATTGTTCAACATATTGTATATGGTTTATTAATTGTCTACAAATAGAACAATTAGACGTTGTCATGATACTATATTGTATAAACTATAGATTAGTATAAGCTTCACTATCTAATGAATAAAAAGGTAAGTGAGTTTGATTCGTATTTTGATGATAGGCATATTCTAATAAATAATGTAAAAGATGAGAGAGAAAATGATATTTACAACATTTCCACATAAATATATTGAGAGAATATGGATCTTAATATGTAAAATAGACAGATAAGAAAATAAAAAGTGGTAAATATGCATAAATAATAGTGAGACAAAAATAAATAGAGAAAATTGAAATTGTAATCCAATTATTTACCATAATATTTGGAATACAAAGTTAATGGTCTGTTCCTGACTTTAGGTGGGTACGGTAATGTTCTGTACAGAGTAAATGATACTATTTTAATTCAGCTTGCTTTTGTTCTAAAATTCTTTCATAT
This sequence comes from Erythroxylum pelleterianum, assembly GCA_027563865.1. NCBI lineage: Eukaryota > Viridiplantae > Streptophyta > Magnoliopsida > Malpighiales > Erythroxylaceae > Erythroxylum > Erythroxylum pelleterianum. The sequence continues at coordinate 6,952,699 of JAOQMR010000006.1, read as the reverse complement.
TCTTGAATGCTTTCTAAGCATTGGTTCATTCTTGGTGTAGAAGGATTAGTTTAATATGGGTTGTAGTTTAGCATAAAATGAAAGAAATTGAAAATGGAAATAATATATGCTACATTCAAATCAAAGGTACCATCTTATGTTGCCAAGTTTCCATATTCCCATTTATGTCAATAAAGTTATTAGATATATGTGATTATATTAGAACTATATAGCATATTAACATCACTTATGGTAATTTTGGTATAAAAAAACTTTCTAAACTAAATGTTGAGTACTGAGTTACCTGTGAACCAAATTATTTTCAAAAAATGCATCGATAAAATTTTTTATACTAAATGTTTTCATAATACAATTTGTTTATTTTTCAAAACCGGTAGTAAATAATATTGTTTAAAAAGGAGAATATTAGAAATTTTTTAACTGAACAAATATTATTTATGAATTTTAAACTTAAAAGTTTTCTTAAAGTTAATACAAGGATTTAATCCATAATAAACTATAAAAGGTATGATAAATGGTCTAATTAAATTTGATTAAACTCATGAAATCCAAATTAGATTATGAAACCAATTATTAATACATAAAAATGCTCATTAATTGTTTCACAAATATCACCTTCCATATACATGTCCAATTTTATTCTATTATATGAAATCCTATTCCTTGTTCTATATTAACTCCTTTAAATTGACTTTAGCTTAAGCTATAGTCATATTGCTAATCCTAATTACGATGACTAGTTCTAGTTTCAAAGTACCTTACACATAATTGTTCATTTTCCATTTCAAGCCTTATGTAACTAGTTTACGCATTTTCTTTAGATTCCAAGGCATTAACCAAGTTTAGGCATTAACCAAGTCTCACCAACATCCCTAAGAGACATTTCATCAAACAATTCATAGGCAACCCAAATTATTTCTAACTAATAACAAAACCATTACTTTTTTTCATAATTTACCAACAAAAACACATTCAAAAAACAAATAAACCAACCACATCAGGTAACAATTTAAGAACGAATTTAACAATTTATATATAACAATTTAACAACGAATTTTTTGGAGACAAAATAAACCAAGAGTAAACTTACCTAAAAACGATGCACGATGGAATATAGCAAGCAAAAATCGATGATGGATGCTTAGGACGAAGAGGGATCGATGATGTTGATGTAGGGAAGAAGAGAAAGGAGAAGACGTGGTTTTAATTTATGAAAATTTTGATAGTTACCGACAGAACAACAGTTCTGTCAATATTTTACCAACAAAAATCTGGTTCCATTGGTAATTTAGATGCTTATTTTCCCCGTCAACCATTGCCACTTATTTTTATGATAGACTTTACTATTCTATTGCTATATTCTGTCAAAAAAATTAAGGGGATAATTTCCCTCCACGTTTGTTGATAGATATTTTGGTGGTTGCAAAAAAAACAATTTCGACAAATTTATCGACGAAAAATCAATTTTTGTCACTAATTTACTAAAAAAAGTTCCGTCGATAATGTGTTATTTTCTTGTAGTGAAAGGAGAGCTAAAATCAAGTTAACCAATTAGAGAAGTAATCCACTTAAGTTCAGTAGCATAATCGGAAAGATCTTTGTACTCGAATTCAGTAGAAGACCTCATAACAGTAGGTTGCTTCTTATATGCCTATAATATAAGATTATTGCCAATATAAATAGTATAATGATTCATAGATCGTTGATCATCTGAATAGCACCCCAGTCATTATCAGTATAGAATTGCAATTGATTGCATAGATTCCAAACAACAAACAACCCCTTTGAAGCAATATGTTAGAGATTCAAAACATCCTCTTAGATGAAATCTAATGGTCTTTATTTAGGGAGTGCATGAACTAACATAACTTGTTCATGAAAAATGTGATGCCTAAATAAGTAAGAGTCATATATTAAAGAGCACCAACCACTTTTCTGTGAAGCTTGACATCATGAAATGCAGGACTAGAATGTTTGGAGAGTGGAGGATGAGCAACCATAGGGGCTGAACAAGGTTTAGCAATTGATATATTATGGTGAGCAAGAAGGTCAATGATGTATTTTTGTTGACCAAGTAGAATGCCTTGTTGTTGAAGTTTAATTTCTACGCCAAAGAAATAATGGAGCTGATCAAGATCTTTAGTTGGAAATTAATACAACATTTTAAGTAATAAACTATAGCACATGACTCTCGGTTGAACTTATAATATGAATGTCATCTAAAAAGAATAAATATTTTTTTAGCCTTGTGAGTTAAGATGAAAAATGAAGAACTTGCTTTTGAAGATTGAAATCTGAGGTCATAAAGAAATGCTATCAAGTGATGAAACCAAGCATTTGGCGCTTGTTTAAGCCATAAAGGGACTTATGTAAATGACACACATAGTTTGACTTTTATAGGATCATAAAAGCCAATTGATTACTCTATAAAGACGTCATAATCAAGATAACTATAAAGCACTAGCTTTAAATATCCAATTGTCTAACCAACTAACGACGAGAAATTGTAAAGGCAAGCATAATGCTGATTTAAGTTGCCTCAATAATAGGGATGAATGTTTTTTGAATAATTAACTCCATCTTGTTATTTGAATCCCTTTGCAATAAGACACACTTGGTAGCAATGTATTTTTCCATAAACTATGTGTTTGATCTGAAACATCCACTTATTTCTAATCAAGTTTTTAATCTTTAAGATGAGGGACCAACTTCCAAGTTTGATTGGCATGTAAAGCTATAATTTCAACATTATGAATTTTCTGTACAATAGAAACATTTTAGCTTATTTAAATGTATTGGGATCAATTTTTAGGTAGTTTGAGCATTTATAGAGGTGGACAGAAAAACTATGGGAATGACCAATATAAGAGGGATCATTTGAATTGATATAAGTAGGTGCAATATTAGTGAAAACAATTTAAGGATAAGAATTAAGGTCAACAAAACTAATCCTTGGATTTGAGAACTTATGCTAATGATAATAGGATTTGGAGATGAGAGAAGGTTGAGTTACAGTAGGATTTAAAGAGGGTAGGTGATAAGGAAATTAAATTATATTAGTCAACCCTCCATATTTGACATTTGTCGCCTCTATAATTGAAAAAAAACAATGGTTTATGTTTGAATTTAATTTGGTTTCTTCCTTCTTCTACCTTATAAAGAGAGAGAAGAGTGGATTGCATCATATAATAAATAGAAAAAAACAAGAGAGTGAAGAGAGAAAAGATTAGTAAGTTGGAGAGAGTTTTAAACAATCTTTATTAAATCCTTGATCGGATGGCCATTTGTGATCCGATCGAGCTCAGACTTTGAAGGCTTACTCTACACTAGTAGTAGTTCATATCCAATGGTCATAATCGTGATCGGAGCTCTGATTTTTAGTGATTCTTAGTCAAAGTTGGAATTGACTTTCGAGATCCTGAAATTCCAGCATTAAATAAAAAGGTTCCTCTTCACATTCAGAAGTCCATGTTACAGAAAATAGGGGGAGAAGTCAAAGTAGAGGTTTAAAGAATAGGGATAAAAGCATAAACAAGTCACGAGGTAAATATTCTAATATTGAATGTTATCATTATGGTCAGAAATGGCATGTCAAGAAATTCTATAGGAAACTGAAAAGGGAGAACAAAAGAACAAGGGCAAAGAGAAGCAGAATGATGATGATGGTGACAATAATACACAATGGGCCACAGCCACTATTGAGGATCTTCTTTTGCATAATGAGGCTAACCAGTACTAATTGGGTGATTGACACAGGTGTTACCATACATGCTACTTCACACAAGCATTTCTTCTCTTCTTACAGATCTGGCGATTATGGTCCTATAAGAATGGGTAATGATGGTGTGACTAGAGCTGTTGGTAGTGGTGTTGTGTGTTTGCAAACTAGTAATGGCTCTAGGTTCATTCTCATAAATGTGTGACATGTTCTTGATATACGATTGAATATTATCTCTGTTAGTGAACTTGACAAAAATGACTTTGGAAGTTCCTTCAAGAATGGTCAGTGGAAAATCACCAAGGGTAACTTTATTGTAGCAAGAGGCTAGAAGCAATCAAAATTTTACCTTATGTCAACAAAGGTTTTCAGTGATGATGTCAACTTAGTTCAGAGCAAGGAGACATTTACTTTGTGGCATAAGAGGCTTGCTCATATGAGTGAGAAAGGCATATCTTTGTTGGCTAAACAAAATCTCTTATCAGGTATGGAAAAGGTAGAGCTCGAGAAGTGTAGTGATTGCTTAGCAAGCAAGCAAACTAGAGTTGCCTTCAAGAGCTATCCTCCTTCAAGGAATTCACAGGTATCAGAGTTGGTGCATTCTGATTTGTGTGGCCCTATGAAGATGCAGACACTTGGTGGTGCTAGTTACTTTATGATGTTCATTGATTATCATTCAAGGAAGATCTGGTGTTGGACCCCATTTCCGGAGCCCAACTATCTGGAGTCATACTTGCATGAGTGGGTTCCCTTGTAGGATTATTTCATTAACCTTCATTAGCCATCATCAGTTACACTTCCTTCTTATAACATCCCAATGATTTCCTCACAATTTATTCAATGGCAAGCCCACATAAAATAGTTACCATACTCGAACTCATTACTCCTATTTGTGAACAGGATTTGGAAACCATCAAATCAGAATTTTAATTTATCTTCCTCAAATAAATTGTATCTATAAGTCTCTAGTTTGTTTTGAAGCAAGAATCATCTCAATCGGAGCTCTACAACTCAAGATATACTTAAAAAGATGAAGTGTGTACATACCCCAATCATGCTCTCCCAACCGACCCCTCACTTTCTCTCCATCAAACTTTTTTAAAATCAACTACAAAAGATACAAATTTTTATGGAGAGATAGAGACATGTGTTAGGAATCTATTGGTTCAATAATCACTTCATTTGGAGGTCGGATGAGGATGTTATTCCCGAAAGAATCGAACATGTTTATACCCTCAATCAATTTGTACCTATCTTGGAGAGATTGCTATAAATTTCAAAATAGATGTCTGATTGAGTTTGTTTTTGGACTATTAGAAAGAAGACATATAGATCTACAACTTTAGTGAAGACCCCAAAGTGAGATTATGTCTCTAAAAGGCTCAAAAATTGCAATTTCCTGAAGCTGTCCCATGATTATCAGGGTTGGGAGCCATTTTTGGCCCGAGAAGGTTCGTTTAACGGACATTGGTGAGGCTGGGGGTCATTTTTGACCTGAGAAGATCCGTTAAACGGGCCTAATATCCGTCTAATGGACATAGGGGTTCCCTAAACTGCCATGTGAAGTGATTGTAATGATCGAACGTTGCTCGCCCTTATCGTAGGTTATGTACCGGAATGACCTCCGGGAGTTCCGGTGTGTATCCTGCGGTAAAGGTGTGCTACGTAAACCCCTCCAAAGCCTCTCCAATGCTTCCTACTTCCAACCTAACATCATATTCAATCATAATCTCCCCAAATTCAATTCTTCTAGTGCAAAATCACTTCATAACAACTCAAACACCAAATTTATCTCATAAAACTCTCAATTCTCAACCCGTTTGGTTCGTCAAAACCACAATTTCCCATCATTCACCATAGCTATCCTATACACACATCCTATGCAGCATCACAACTTGTAATAATCGTATCTTTCCACTCCGATATCCAAAAATTACAAACTTTATATCATTAGAAAGATAGAAAGATTGTCTACAATTTCCAAGAAGACAATTTTTATCAGTTCTACCTAGATTATTCCAGATTCTCCCTTGAATTTAGAACACAATTCATACCCTTATGAAAATTTGAAAATAGCAATGTAAAGATTTGAAAAGCCATAAACAACCATAATGTATATATATTTCATTCGTATCAAAATAAGAGTTTTACAATGCTTTAGTGGGCATTTCGAGCCACCTTATAACATAATCCAAAATACAAACTTTGCAAAAAAGAATAATTTCTCAAAATGCAACTAAAACTTTCTTTTCCAAAGTCTAAATTCAAAAGAACAAAAAGTGCAAAATGGAGTGATGCCTTGATGCCTGACTCGATCACGCGATATCTTGCTCCTCGCCTGTGGATGGGAAGGCGTGGGGAGTGAGCTTAACGCTCGTGGGTAACACTTTTATAACTAGTCATAAGCAAAAAAGCATTGAAATCCTTCATGATCATAGCAATTTCTCACAAAAAAATCCATAAAAACATATATGTCTCAAATTGTCAAACCAATTCACAATTCACATAAGTCAAACATTCATCAAACTTGTCAACACATGTAAACACATGAGCACATCATAATGGTTTGGGCAGATCCATAAATATGACGAGCTACACAATTCTACATAATGGTCTTGTATAGTCATAAATTTGAGGGAGTCCATAAAGGAGCTCCGTGCCACTAGCGGATAGGCGGGAGAAGCCTTAACTTGGTCAACGTTCACGTGACAATTCTTGGATAGACTACACCAAACACACATAACATGTAATTCATGAACTGAAAAATTTTTGCCTATATGGCACATTTTTTAAAACTTATCTTTCATGAACATGACATAATTCACATGCATTCCCATTATGATTTCACAATTCAACAACCACATTCCTATACCAAGCATAAAAGCCATTTTTCAACTAAATCAAAAGCAACGAATACAATGATTACGAAGCAATTAGAATTCATTCCCAAAATTCACACACAACAATCTATGGCAAATTCTCAATTATTTGAAGAACAATAAATGCACATTTATGAGGTAGTTGGAAAAAACCATTTAATTCCATTTATTTGGAAGAAACTTTAATAACTTATTTACTCAATTACAAAAATGTCACCAACCTTAATTTCCTTGCTTGAAAACTTGTTCAAGGATGTCTCTCTTCTTGCTCCTTTTGCCTCTTTTGATTTTCTTCAACATTGACAAAAATCCCAAATCAATAGAATTCAAATTGGAAAACCCAAAGAACCAAATGCATGAAATTAATCCTAGAATACTTATACCCATTCATTTCCTAAGCTTTTTGAACCAAAACTCTTCCAAAAACCCAAAAGATTAAACATCAACTTACTTTGACTCTTCACCAAACAATGATTTTCTTGGCTCTAATGGAAGCTTTAACCTTACTCTTCCTTTTTCCCTTCTTGATCACTCTCAAAATCCCTCATGAAGGTTAAGAAAAATCAAAACCTAACATAACTCTTCTTTTTCTCTAAACTCACGAAACTCTCTCCCTTCTTTCTTCAATTTCATTTTCTCTCTCTTCCAAATGCAAGACAAGTCTTCTTTCTCCCCTTTTATACTCTTAATGAAGCACAATGTCCATATTTCCCTTCCTTTAATGCTTTAAGATTTTACAACTTAAGTAATCTTCCAACAGTACCCCTTATGCAACTTATCACCTTAACTTTAATTCAATTCACCTACGTCACATAATCTCATTAACATTAACATGCTAATTAACTCCAACATACATTAATTTAGCAAGACCTCAAAACTAATCTAATCATGCTTAATCAAATAAATAAAATAAAAAAATTCAGGGGCCAACATCTGGGCTTATACTTTAAAGTCCAAAAATCAAGTTCTAGATGTGTTCAAGTAGTTTCAAGCTTCAGTTGAGAGAGAGGCAAGAAAGAAGCTCGAAATTTGTTTGAACAGATAATGGCGGTGAGTACATTGGCTTATTTGATGAATATTGTAGATCTCAGGGTATTAGAAATAAGAAGACTGCTCCGAAGACTCGTCAGTTAAATGGCTTAGTTGAAAGGACGAATAGAACATTGATGGAGAGAATCAGATGTTTACTATCACACGCCAAGCTACCACATTCATATTGGGGTGAGATTTTATATACAATTGTTCATGTTGCTATCCTCACTCCTAGTGTTCTTCTGCATTTTGATGTACCAAATAGGTTTGTTCAGGCAAAGATGTTTCTTATGATCATCTCAGGGTGTTTGGTTATAAGGCTTTTGTGCACATTCCTAAAGATGAGAGGTTTAAGTTTGACTCGAAGACGCGATAATGTGTGTTTGTCAATTATGGTTAGAATAAGTTTGGCTACAAGTTTTGGGATCTAGTTAAGAGGAAACTTATTAGAAGTTGTAAAGTTGGATTCACGAAAGATCAAACCATTGAACATATTGATAGAACAAAGAAGATAGATTCAAGATCTAGTGATGAAGTGGCTGACTTGGATCCACTTCCTTTGATTGCAACCATCAAGAGGTAGAGGTTGATCTTCAACATAATATGTTTGATGAAGATGGTGCAGATGAGCTCGTACAGGTTGAAACAGATAGTGTTGATCTTGTTCAACCAGTAGAACCGAAAGCTCCAGCAGAAGTTGCACTTAAAAGATCTACTAGAGTTAGATATCCTTCTACTCGGTATCCTATCCATGAGTATGTGTTGTTGACTGACAGGGGAGAACCTCAGACTTATGAAAAGGTTCTAGAAGATGAGCACAAAAAGGAGTGGTTTGAGGCTATGCAAGATGAGATGAGTTCCTTGCAACAAAATCACACTTACGATCTGGTAAAGTTACCTAAGGGAAAGAGAGCTTTGAGGAATAAGTGGGTGTTTATAGTAAAGCAAGAAGAGCCTACTTCACGTCTATAGTATAAAGCCATATTGGTTGTGAAAGGGTTCATTTAGAGAAAAGGTATTGACTTCGATTAAATCTTTTCTCCAGTTGTGAAAATGTCATCCATCAAAGTTATTCTTGGGTTAGTAGCAAATCTTGATTTGGAGGTCGAGTAGATGGATGTGAAAACTACATTTCTTCATGGAAACCTAGAAGAAGAAATTTATATTAAGCATTCAGAGGGTTTCAGGGTGCAAGGAAAAGAAAACTATATTTCCATAATGAAGAAAAGTCTATACGGTCTGAAACAGGCACTGAGGCAATGGAAAAGGAAGTTTGATTATGTTATGAAGTAGCAAGGCTACAAGAAGACTACTTCAGATCATTATGTTTTTGTTCGTAGATTCCCTAATGATGATTTTATTGTTCTATTGCTCTATGTTGATGATATGTTGATTGTTGGCAAGAATATCTCCAGGATTGATGCATTGAAAAAGCAATTGAGTAAGTCTTTTACTATGAAAGACTTAGGGCCAACAAAATAGATCTTTGGTATGCAGATTTCTTGAGACAGACTAATTAGAACGTTATACTTTTCCTAAGAGAAGTACATCGAGAAGGTGCTTTAGAGATTCAACATGGACAAGGCTAAAGTAATAAGTACTCCACTTGGTAGTCAATTCAAGTTGAGTACCAAGTATAATCCATCTATTAATGATGATAAGAAAGATACAGAGAAAGTTCCCCATACTTCAACAGTGGGTAGTCTGATACATGTTATGGTGTGTACAAGGCCAAACATTGCTCATGCAATAAGTATAGTATCTAATCTAGGTAGAGAGCATTGAAAAGTTGTGAAGTGGATTATGAGATATCTCTAAGGCACTTCCAACTTGTGTTTGAGTTTTGGAAGTGGGAACTTGAATTGGTTGCTTGTTCAGATTCAGATATGGTAGGAGACATTGAGTCTTGGGTACAAAAGTATGTTGCACTATCTACCACTAAATTCGAGTTTATTGCAGCAACAGAAGCATTTAAGGAGTTGTTGTGGATGAAGAAGTTCGCTCAAAAATTTGATTTTAAGCAGAAGCGATATGTGTTGCATTATGATAACCAGATTGCAATCCATCTTGGTAAGAATTCTACATTTCACTCTAGATCAAAACATATCGATGTCAGTTATCACTGGATCCGAGATGCATTGAAGTTCAAAGAGTTTGAACTTGAGAAGATTCACACTGACAACAATGGTTCCGATATGTTGAGAAAGACACTATCAAGAGGAAAACTTAAAACATGTAGGTTAATTGCCAGGATAACAGTCTGTTCCAACTAGCCGGTCAAATGTGTCGGGAGGGGGAGATTTGTTAGTCAACCCTCCATGTTTGACATTTAAAGCCTCCATAATAAAAAAAGGCTCCATAATTGAACAAAAAACAATGGTTTGTGTTTGAATTTAATATGGTTTCTTCCTTCTTCTGTTATATAAAGAGAGAGAGGATTGCATCTTGTAATAAATTTAAAAAACAAGAGAGTGAAGAGAGAAAAGATTATTAAGTGGGAGAAACTTTTAAACAATCTTGATTAATTCCTCGATCGGATGTTCATTTTTGGTCCGATCGAGTACTCTACACTAGTAGTAGTTCATATCCAACGGTCAGAATCATAATCGAAGTTTTGATTTTTCTCTAGCATTGAGTAGTTTTGATCAAGCTAACGACTGAATGGTGAAACATGGTTCAATTGGGATGAAACTTTGACATATGGTAGAGGAAACATTGGTCTTGATATTTAATGGTGAGTTTTTTATTTGGAGATCTTTTGGGCAATCTACTAGGGCTATTTTGGAGAGTGTGATTTAGGGTCATTTCGCAAACTCTCTTGTTGATTTATCTTATTGTTATTGATGTTGTTGCTGAGAATTGTTGTATTCTTGATGTTATTGTTGCTGCCTCTAGTGGGATACAGAGAGAACTTGTTGTTGTACCCATTATTTATGATAGTGGGGATTTTTTCCTGGCTTTGGTCATGTGGTTTTTTACTCCTCACATCGAGGAGGCTTTCCACGTAAATCGCAATGTTGATTTTATTGGGTGCAGCATTAGATTATTTTATTATCTAATTATTTCCTAAAGGTTTACATAAGTAGGGAGAATTAATTTATATTTTGGGTTGTGCATAACACATTGTTATTGTATCGACTAATTGGTGAGTCACTTTCGCTACATCTATCGGTGTGTCTCCCATCAAATTAAAATTAGGTTTGTCGGTGGATGATTAAGACTAGAATTAGATGATGGGATAGGTGACATACCTAAAGTTATTTCACATGATGGAAAAGAAGAATGTGAGTTGTTAATGACCACAAGCCATAGTAGAAATGGGTTATGATGGAGAACAGGAGATGTTGATGTGGTATTCTGCATAGGAGAATCATCATCCACAAATGTAACATGCCTATAAACAAAAATTTGATTTGAAGAGAAATCAAGACAATGAAAACATGTATGATTAGAAGATTTGTCGAGATATACGCAAAAACGGGTGCAAAAACTGAATTTGTGGTGATGAAAGAGACAAAGAAAAGGATAAATTGCACAATTAAAATGATGCATAAAAGTATAATTGGGAATGGCTTTTACAATGAAGATGAAAAAAGGACTTGATTAGAAGAACTTTCATTGGTAGAGCATTAATACACAAGACAACCATGGAAAAGAAAATTGTCATAATTATAAAAGCACATTGGATTGAGAAAGCAATGCCAAATTAGTATCAACAATATGGGGAATTTTCCTTTCACCGATGTTGTTTTGCTCATATATATCGGGGCAGGAAATGAGATTTCTAATCTTAGAAGTGGAGAATATTTATGTTATTTTCAGTACTCCCCTTCCCAATCTGAATGAAATGGCTTAATTTTTTTAAAGTTAATTCATAAATAAATAAAAATTACTTACAAGTCTTTGATCACACAATATAAAAGAAAAACTAATAGCTAGTACATTCTATAATGGTGTCTACTCTAAAATCCATGTTTCATTCATCCCTTGTGAGAGTTTATATTGTGGTCCTCTAGCCATGATTGTTAGTCTACATCGTATTACTATCCTTTGAAAGATTTCCTCCTGTGACTTTGCTTTTATTTTTGATGGTGTAAAATAATTTGTCTAAAAGACAAAAATATGGAATATATAATATTTTTATTTTTAAGCAAATAAATTCATGTGAACCATGTAAAATCACCAATAAAAAGAACAAAACATCTATGGCCTAAAGTAGACATAATAGAAGTAGGTCCCCACACATCAAGATGGACAATATCAAATGGAGCCTTACTCATATGTTCACCATTAACGAAAGGAAGACAAGACAATTTTTCTTGGAAACAAAAAGAACAATGTTTTCTTTTAGAGACTGAACATGGCAAATTATTATTTTTGATTATCTAACTAGCTTTGCTAAAATGAGGACATGCTAATTCTAAATGCTAGTCAATAAGATATAGAACTTCTCTAACCATGGTGTGTTTGATTGGCTTGGATCCATGATCTCAGTCTTTAAATGGGCTCCTTTTGGAAGCCTCTCTATAAGGTCTATCTATAGAAAGTTGTGAAATTTAATGGAAGAGGAAAACGAGAAGTTAAAAGTGAAGAACCTAATATTAAACTATTTACTTATAACCTTGTAGATGGAGATAAAGATACATAATAAAAGCACGAAAATTGAAAGGTTTGGAAATGTCAAACACAAATGGCTTGGAAATGGAGAAGAGAGTCTTTCCAAATTCCAACTTCTAAGGTTGTGGGTCTAACTTTGGTTATTGGCCTAATAGATAATGGCATAAGCTCTTGGTCTATATCTATTATCTATAATTACTTAACTAACCTCCACCATATTTGTTTGCATTGCACCATCATTTCATTTCCCATTACCATCTATTAATGTTGTATTTATAATTTTAATAAATCTACAACTTGGAATATAAATTTCCTTTTCTATAACTAAATATTTATTGAATAAACATTTGAGATTATGTAATAATGTAAGAGCACATCGATAGTTCAATTCTAGGATATTCGTGATTGAATGATTATATTAGATTTATTATTAATAATTATATGAGATTTATTATTAATTTATTACATAATAATATATTGGTGTATTTTTATTTTAATAAATATTTATATTTATTCTTATAATTTTATTTCTTATTTATTATAAATCAATTTTATAAGTGTATAATATCAGTTGAACCTTTAAACCTTAAATCTTTTCTTTAATCGGTTCAATGTCAGTTAAGTTTTTAAAACATTGATTAAGACTGGATATTAATAAAACGTAAAAAGAGTTGCATAACATTATAATTTTTTCTTATGAAGGTCTCATTGGCTAAAATATTGAAATACTTAAATAAATATGTGAGCACTTATCAGAGAATAAATTCACTTAACTGACCTCATATGAGAAATACATTTAGAACATATGATTATTCTCATTTCTTATTATATGATTGTATAGGACATCCTTTGACTTGAGATCTTCAAAGTTATCTTTTCCTGTAAATGTTAGGTTTTGATACACTACTTACGACCTATTCTAGTCAAGGGTAGATCAGTCGATAGTCATTATATAAAGTGTGAACCATATTAAGGTGATTGAGTGATTAATATTGAATTCATCACCCTAAAGTAATTAATGAGAATGTTTCATTATTCTCGATTAGAATTGTTTCGAAAAATCTTTGGCGAATGTGGAATAATAGTTTACAAAATAGTTTACAAATTTCGTTAATTGAATTAATTACAGACGATGAACTAACATGATTGAACTTAAAATAGAGTAGACATTAATTTTATGCTCTATTTTTAATCGGAACATTGTATGCTGAAATGATTTAATTATACACAAAAATCATACAAAGAAAGATTAGTCAAAACTACTTTGACATTCCTAATTATTTAACTGGTTATGATGTGTTACTAGACACCAATCTTAATTTATAGATATAAATTGTTTAATTAGAGAATTAAAGATAAATTAAATGAGTTTAATTTATCTAATCTTAAATATAATTTAAGGTTATAATTTGTGTCTATTGACAATATAATATAGTTGAGAACCTAATGGCTCACACATAAAGAGCAGATTAAAAAGAGAGGATATTTTATTGAAGTTGAACTTGGTTGTAAAATTTCAGAAACTTTATGATTAAATGTAAAATATTTAGTAAATAAGAATCAATACGAGATGTTCAATCTTATTTGGACATGATTAGTATTTAATTAAAATTATTTGTAATTCTAATTAAAGGTTAATTGAAATTAAAATTTATTTTTTGTTAAATTACTAAACTATCTAAAACTTATCATAAGTAGACTTAAGTTCTAAGGAAGCTAGCATTCTTTGCTTAACACTCTCTATAATAGTTATAGAATTCTTTCAACTCATTCTGTAAATACAATTAAAGGTCAGACACTTGTGTGACTATAATGGTTGAGATGGATCAATTTTAAAAGCAATTTTAAGATACAACAAAAAAGAATCAAGTTTAAGAATAAAGCATGAATTAAGATTCACGCTTTATTATGGTTTATAAGTTAATCATTTTATATAATTTAAAATGATCTTGACTTTAGAAAATTAAAATAAAATTTTTTTAATTATTTTTCTATATTTGAAATTGGACTTGCATCTATTCCCCAACAAAAATAACTTTTAAAATCTATGTTTTGATACAATAATCTCCTCTATCGTAACATTAACAGTCGACATTCATAACTTCAATTATCGTTACTCTTACTATATATTGACTTTCTTCAAGACTTTCTCATGAAATCTATGCTTCAAACACAAAAACCAATATTTGAACAAGGGGTGATGTCAATTATATTATGAATCAGGCCAATCTCAGTTATATAATTACTATTGAGAGTTCAAATCTTCTTCACATAAAATGACATCATTTTGGAGGAAGAATATAATTGAAGCAAGATAATTAGGAAAAAAAGATTTGAACTCTCGATGGTAATTATATAACTGAGATTGGCCTGATTCAGAATATAATTAAGTGTGATGATAATTGATGTTTCTACATATAAAATGACATCAATTTGGGGCAAAAATATGGTTGAAATAGGATATTTGGAACAGGGGATTTGATGCCCTAGCATCTTAGTTATGATCAAGATCTGGGTTTAGGATTTAAAAAATGGGTCCTGGTTTCTCTCTCTCTTTCTCCTTTTTCTTGGTTTTACATTTTGTTTAAATCTTTTAATATTTAATATAACATTTCATTTATATGTTACATGCCAATAATTATGCTATATCAAGATTATTAGCTATAGAATTAACGAATTCAATTGCTAAAAGCTTGACATTTAAGAGTTTGAGGACTATACATAAATACAGAGATTAACTAAAATGATAGACCTCGTACACTCATATTCCCATTGTCACTCCTTTTAGCTTACTGTTGTCCTTTGATGGTGAGTTGTATATGCATTTCAGACTATCATCATTACCTTCTTTTTTTAGCTTTGGTGAACTTCACCATGATTCACACATAAGAGGATCACTGTAAGCTCGCATCAAAGCAACTGAAGGTAAGAGCATGGAAATAAGATTAAAGAACTTCAATTTGTCAACTTTGGTCTTCAAAGTTCAAAGGTTGATCTACTCTATCTATTTATTTATCACCCAGCTTTCTGTAGATTAGAGACATCAGAAAACAAATTCCATGGAAGAACACATTTTTAGAATCTACAAGCATAAATTCAACTGAAAATCCTCACAGCCAATGATCAAATCGCAAAAAAGTAAACAAAAACAAGGAAGGTTGAATTAGGAACTCAGTAAATGACCTTGTTGAAGTAGGGGATCAGGATAAATAGTGTGGAAACCAAGGATTATTAAGGGGGATAGTTCCTTGTCCTTTTTTTAATCTTCTTTTACTATTTTTGCTTCTTTAGTTATCTTATCAGGGAATACGAATCCAGAAGACAAATAGCTACCACAGGGAATCTTGCTTCTTTTTTCAGATATTGATGAGAATATAGGAAACATTATGTGATTAGATCTACTGATATTCAAGATCCTCCAGAAGTGGATTATTAAAAGTTAAAATCCTAAAGAAAAGGTTATATGCTTATAAGGGGACAAAATAGAACTGAAAAGGAAAATAGATCTCTTTCCTCTGTAAGCCGGGCATTGTTAGAAACAATTTTCTCACTTCTTGTGCATTATCCTACCATCAGGAGAGTTATACCGCAAGGGTGATAGTGGCTGTCTCACTGAATCAACTTCCTTAAAATCCAACTTCATTTCTATGGGACTACTCACCTTTGGAAATCGCTTATTTCTTTGCAAATAATTCAACCAAATCAAGCCCCTTGAGAAACTTTCACGTATATATAGAATTGAATGTACCACAAGGGAGCATATGCTATGCACAAAGCTGAACCACGTTGCTCAAGAGAAGAGAAATTTTTCCTAAGCACAAAATGACCACATAGATGCAAGCGCCTACATACATTTACGTGTATATTGTGGCGGATATGTTTATTTTGTACAATGCACACAAATGTTACCTTGACAGATGTATTGTCCGTATGTTCTCCATCAGAACCATCAATGTTCCATTCTCTGTGGTGATGCCTCAACAATCTCTTATTCTCCTCGTTTAGTATACTGTTTTCACCAGATAGCGGCTTGACCTACAATGGAAAAAAGAAACTTGACGTCTAAAATGAACACTGAAGAAAGAAAAAAATAAAAAAGAACTTATATTCTTCTGACCTCCTCCTCAGCCTTAGCAAGATTGGTCCTGAGAAGCTCCTTTTCTTTTTGAAGGGTATTCACTTTAGCAGTAAGCGATAGAACTTTCTGAGTTGATGGCCTCAAAGTATGACAACAGAAGACAAAGCATCCAAAGAAATGAACTAAGAAAAGAATTTAGGCAACATATTAACATGATAAAGTATAGATTAGCTTAAGCTCCTGTAATTGAGTGCTAACTACACAATCACATTTGAGAATATCGGGCATAACGAAAATGAATTATTGATGTAATTATGGACCATCCATACTTGTCCCACGCTTGCAGCAACTTTTGGCATGATTCATGTTCACTGCTTGCCTCCAAAAATGCATGACCATATTAAATTTCATCTTTACTGACTAAAGTTGCTAGAAACGACTCGAGTAAACAACCTTCCACATCTATCTCTCAGCAGACAAGTCATACTATATGAAAATGAAGATCAGGCATTTGGTACTCATTATGAAGCACGGAATCAATATGGAACTACCTTATTTATGAAAGCTACTTCCTATTTAATGCCAACTACAGAAAAGAGAAGAAGCAAAAGAAACAATGTCTAATGCTAAAAGCATCCAATGTGAATTAACAAATTGCACTTCTAACATGGAAACATCACATTTACTGTGGTTATAAATAATCCCTCCTCTTGTCGTAACCAGATTTCAACATCCAATTTTAGAAAAGTTAGGATTGCCGGGGTCTTGTTAATAACAAAATCTTTTAAAACACATTGAGTGCCACTTTCATAACCACACAGTTGACATTTTTCAGGTGAAGAGGACAAATTTCCAAAAGCCAAAAAAGAAACTTTATAATGTAATATGACAATGGAACTATTATGCACACTATTAAACTCAAATCTTCTTTCTACGTTTTCAACTAGATAAATATCCTCTATACAAATCATAGAAATATAGATCAGTGATCTTCATAACCAAAGTTCACTGTTTCTTATCATGAACACCAGATTTAGAAGTATCACGATTTTCCCAAAATTTTCAATTGGCAAAATACACACTAATTCGAGCAATTACACCAATCACACATCATTTCTATAAAAGCATGTCTTTTCATTCCATGCACACCCGAAAGTTGAAAAAAATCAACATGAAAAAAAGAGGGGAAAATAAAATTACCCATCGTGCCTCCTAGCTCATACTCATGTTTGTAGAGTTTCAATTCCTCGATTAACTTCAGGAACTCCTCCTCCAACTTATTAGCCCTAATCTCAACCTCTTTAGCTATCTCATCCGCCTCATTCCCAAAATCCATTAAAACCTCCCTGTCATTGTCATAAAGAAAACATTCCCTCTCCAATTTTTTGCATTGACTCACCAAATTTGCACACTCCCTTGCCAATCTCTGATTCTCCTCCACAAACTTCTTTACAGCCAATGCATTCATACTAGCCTCCACCTATAGAACACAAACAGACCTAAACACATATGCATAAATCAGACACCAAAAAAACAGAAGTAAACACCTTCAAGATAACAAAGCGCAAAGAAACATAAAAAGTACCGACTTGACTCGGTCGATGAGTTGGTCCTTCTGGCGAGACTTCTCAAGAAGAAGAGCACATTGATCGTGGAGTCGTTGTCGAGCATCAGACGCTCGAAGCTTTAAGTGGAGAGTTTGTGAAGAGACCTGAAGACCCAGAGTATCATCAATCAATTCTTTTATGTAATTCCAAATTTCCTGAGGTAGTTCCATGTTGAATACCTTAAATTGGGGAATTCTAAAGATCAGAAAAGAACTGATCTTGGATGAAAACTTTGAACAAAGATCTTAAATCAAGATTAGGTTTTTAAGATTGACGGGTGATTTCTGTAATTAAGAGAAAAGTTCTGATTAGGGTTTCTGGCGTGAACAATCGGGGTTCTTATTACTTTGGTTGCTCAGTGTTTGGTGTGGTTACGGAGTATCTTTAAGAGTTCAAGAACTTGAAAATAGATAGCCGTTAGAGCGCGTATTCAAATGCAACCACACTACACGTGGCAAATCAACTTCTACCACAATCTCCCAGCCCCTTGCTCTTTCTTATCTTTGTTTTTTCTTTAAGGAAAACATTTAAATCACGACACAAACTCTCTTGCACATATTTCTGATATACGATTCAAGCAATTTTCAACATTTATAATTGTTTTGTTATCTTGTTGTAATTTCCCTTTTGTAATGATATTTTCTTTGATAAGATTGAGTTATTTTATATATATTATATGTAACATCCCATCACCGATGGGAAGGGTAGAATAGTAATTTTGGAATGGTTTATGAGTGCTTAGAATTGTCTTGATATGGTCATGCATACACATACACGTGAATAGTAAATTTTGCACATGTAAATGACTATACATACATTCATGACATTTTCCGGTATAATTGTGAATAAATGTGGTTGTTATGAAAAATGTGTTGGGCCCCGAACCTTTCTGTAAGTTAGGACTATTAAATGAGAAGTTGTTCATGATTATTCATGTGTAAAGAAAG
>JAOQMR010000006.1:6903685-6915679 GCA_027563865.1 Erythroxylum pelleterianum | reverse complement strand
TAGAGCTTGTGTGGATTTTAGAAATTAAATGAATAAGAAGGTTTGAGGATAATTGCTTTAATTGATGGAATTTAGAAATCTAAATTGGAGTTTTTCATTTAAGTTAGAAGTAGGTAGTTAGTAGAATGAATGAGGGCATTTTAGGGAGTTTACTTGAAGTGTTGAAATCAAAGGCTTTTAAAAGAAGAATGAAGGAAATAAGAAAGCATTGTCGCATAAGTGGGGAGAGCTTACGAAATTGACTAGGAAAAGAGAGAAAGAAAGAAGCATTGCCGTGGATGAAGAGAATAAAGCAACGAAAATTTCATGTATAAGGAGAGATTAGTGAAACTACAACGTTTTGGCTTAGGTTTTAAGTTAGAAATCAAGTTTTTCCCTAAACCTTTTAAGAGAGAGAAATACGAAACTTCAAGAAGAAAAGACAGGGAGAGTGACTTTCGGCCAAGAGGAGAGAAGAAGAAGAAGAAGAAGAAGGAAGTGAAGGGCTTTGGATTTTCTTGGTTTAAAAAAGTGATTGAGAGAGTTTCCTTGGAAGAACAAGGAAAGGGAAGGTCTAAGCTTCCATTAGAAACAAGAAGAGAATTTCGTGGGTCATTCTTAAGGTAAGAGAATTTAGAAATTTCTTGGAAATAACAGAGGGATTTTATTTGTAATGGTTTAGGAAAGGCTTGAGTAAGGTGATATAGGGTTTATTTCATGTTTTCCATTCCTTAGAAATTCCAAGTTTGACAACTCATATTAGGTTGGATTTGTTATATTTTGATGAAGGTCAAGAGGGGCAATTGGATGAAGGTCAAGAGGGGCAATTGGAGTTAGAAGAAAGACCAATTGACCAATCACAAAGCTAAAGGATTTAAGGTGGCTGACTTTTTAATATTTGAGTTAATAAGCTTATTAATTGTCTTGAAATAAATGTCATTAAATGCTTTCCGATGACTTGTAACTTTTAAATGAATTATTATTTATAATGATTTGAACTTGTATTAGATGTATTTTGTATGTAAATACGTATGGAAATGTTTACAAAATTGTTTGGCAAATGAAAAAAAGATTGGATTATGTGATTTTGGAAAAATGCCATGTTAGGCAATTAAGTGTGAATGATGTGAAAATGCATGATTATTTGGGTTTGTAGTGATCTCCTCTATTAGCAATTGCACTTGTCTATTATAGGCTTTTCCCGCCTGCCCGCTAGTGTCACAGGAGCTCTGATTTCGGACTCCCCTCCGTTCACGGCTACACATGACCGCTTGGCGAAAATGTGTAGTACGTTATGTTTGTATCACTCAAACCACCTGTTATGTGATTATGTGCTTTTGTAGTGTTTTTGTTGACTTTGAAAATGCTTTATCTTATTGGAAAATGATGTTGATAAATATTGACTTGAAAATAACTGTTTAAGCAATTTTTTTGTATGCTTATGCTTGAGTATTAAATTGTTACCCACTGAGTCGTAGAGCTCACACCCCTCTCTCCCCTCCGCAGGCAGCAAGCGAAAAACCAAGTCACCGCATCAGGATTGAGGCATTACTCCGATGCTTTTTTCTTTTGAAGTCATACTTTTGAAAACAAAGCTTTATATAGCATTTTGGACAATGGATGTATTTGTAAATTTTCCTTTGAACTTTCGATGTATTCGGACTAAAATGCCCTCTAAAACATTGTATTAACTATGTTTTCTTGTAAATGTAAAAGAATTGAATTTGAAATGTACCTTGTGTTTGTTTCATGAAAATGTAATAGGGTATAGTTTGAAATTGACAAAAAGGAAGAAATTATAATTGCTGCCATTTGAGTGAATTGATGGGATTATTTGGATTGGCTTAGTAGTTGGATGATTGAGGATTTGGAAGACTGGAGTGGTTTTGTGCAGGTAATGAAGTTTGGTTGAAATTTGAAGAAGTTGGCTAGATGATATTTTAGGGGAGGTACTGCCAAATTTTTCACAAAATTTGGCAGCAACTTTATTGGTCTTTTTGACCCCCTTTAGTGTTTAAATTGGATCGGGAGGTCTTCTTGAAGATTGTAGTACATGATTAGAGCTTTCCAAGGGTATATAAATATGTCATCTTTGGACTTAGGATGAAAAAGTTATAAGGTCTGAAAGATTGCAGTTACTATTCATTTGGGTATGTTACTGGTCATATGGTAATTAGCTAGGCAGCCACCTTAAGCAAGTCTTTAAGCTTTCTATAGACACTAAGTTTGTAAAATTTGAAATCCTAGGTGAAGAATTCTTAATTTTAAAGTTTCAGCAGTAATATATATATATATATATATATATTCGATTTTCTTTTCGGACTCGCACCCTCGTGAGTGCGAGCGTCTCTCCCAGCGAGCGCACTCACTATTGCCTTGCGAGCGCTCGTCGGACTCGCAACCAGCTTCTGATATTTTTTATTTATATTTATTTATTTATTTCTTCTTTTAATTCATCTTCCGATTGTCCTCTTATAACTTTTGCATTTGACCTCTGATTTACTTGGTTTTCGAAGCATTAATTTTCAAAAAAAAAAATTCTACCCCTTTTATGAAAAATTTAAAATTTTCGGGTTTGAGCTGAGATTTACGGTTGTAAAAAGGGGAACCGAGTGTGTGGAGTATTTGAATATAAATTCGTATTTGGGCGATTTCTCGATCTGTAGAGATCCGATTGAGGAGATTGTTATTATAATTAATCTCGAGATATGAAATTTCATTTTAGCTTAAGAATCGGATCTAATTGTGGGCCCTAAGAAGATTAATTTTATTTGAGGATTATTAGGGTGAATCTTACAAGATCTGTTCAGATGACATTAAAATAAGTTCGATTGAGTTCATTCTCGTGGTAAGGAATTCCTCTCTCGTGAGATGCGCGTCCAGATGTCACGTAGGACGTCAGACACGTGTCTCACCAGGGAGGGGCTCCAACAATCATTATTTCTTTAATCTCTTATTGAAATACTGTGATCTTTAAGGAGAATATCATAGTCTTTCTTTAAGATTTGGCCTAGACTTAGTAAAATATTTTTAATGTTTAAAATATAATATGCATTTGAAATAAACCCACATCTTCCATATTTCAAACATTGTAGGATGTTACTTTTGTCTTTGATAGGTGTTTTGGATGTATCTCCAAATGTAACTTTATCGCTTATGGAGATATCAAGCTTTACAAACATATCTTTTTTCCTATATATATGGTTGTTAGTGCTAGTGTCCAAGCATCAAGTACTCTTTTTTATGCCTTCCTCTCCTTTGTAATCCAATAATAGAATGGACTCTTGTTGCTTCTCCTCCTCAAAATAATGAGTTTTCTCTTCAACATTGTTAGGAACATTTCTACAATCTGAAGCAAAATGGCAAATTCGCGACAATTAAAACATTCAACTTGATACTCCATGCCTTTTATCTTCATTATTTCTTGGTATGCTTCCTCTTTGACATCCTCCTGTAAACAAGTTGTTGTGTCCACTTCCTTCATTGTTGGATAGTTTGAAGCCTCCTTGTCTTTAACTATTATGTTGTCCACTATGACCTTTTACTCTTTGGCCTATTTGGGTGCTAAAGTTCCTTTCTTTCTCATTCAAAGTGAGCTTGGTTTGAGTGACAGGCTCTAGGATCTCTAGCTTCCTCTTTTTCATTCTTCGTATGCTTCAAGTGAGCCTTGGAGTTATTTAATGGCCACAACATCTAGATCTTTTGTTTCTCCAATGGTAACTACAATATGCATAAATTTTGAATCTAAAGAACGGAGAATTTTCTCCACTACTCTTGTTTTAGTTATGATCCCTCGTTGTTTCTCATTTGAATGACTATGATCATAACTTTTGTAAAATAATTACTTATAGTTTCATTATTTTTCATATGTAAAGCTTCAAAATCACTAATTAAAGATTATAAGCATACCCTTTTTACTTTTACCCTCCTTTGCATGATACTTAGAGCTTATTCCATACTTCTTGGGAGATGTTAAAGGTTGAGATTAACTGAAAAATCTCATCATCTATAGCTTGAAAGAAGAGGAAGAGAGCTTTCTTGTCTCTCTTTCTTGAATCCTTCAAGGTTAACTTTTGAGGTTGAGGTAACTGGGTCTCACCAAACTCTCAATGTAACCATTCTCAATAATCTTCTGAAGATCATATGCTCCAAACAAAGCCTTCATTTTGATGTTCCAATTATCTTAGCCTCATTTGGAGAACTTCAGAACTTAAAAGGTCATTTCACTTGCCATCTTTTATCACAAAGATCTTGTAGCTCTGATATCACTATGGTGGAAGGTAATATGCTTCTAATGAAGATGAAAAATAAGATTTAGAGTGGATACTATTAAAATCAGAGAGAATTTTGAAATTCTCAATAAAAAATAGTAATAACTTAAAGATAAGCAAGACACTCTCGTTAGAAGAACTCTCACTTGTAGTTACTACTCAACTTAACTTATCTTAGCTTATTGTTACAAAAATTGGAGGACGCTATTTATATTACTCATGGGTCTTTCTATATAACTAATATCTATCACTGAGTTTTTAAAGATATTTCTAGACTTAAGATATTTGTTCAAATTATCTATATTTTTTAATAAAATATTTAGATAATTAGGAGATATTTCTTCAAATTATGAAGAGGTACTTTTAGTTAAAGAAGCCTTTACACATCTTCTAGAATTTCAGTGTACTTTTTATCCCTTAAATCCACACAAGTGAAATATTTCTTTAACGTAATACATAAAATTCAAAACAAGTTTATATTCTAAAAGTTTGTTGGCACAATCAAAATAAAAGGAGTAGGTTGTGGGAGTGAGATTGATTCATCCTAGTTTTACCCAAGACAAGCGATAAATTGTTTCTTACAAAACTTTCTTTACATTTCAACAATGTTGTTCTAAAATTTAGAGCAGAGTACCTAACTTATTTTAATTTTAAAATAAAATCTAAATTTTTTAGAGCAGAGTATCTAACTTATTTTACTTTTTAAGTAAAATCTAAATTTTTAATAAAAATTTAAAATAATCTTCATTTTTAATTGTTGAAATAGATGATGATTATTTTATTTCATTTTCAAAATTTTCTCATTTCACAAATAGTTTTTATTTTAATATTTTGTTGAAAAAAACTATATGTTAAAATTGGTGTGGTTGTAGATTTTAGACTATAAAATGTTTGAAATTTTCAACATCTTAAAGATAAACATAGTTTAGCGTCACTGTATCATGTACCTAGAAATATAAGATTGGGCTATTTTAACTTGATGCAAGGATAACATGACGAAGTGAAATTAAATTAGTCAAATACTAAAGTTAGAAACCCTAATTTTTTAAACTCATCACCTTTATTTATTTATAAAATGAGTTGTTATATGATATCAATATAATCATTTGAATTTAGAGCGTGACTTATGTATTGAACTTCCCGATTTTTATATTTTGTGTTTTCTTTTTCTTTTAAAGTGAAGATTTTTGATAATTAGAGATTTAGTTTTTGCAAGTAACAATAGATTTGATTAATGTGAAAACGACTCGGAAATATTCTTTTGTTATAAATTTTCAATTCACTTTTATTTGTATAATACATTATTATTTTACCATATAAATCATATTTTCTTTTTTCTTTTTACATAATATAATATATTTCTTATAAATTTATATTTTATTAAAATAAAACACAAGTATTCATATGTCTGAAAAAAGTTAGAATTAGTCAGTTATTGAAAAAATGTAAAGTAAAATGTGAATTTTGAATTTAATGTTCTATATAACAGAAAATTTCTTATTAAAATTAAATGCAAGAGGAGTTATTAGATAAAGCCTTAGAGAAAAAAATTGAAATAAAAATTCGTAAGCTACTTAATACGACCCGCTAAACGAACGTCAGGCCCTTTCGGTGGGGTTAATACGACCCGCTTGAGAGACTGGATCATATTGCTGCTTATAAGTTGTCTGAACTTTTTGATAGCATCATTGGCATTATTAGTGCAAGTATAGCTCGTAAAATGGAGCTGATTTGTTGACATCTAGCAGAAAAGGAACATGAGTACAAGCGGCAAAATTAGTAAACTTTTAGAATTCTTATCCAAACTTATACTCCCTCCAATTCATAATAAGTGTTGTTTTAGAGAAATACACAATTATTAAGAAAATTAATGAAATATCTGATATAACCTTATTAATTACATATTAAAGTGCCTTGAAAATATAATTTGTGTAATCTGTGTAATTAAGATGTAAGAGAAATTAAAGGTTAATTTTGGAAGTAAAATTATAAACATACATACAAAGTTAAGAATGACACTTATTTTAAATAATTAAAATATATCTAAAATGACATTTATTATGAATCAGACATATTATTAATTGTCAAGTTCGTAGTGTTCTGCTTCGGAGAACGGGACCACTAGCTTGTTTTCTCTTTGGCTACTACATCGTCTTGGTCATGTACTGGTTCGAGTAAAGATTCCACGCCCTTTCCTATTTCTTCTACCTGCGTTGTAGATACAAGAGGAAATGAAATACACGATTAAAATGGAAACTAAAATCTGTTACGGAATATGCAATTCACCTAGGGAAGATGGTCATATTTTAACAAGAAATCGATGAGTAGATCGTTGAAGCAACGCTTCATTGTCGACTATAGAACTGACATGCTGCTTGTTGATTCTTACAAGGTGGATTAGGTAGGAAGGGAATTCACTTTTCTCTGTTTTTTCTTCTATAAAGCAACCTACTCTTCTTTTTCAATCTAATAAGAACTATTAGGCAAAAGTTAGATTTTGAGTAATTAATAAAAAAGCAAGTGCAGCTAGCAAAGTAATTAGTTTTTAAAGACGGCAAGCAACCAATAGCACGTGGACACTTTTCTTGCTAATCTTCCACGTGACGGTCGCGCATTTCTCGTGTAAGATAGTATTTAATGACACAATAAACGATGATTTCCTCCTTAAATTCAAGGTAGTTTGCGAACGTGGTGAACAAGGGATTAGGTAAGATACCTTGTCGATGACTTCTTCCGCTAGATGGGCACCTTTTGCTGTTTCCTCGGCTAGATTTTCAACGAACTCTACTGCTTCTTTAATCTCACCTTCTGGTAGATGATCAGCGACGGCATCTGCCACCTTCTCTACTTCTTCGGCTACCTTCTCTACAATGTCTGCAACTTGGTCTACTGCTTCCACGGCTGATTCTACCCTGTCTAGACATCCAATTCCATGCCAAGTATATTAGAACAGACAAAAACATGATTGAACGGATATTAACGTACATTAATTAACGGAGACCCAAGATCGTAAAATTGAGGTCATCTTGTATATATGTGTTCTGATTGGTCAAGTTAAGGTTCCAAAACCTTACCTTTTAGATTCATCAGCGGTAACCATTTTCCTCTCCAGAAGGGTAGGATTACTGATATTACCATTCCAATTATCCATACTTTCCTGCTAGAACAGATCAGCATAAAAATTCTATTACAAAATTTAATTGTCAAGCAGTAGAAGAACAGAAAATCACCGTATGATATTTATAGCCTGGGCAATCATAAAGTCAACTCACCAAGAACCAGGGGAAGGATCAGCAGGAAGACTAGGTCCTGCACCAGAGCCATTCTGCACAGCCATGTCCCTGCTGTATTAACTTTGCATAAGAGCTCGTAGTTAATTGAAGATAACAAAATGGTAATCATAGTCTCAAGAATTTTCTGGCATTTGGCATAAGCTTACATCTTTGTATTGATTGCATTTCGCAATTTCAGGCTGGTGCAGTAAATTTGTAACGTCTGACGGCCCAGAAATTGGCATCCGTAATCATTCTTTAAGCTTGTCAAAGGGCATCCGAGACGACGAGCGGTATCTTCATATCTGCATCGGTTGTTGAAACCCAAGATAGTGAAATTGATCGGAGCAATAGATCTTGCTGTCAACATGTTGTGAGCGCTAACTTTATTTGGTGTTACTGTAACTATCAAATCCTCTAAGATCACAAAATGTCTGAAGCGAAAGAAAGTTAAGAGTAATGTTTGGTGCAGAAGCGTGCTTGGAAGGAATATTTCCGGATGATACGACTTGGCGGAGATGATACATACTGCTTTTATAGATTAGAAACACAACAGCACTCTTCTTTAGGTTTGCAACTATTCCAAGGAAATAGTTTAATATTTCCAGGAAACTTCTCATGTCCTTGAAGGCCAGAGTTCAGAAAAAATGAAACCACGACCTTTTTTTTAATTTGAAAACGTTAGTAAAACGTGTGAAATTTTCAAGTTTACAAGTAGTTGTTACTAATCCAATATCAAGTTGAATTAAAAAAAAATCAGATATCAGAAAAGCATTCAGACGATGACTTTCTGCCGAAGATTCCTTGTAAAAACTGGATTGGATGGTAATTACCAATTTACATTCATTACAACCAATTAATTATAGAACCTAGCCTCTTAGTTCTTAAGAAAAGTTGCTTGCAGGACAGTGTTAGTTTGGCATGTTACTACGTACGCAAATCACTTATTAGAGCAATATATACAAGTTATTGAATATAACTTTTCAGTTCAAGTGGTACCAAACCCAAGCTTCACGAAGTCAGACCGGAAATATAATGGTTTGTTTTTATGGAGCCTTGGCTTCCTTGTATTCACATTTTTGACGGGGGCCCAAGTAGTTTTTACTCCCTTCTATTCATGGATTAAAGAGCTCGATGAAAGAAATTTGACTTCTCATTATGATTTGTACAGCGGTGTGTTCTGATGACTTTCAGTTCAAGAGAGCAGGTTGAGGAGAGGTGATCCCCTGTCTATTTTCTCATGTACCAACCCTGTCCAATATAATCTTAGTCATCCACTTATGTGGGGGTTGGTCCAATGTGATCTTAGCCATCCACTTATGTGGGAGCCATAAGTGGATGGCTAAGATCACATTGGACAGGGTTGGTACATGAGAAAATAGATAAGTGATTTGGGGTGCAGGTTTAGTTCGCTTAATGTGGATAAATTCATTGTGACGAATGACCGTTGGGGAATCTACCAATGAAATTTTACAAATTGAATATCCTACATAAAATATACTGTAAATAAGAAATTAATCATTTATATATATTAAAAATAGATAAACTAATTTTTAGAGCACTATTTGGGCACTCAAATGAAAAACTGAGGATAAAATTAGGGGGCAATTAGGAAACTTATAACTAATTTGATTTTGCTAACTTCATAATGTAGTTTTTGTTGATATTGGTTTATTTTCACCTAAATCCAATTTAATTTCGTCTTGATAAGAAACAATTTTATAGAAGAGATGATATGAAATGTCATATTTTAAGTGAGCAAAGAACCTTGACAATAATGTTTTTATTTTTTCAGTAAGTTTTATGATAAAAAAATTAAACTTGCTTAATTAGCATGCAAGTTAGTTCAATGCTAGCAAGATGATTGGTACTGAATGATTTGAACATGGAATTGCAAATAAGTTTTGGAAGAAAGGTCGTTAAGCTGGAAGTAATAGCATAATTGTTTGGAGTTGTTCTTCTAACATTAATAACTGGTTTTCTCACAAATGCAGTATACTAGAAAATCTAGCAAGCTTAAGTAAAGTGATCAACACTTGTTCAAGCCAAAAAATTGAAATGTAACATACAAGTGATAATACATAACAAATGAGAGAGTATATATTTCATAATGAAAAGCACTCAAGCATATAATCTTTTAGAAGCAAATTTGAAATTTTAACAAAATATTTGGGCTCATATTAAATTTTGTTTGTGTACTACTCACCTTAGTTATTTGGTGCAAAGCTTATCTTCTACTTTTTGAGCTTTGGTTTTGCAATTGCATGAAAGGTTAGAAAGCAAAACATCACAAGAATTTAAACATTGGGCAATTTTATAATCTTTTGTGAAATGTGGCACATAGGAGCTCTTACGCGACTTTTTTTCTATAAAAAAAATCTCAACAAAACCAAATGTTCAACATGTGGTAATGGTAATAAGTGAAGGACATAAAACATTAAAAGAAAAGGCAAATTAATCAGAATTGTAATAACATTTTGTCTTAAATAGAGTTCTAAATTCATATTTAGCTTGTTAAAATTTTCAAGCATGCATGTCTCTTTTCTTAATTCAATAATGAAACACCTTACGAAGCAATGGATACATTTAAGAATATTTTATGGAAGTGCCATCATTATGGCCTTCTAATATGGCTACAAGTTTAGATTTCTATCATAGTCTATCCTACCCAATAAAGCAGATGATCGACATAGTAGTTAGTGAGAGAATTAACATAAAACTCCAAAAGCCATAGATGAACATGTCAAAGAAATGGCTATAAATAACTACCAATGACAAGATAGTACGATAAGAATAAAAAATCGAGCAAGCGTAAATAATGTGGAAGTAGTGATGGCATTAGACTAAGACAGACTCACGTCCCTTGACTTGAGCTTGGCTTGAAAATGTTAACAAGGGCCTAAGCTCAATTAAGGCCCGAACAAGTTTAAGCTCGTGAGCTAAGCCAAAGTCCAATCAAATTTGAGTGGCCTAAATACTAATTGGACCAGAGTTAAGCCTAGTTATATTTTCCAATTTTAATTTTGAAAAGGATATCATTTTACTCAAAATGATATCACTTACATTTGATATATTCAAGTTTCAAGATAGGTTGGCTAAATATCCTAAGATTGAGTCAAGCTTTAAGCTTACAAATTTAAAGAAGCTTGAGCTCAGTCTAAAATTCAGTTTATAGTCGACCTAGGCATGGCCATAAATTATCATCCTTGTATGGGGAGGCTTTTACCGAAAAAAAAAAGAGCAACTAATAACCTAGACACACTAGTGAGACTAGCTTAAGTATTGTGTTATAAACTATGTGAGATAGGACATATAACCAGTAAATATCAAGTTAGAAACCTAATAATTGAGAAAGTTGAATATATGGATTATATTTTATGTTTCCAATGACAAAATAACTCTTATAAAATACCTAAAATTTAGGGTAGAGAATTATCCATTTTTTTTGGAAAAATTAAGCAGCTCATAAGCAATCTCCACCTCAATTCTATCATCAATAATAGGAAAGGGATCAGAAAAGAAGATCCTTTATCTCCATAGATCGCTTAATGATGCAAGTTGTCCATAAGATCACTGAGAATGTAGTTACAAGTATAAAGGACTTCAAATATCACTCAAAGTGTGGCAAATTTGAACTAACCAGTCTTTATTTTGCAGATGATCTAATATTACTCTCAAAAGTTGATGCCATCTCTGTTTCCATCTTGATTAAAGCTTTAAAGATTTTCCAAAGAGTCTTAGTATTACAACAAAATTGTTTCAAAAGCAATATATTCCTATCCGAGACTACCTCAGATCTTCAACATCTGATTTCAACCTTAACTAGTTTTCAATTATAAGAATTCCCAATGAAATATTTAGGCATTCTCATCTCTCCACAAAGATTGAAAGCAAGGGATTACACCGAGCTATTTGATAAAATACAACCAAAATTTCATCTTGGAGCTTTAAACACCTTTCAAAAGCAAGATCAAGAGTTCAACTTATTAACTTTATCCTCAACTCTATCAACAACTATAGAGCTACCCACTTAGCTTTTCTAAGTTTAATCTTGAAAGCCATTAATAGTATGCTCAGTAACTTCCTATGGATTGACAGTAAGGAGAAAAACTATAAAAACTATGATGAAATGGAGAGAAATCTACACACCTAAGAATCAAGGTGGTTTGGGGATTTGTTCCATTAAAACTATAAACTCAATTTTGCTAACAAAAAGACTTTAGGGACTAATAAATGACAAGTAATCTCTATAGTGTAAATGGATCCATAGTTACCTCATCAAGAATAAGAGTATATGTGTTGGACCCCAAACTTTTCGATTAATTGAGAAATTGTTGGCGGTTATTCATGTGTAGAAAAAAGAAAAATTCTTGAATTTGAAATGAAATAGAAAATATGGTTTAGATACAAGATGGGTTATATGTGATAAGGTTGGAAGCTAAAAGCTGTAATTGAAACATGTTCATTGAGTA
>JAOQMR010000006.1:6884347-6896365 GCA_027563865.1 Erythroxylum pelleterianum | reverse complement strand
GATAATTTCTTAGAATTTTCCGACTCTAACGTAGAGGGGTTAATCCTAATTGCTACTTGCGGTTACCAAAATTGAACTTCAGATTTTGTTAACCTAGCAGTTGAATTAATTAATCTCTAGTAGCGCTCCTAGAAACTAACAAATCCAGTTAAAAAGACATATTTGAAATTATCCAATGTTCATTAACAATATGAAAAATATCTAGAAAATCTCATCATAATAACATGGAACATGGATCCCTCAACCAAGACAAGAAAATTAATTAACCATAATTAAATTGAAATTAAAAGAAATAATAAAATAAACAAACTCCATAACTAGTCTTTTAATAAAAGGAACGAAAATAAAAAGTGTATTGTGCAGAAATTAAAAACAAGAAAAACCAGAAATTGCAATTAACCAAAAGTCCTAAGCCTATGCGACGACTACTTGAAATTGTAAGAAAAACGGGAACCAGCAATCCAGCCAATGTGTGAAGGTGCGGCAGCCTTAGAGGGAGGAAGAACGTGATTGTACTGTTGAATAAATGCAGAATGATAAGAAGTTGATATGCGGCAGCCTCCAATTGAGAAAACAATGATCAGTTAAATAATAAAAGACAAGAAGTCATGATGCGGCTGTCAAAAGAAAAAAGAATGTGGGCTGTTGAATAATGGAAAATTAAAGGAACCCAAGATGCGGCAACCCAGGATGAAGATAATGTGTTGATGGATACTATTGAATGACTTTAGAAACGTGAATAGCGGAAGCCAAAGAGAGGTTGATATGCGATGATGGTTTTGTGAACAGTGAAGGACAAGAAGCCCCCAAAATCCAAGTCCCTATATATACGGCAATCCCAGCTTCCTTCTTGAATTGAACATCTTCATTATCTTGAATTGTTCTTTGTCCAGATTGATTGGTCTTTTAATTTCGGTAGAAGATGTCTTGAAAAGAAGTCCAGTAGATCTTGGCTGGTTGTGTTCTAGTTAGAGACAAATTTTGGAATTTTGCAGATTTGGGATTCTGTCCTTATTTTTCCTCTTTTCGATCCTTTTTTGTCTTTACGGCATTGGAAACCCCTTGTAGACATTTAACAATTAATTCCATCAATTTATAAATACCAATTTAACAAATCAATAAATATTAAGTCCAATAAATATGCAATTAAATTGACTTAACAATATGTCTACTATTAATGCTCATAAATTTTTGGGTTCACAATAGAGGGGATTATCTAATCATAGGTCCTATTACAATAGACAAATTGTATGTATTTACCACTCAGGTATGATAGACGTCTAAGTTAAAGAAGAAAGGGATCAGTATATGCACTTATTATGTAAATTTATAGGGCAACCTTCATGATTTGCGCTCAGTCTAATTTATGCGGTCAACTTTGCTTTCCAACATTCTTCTTTATGAAGCTATCTGAAAAGGCTCAATAACATTACTTTTGATCCTTGGATGGTGGCTAGAGACTTTAATTGTATTCTCAATCTGACAGACGCAGAAGGCAAAAGGAAATATTCTATGGCTAACACAAATGAGCTAAAAAAACTTGCTAAGGGGGTAGAGCTTACTAATTTATGCTCAAATGGAAGATTACTCACCTGGTCTAACAACTAACAAGCTATGCTCATACGAAAGAAGCTAGATAGATGTTTGGTTAACTCGAGATGGCTCGATGAATTTCCTCAATCCTTTGTTCATTTTGGGGAAAACTTGACTTCAGACCATTCCTTCCTTCTTATTTACTGCTGGGTTAAAGAAAGAATAAGAAGAACTTCCTTCAATTTTTTCAATGGCACTACTCAACTGGAGGGGTTTGGGGACATTATCCATAGTTGCTGGCAACAGGAGTTTTAGGGTTTTAAAGCATATCAGTTTATGCAGAAACTGAGAAGGGTAAAAGAATCATTAAAACGAGCTACTGTCATAAACCTGAATCTGTCCATTCTCCGTAATATAGTTTAACAGGCCCTGGAGGAGTGCTATAATCACCTGGAGGATGTCAATAAGAGAGAGCTACAGTGTAATCTTCTCAAGGAGTACCAATAATCATTGGACCTTCACCATTCCATCTAGAAGCAAAAGGTTATATTGGATTAGAGAAAGTGATGCTAACAATAAATTATGTCATGCTTCTATCATGGCTAGATGAAATGCCAACAGAATTATTAGCCTACAGGATAGCAATGGAATCACTCTTTCTGACTAGGAGACCTTACTTGAGACAGCGAGAAACTTCTTCTTGTAACTGATGGGACTAAATTTGGGAGAGATGTCGATTGTCAATATGAAGAGGATGTTAGCGAGAGCCATTTCACAGGAGAGTAAGGCAGCTTTGATTATTCCCTTCTCCCTACAAGATATCCAATCAATAGTTACGCAATTACATCCTTCTAAAGCCTAAGGATTGGATGGTTTCACAATGTGATTCTTCTAGCAAACTTGGGAAATCATCGGATCATTGGTTACTGAAACAATGTTGGAATTCTTTCAGAATTCCAATATGTTGAAAGAGTTTAAAAATACCTATATTTGTCTAGTTCCCAAACACAAACACCCAATGCATATAGGGGATTTTCGCCCTATCTCGTGTTGCAACACTGTTTACAAAATTATAGCTAAATTGCTTGCGAATAGATTGAAAGGGGTCCTTAAGGATACAATGGAAGCAACTCAAGGGGCACTCATTCTGGGTCAAAATATTGGAGATAACATTCATTTACTTTAAGAACTAGTGAAAGATTACTCTTCAAGGAAACAAATAAACAATTGCATGTTAAAGATTGATTTCTACAAGGAGTTTGACACGGTAAATTGGGGATTTGTCAAAACCTTCCTGGAAATTCTAGAAATGCCACTTACCTTTGTTAATTAGTTGGTAGAGTATTTACAAACCCCTCCATGAGTTTTTTAGTGAATGGATCACCTTCAATACCGTTCAAAAATCATAAAGGGCTCCAGCAAGGGGACCCTTTCTCCTCATACATTTTCACCTTAGTAATGGAGGGCTTATCTAGACTCATCCGCTCACTTACATCTTCTAATGGTAACTTCAAGTACCATCACAAATGTTATGATCTTCATCTCACGTATTTATCCTTTGCAAACAATCTTGTTTTATTTTGTTCTACAAATCTAGCCTCTGTAACCATTCTTATGAATGCACCAATGACTTTCTCGAAGTGGTCTGGCTTACAGATAAATATGGAGAAGAGCTATCTAATTGTTTCAGCTGATGTTTGCAACTCCAATGATCTTAACAAAGCTACAGGGCTTCGTATTCAACCCCCTAGTTATCAAATATCTAGGGGTAACAATTTCTCTCTCTAAGTTAAAGTTTGCAAATTGCATCTCCATTTTGGAAAGATTAAAAAACAAAGTCCTCTCCTGGAAAAATCATTTTCTTTCATATGCAGGAAGAATCACCCTAATTATATTTGTTCTGAGTAGTCTTCACACCCATTGGTTAGCCCATACGATCTTGCCTCATAAGGTCATTAAAGAAATAGATCCTCTTCTCAAAGCATTCCTATGGTCTAGTGGTAGTGATTCGGGAAAGAAGGCAAAAGTTAAGTGGAGTGATATTACTCTTCCAAAGAGGCTTGGAGGACTCAGTATCCAATCAACAGTGATCATGCAAAAGTCTTACTTGGTAAAAAACTTTGGAGGCCGATTACGGACAAAGAAGCACTTTGGACTAAATGGATACACCAAATCCATCTTCAAGGCTATAACTTTCTAGCATATAAACGCTTCTTCCCATTTCTCCTAGTCTTTTAATAAAATATTGAAGATGAGGACTTGGTTTTATCCTCATATCAAGCTAGAATTAATGGAGGGAGAAACACCTGGGTATGATTTGACAACTATCTAGAGATTACCCCCTTATAAACCACCCTATTCATGCCCAAATGTGTAATCGTGTGCCATTAGATGCAAGAGTATCAAATCTAATTATCAATGGTGAATGGAGGGCTAACTTTAGGGGATTTGCCTTTCTACGAACCTTTCTCCCACAGCTAGGGGACATTATGCTAGACGACACCATCTACTAGGTTCTGAACTCAAATGGTATCTTCTCTAATGCATCTTGCCATCATATATTTAGGCACAATATTACTGAAGTTTGTTGGTATCACTTGATATGGAAGAACACCGTAAACCCCAAATTTTCATTCATCACCTGGTTAGCAATAAAGAATAGATTCATAACCAAACGGCGATGGTTCAACACGACCAATGTTTGTTGTGAACTTTGCCAAAATGCAGATGAGGACAAAAATCACCTCTTCTTTAATTGTATGTACTCTAAATATATATGGAGTAGGATGCAGTATGTGGTGGGAGGGATAAACCATCTCTTTGAATTGGAGCCTACAATGCCTTAGTTCGTCAACCACACGAAGGACGGCAATAGAAATGCGACACGACTCAAGCTTGCATTTGTCTCTACAATTTACATGATCTGGAGGGAACGAAATACGATAATACATAATTTGGCTGTTGAAGATAAACATCATCTTGCGAACAAACTTCTTAACTGTATTCGCGCTACGATCTTGGCCAGGAAAACTGAACATTTAATTACTCCTGATTTGAGGAGTAAATGGAACATATGAAGTTGGCTATTATTTGCCAGTAGTCTATTGTTGTTAAGCTCGCGACTTGCTTCTTGCTTCATGTTCTGCGTTAGAATTGACAGACTCGTCTTATTTTTTTTAAATTTGAAGATATTATAAATAACAAAAAGAACAACGTTGACAAAGTACAAGAAAGCAAACCTATACAAGAAACTCAAAAAAAAGAAAAGTAGCGTTCATGCCACTATCACTGAAGCCACTGTTACATGGAATTCAAGAAGAAATAGAAACATAGGAACCATCATCAAGCCACACCTAGAGTTGCCAATGTCTTCTCACAGCCAAACATAAACGAGCCTGCATCCCATTCCCAATTATGACCTCCCTTATCAAATTAATAATACAATCAGCTAACTCATACTTGTTCCTCTCTATTTGCTTGCAGAGTCGTCTATTCCTCTCCCGCCAGATATGGTAAATAGCCATATGGAAAGAGGTTCGGAGAATGAGACAATCTTGCCCACCTTGACGAACTGCATGAATAACCTCTGCTAGGATAGCGTTCCACTCATAGGTAAAGTTCAGGCTGCCTATCAGATACATTATACGATTCCACACTGCCTTGGTATACTCACATTCAAAGAACAACTGATTCCTAGTTTCATTGACTAACTTACACAGCACACATATGGGGTCATAATTTCCAAACCACTTGTCTTTTGTTCTCAGTCTGTTTTTAATAGTCAGCCATAAGAAAAAAGCAGCTTTAGGGCATAATACCTGCTTCCAAACGAATACAACCCATGAAACCTCCTCCGTCACCCCTCTCCCGATGTTTCGAGCAGAAGAGGTTGTGAAGTCCCCATTTTGGGTGAGAGTCCAAAGCTGCTTGTCAGGAGAGTTATGTAGGGAGATACCCTGAATATAACCAGTAAGTAGATAACCGAACCTGTACCTAAGCAAACGGTCGCTTTTCCGAACAACCCATGCCAGAGTGGCATTGTTTGGAATTCGGTTCCGAAGTTTATTTAAGTCATTGAGCAGCCAAAGAGGGCTCAGTATATGCCAATTTTCAAACCAAAAATAAATGTTTGCCCCATCCCCAATTCTACTTCGAATGAAGGGGTAAATCTGTTCACGCAAGTTCAGCAAGCTTTTAAATATCCAAGAGTGTTCATACCTCATTTGTAGCTACCAGAAGCTTTGATCATTAAGGCAGTATGCCTGCACCCATTTGACCCACAAAGCTTCCTTGTCCATAAATAAGCGCCAAATTCTCTTCATAAGCAGTCTCTTTTGCATTTCAGAAAAAGAAATAATGCCCAAACCTCCTTGTTTCTTAGGAACAACCACTTCACTCCATTTAACCTTAGCTCCCTTACATTGTTCAGCTCGACTAGACCATAAGAATGCTTTTAGTATCCGCTCCATCTCCTTGATCACTTTTTTCGGAGTAGTCATATGAGCTGCCCAATGCACATGCATGCTATTCAAAACAGAAACAATTAAATTTACTCGTGCCGCATAGGAGAGGAACCGATTCTGCCAGGAATTAATTCTGTTCTTTAACTTCTCCAGTAAAGGCAGAAAATCAGAGAACTGAGGCTTGCCCGAGGTGATTGGAACGCCAAGGTAGTGGAATAGAGTACTTTGCGGGGATAGCCTGACCAAATTGCTAAGGCTTTCTGGATTTCGCACTTTTGAAGAAACATACATGCCACTCTTTTGAAAGTTCATGGTCATGCCCGACCACCGAGAGAAAGTGGTCATCAAGTTCATCATGATAGCTAGCGCCTGCAGTTTTTCTCGGCAAAAGAGAATTACATCATCAGCATAAATTAAATGAGACAAGTTCAGATCCTTACAGTTATGATGATACTGGAAAAGCCCATTGCATTGCACCAGTTTAGACAGCAATCGGGAGAGGCCCTCCATAGCAAGGGTAAAAAGGTAAGGGGAAAGGGGATCCCCTTGCCGAATTCCCCTATGAATCAGAAAAGGTTTGGTAGGAATGCCATTAATGAGAACGCTCAGAGAGGGCGTTTGAATACACTGGGAGATCCAATGACAGAATCGTGGAGGCAAGCCAATACACTGCAAACAATCCCTCAAAAAATCCCAACCAATTGTGTCAAAAGCTTTAAAAAGATCAATTTTCATGGCACAGCTATTAACCTTTTTGCCTGTGTGATAGTCCCCCATCAATTCCTGAAGCAACAGAATATTGTCTCCAATATTCCTTGACGGTAAGAAGGCCCCTTGCTCCTTACTGACCACCTTGATCAAAACTCCCTTCAGACGATCTGCTAAGAGAGAGGCTATAATTTTATAGATCGTGGTGCAGCAGGAAATCGGTCTATAATCAGTGATCTTCTCAGGGCGCTCCTTTTTAGGAATTAAGCTGATATAAGTGTGATTAATTTCCCTTAACAATTTACCAGAGGAGTTTACCAGAGGAGAAGAACTCAAGGACTGCTTCTGTGAGTAGTTGTCCAGTGATAGGCCACGTTTGTTGAAAGAACCCAGCTGAATATCCATCGGGTCCTGGTGCCTTGGAGCTGTTAAGATGAAATAAGGCCTCTTTAACTTGCAATGCAGTGAACGGGGCATTTACCATATCAATAGTTGCCTGATCCAGAGTAAAATCCAAGACATGTCTAATCCCAAACCCATTCCGCCTCGAGTCTTCATTACGGCCCATGAGTTGGATGAAGAAATCCCTAATATGAGCAACCATTGCCTCTTGACCTCTCCAGAAAATGCCATCAGAGTCAGATAACTCAGTGATAGTGTTCTTGTTACGGCGAGCCAGGATCGCTGCATGAAAAATTTTGGAGTTGCGGTCACCCTCCCGAAGCTAAGTGTGCCGTGATTTTTGCCGAAGAATGGAGTCATGTAATGCCAAAGCCTCTTGATATTTATGCATACTATCAGCTTCAAGGACCCGCAGTTTGTCATTGAAAGGGTCCCAATAGTACTGCTGCTGTACTTCAGCCAAATGAGAACTCAGCTCCTGGATATTAAGTGTTTGTTGCTTACTAAAGTGTTTAATCGTTGTCTTCGCCAACTTCAGTTTCTGCATAAATTGGTAGCCCTTGAAACCAGGAACCTCAACCCTCCAAATTTGGGTGATCAAATCCATGAACCCATCAGCCCGAAGTAAGCCATTGAAAAACCGAAAAGGTGCTCCAAAATAGCGAGAAGCAGTGTGATGCTGAATAATAATAGGAGTATGATCCGAAAAAATCGGATCACCAAACAATGCCGAGTCAAGAGGGAAGGAGTGGAGCCAATAAGTGTTTACCAATGCGTGATCCAGTTTCTTCCGAATAAACATATCGCCTCGTTGTTTTTTTTCCCAAGTGAACCAGCGGTCGTTGCCTCTAAGATCAACCAAGTCAGTATCACAGAAAAGATGTTGGAGTTCACTACCCGAACCACCGTGAAATCTAACGCCACCCTCCACCTCTGAGGAGTTAAGACTACAATTAAAATCACCGGAAACCAACCACGGGCAAGTCAGTCCAGAGTGTAAGTGTCGCAGGTTCATCCAAAGGTCAGCCCGTTGGTAGGCAAAATTGGCAGCATAAAGAAGAGTAACCATATATGGAGCCTGGCCTTTTTCTGTACAGCAAAGATGCATGAATTGAGCTCCCATACTAAGCAATTGAACATCTACTTTCTCATAATTGTACCAGCACAAAATACGGCCATTGTAATGGTAAGCATGATTGGTGAAAAGGCGCCACTGGGATCCCAAAAAGGACACACCCGTCCGATCTACTGGATCTTTTATTTTAGTCTCCAAAAGTCCTACCAAAATAGGGTCGTAGGTTGCAACAGTCTGTTTCACCATCATCTTTTTTAGGAGATCATTCAGTCCTCTCGTATTCCAAACAAGAATGGACATCATTAAAAAAGCATTCAGGGGAGATGATCCCCTTATGCTTTTTCTTTTTGTCTTTCTTTGTTGTCAAAGTACTTTTACCCTGTCTGGATGAAAATGGAGGAATTTCCCCTTCTTCCGGAGGAGGGGCTGAATGTCTATCACACGCTGACTCCCCTTCAGCTGAATTGGTTGCTTCCCCACTTGAAGGGGCTATCTCCTGAGCCAACTCTCCTTGCTCCACCTGTTGTGTGACATCAGCGGAATTCTGAGCCACCTCATCAATATGGTCAGCTATCTCGACAGCCACCTGCCTAGCGCATGCCTCCAATGAACTGGCCATCGGTAAATCCGTTGCTGGTGTACCCCCGGAGGCCGTGGGCAAACCTCCTTCAAGCTCACAAGGCCAAACTTGTGCAGTGCTAGGTTGAGGATGTGGCTCAGTGGACTGAGTGATGTCGGGGCTAGGGTGTGGATGGTGCGCAGTGGATTGAGTGGTGCCCTGGACTAGATCCTCCGACCAACCTGTCGAAAATGTATGTCCCATTGGAATCCACTTCTTGCTCTCCGTATGAGGTTTCCAAGGATAGGAGAGTGGGATACTATCACAAATTAACTCACCAGCAGTATCTAAACGATGAATGGTTACCTTATCCGGGAGCACGGCATTCTTAGCCACTTCAATACAGATTTTTGCATAACCAATCCTGTCCATTGCAGCTGTTTGAGAGTCCAAGCAAATTGGCTTACCAATTCCACTAGCTAGATGGCTAAGCCCCTCCAATGTCCAATATTCTAAAGGGAGCCTATGAAATTGTACCCAGATCGGTATAACATCAACAGAGCTTCGATCCAAACTCATACCTGGTCGCCATTGCCGTAAAAACAGAGGTTGGTTACCGATGTGCCATGACCCAAGTTCAAGAATCTCAGTGACATTGGCTTGCGAGGAAAACTTGAACAGGAACAATCCATCGTCCAGAAGCATTGCTTTTTCAAAACCTTTCTTAATTTACCTAGGCTTGGCCCAGGCATTAACAGCCGAAAATGTTAGACGTTTACCCCAAAAAAAAACCAACTAATGCAGTGGACCAAGCTTTGGCGCCTGCCCGAAGAAGCTCCACCGAAGGGGAGATAACGTCGTTCTGAATCACGAGAGGATGATGGGTAAGCAGACCTCGGTGGTGCTGGACCGCAACCTTGTCTCTCCATGTACCGCTGTCCGAGGCCCCCAGAGTCGGGGAGGCAGCAGACGCCGGGATAGTAGCAGCAGTAGAGCTGTGATGGCTAGGAGAAGGCGTAGAGGTGGGAGCTTCCAGCAACGCCGTCGACTGAGAGCCAACGCCTGGGAGCGACACCGCAGCCTGAGCAGCAACCGGAGAGCCAGATTGGGAGGGAGGGAGGGGCGAGAATGGGTTGGAAGGAGGCGTCGGGTCACCCATGGTGATGGGTGCCCGACAGAGGAGGGTGGAGTCTGGTGAAGAAAGACAAAAAAACCCAAAGCTAAAGGCTGGAAAAGGTGGGGAGGGCGAAAGCAAGGATGGGCATGAAGGTAAAATCCAAAGGGAGCAAGAGAAGAAAGGTAGAAAGAAGGCAGAGAATAATTAACCCATATTGGTAGAGAAACATGATAATTAGTTTGTCTTCTACTTTTGTATATTTGTAATATATATATATATCAACATTCATTGGTGGGTGTAAGAAATTTCTTAAATCCATCCTATAGGCATCACAGACAAACCAAAGAGCAATAGGTCCAACACGCTTCCTTACCTAATTTTCTGGTTGACCAAAATACTGCTGGGTTGTACCACTTAGCTTTTACCGAGCGTTTCAGCCCCAACTTTAATCCTTGAATTGAATCAAGGTAACTCTTCTGAAGTCCCTTCAGCAAGATTCAGCACAGCCTTGTTTCGTTTCCTACCTCAAGGCGTAAGAAAATAGGTAAAGAGATGTAGGTGTATTACTCTATTGGTGTTATATATATATATTATTCACAACATATTTCTTATAATATCAAAAATAATAACTACAACAAATTTTAAGAATAATTGCAAAATTTTATTATGTCAAAAGTTAACTTGTGAGTGTTATCAGTACAATAAATATTAATATATTATCTTATTAAAAACTTATATGTAAAATATAAAAATATTAAAAGTTTATATATGCTTTTTAAAAATAATAAAATTATTTCGAATGTTTTAAATTTTAAGAGTTTTATTAGAAAATAAGTTAACATCATCACTTCAGTATAACTAGCATTCTTTTATTTTATTGTATTAACTGTGTTACTAATATATATGTTAATTTCTGTTTATTTTGTTGTTAATTTTTATATAAATAAACATATAATATCATTTAACCATAGTATTTATATTTCTAATTAATATTCAATTATTTGATAATTCATTTAGATTAAAGATCAAATAAAATCAATCACTTTTTTAGAAAAACTAGCATTAAAAATATTTATTACAGATTTTGTAATATGTGATTCTTACAAAAATTGAATTTATACCATTAAATAAGGTGAATATTTTACCCATATATTTTTTTATTAATCATTACGCACACCTAATCTTTTTGCTCGTTTTTGCCCTCTCTTTTTCAACTTAAAACGCAGTTTTTTAGTCAACAGAGAAGGAAGGACGACAGCCAAGTCTCAGAAAACGAGAGG
Source organism: Erythroxylum pelleterianum (assembly GCA_027563865.1). Lineage (NCBI taxonomy): Eukaryota > Viridiplantae > Streptophyta > Magnoliopsida > Malpighiales > Erythroxylaceae > Erythroxylum > Erythroxylum pelleterianum. Next base: position 6,885,228 of record JAOQMR010000006.1, on the reverse strand, counting down.
TGGCAAAACTTCTTACTTCCCCAACCATAAAATTAATGCCTTGTCCAGCTCTGCCTTAGTAGAGCCAATTATTTTTATTTTTATTTAATTTAAAATTTAAAAGTAATGTTATTTTTATTTAAAATTTTATATTTTAAATCAAACTAAAAAAGACAGTTCAAACCTTAACAAACTTAAATTTGGACACACATAACGTAACAAGAATCCAAGATTCACATACCTTAACAAACTTAAATTTGGACACACATAACGTAACAAGAATCCAAGATTCACATACCTTAACAAACTTAAATTTGGACACACATAACATAACACCATCGATTTAGAGGTTTGGAACTAAGACTTCCAGACTCGGGAAGATATTTAAAAATCTTGGCTTCCTGAGTCTGGAAGTCTTTTAATCATACTTGAATAACTTATTCCTTGCCAAAATCTCTACGACCTGATGTAGGTTTTCCATTTCCGATAGATAGTGATTTTTTTAAATTAAATAATTTATAAAATCTGATAGATAAAATCTGTCTTTATATAAAAGAAGTGGGATACAATCATCTTGATGGAAGCCAATTCAACATATATATTTAATAGTAATATACGTTAGAAAAACAAATAAACTAAATGCGGAAGAAATAGAAATATCTCTGTTGGTGATGAACGCAAGTGCACGTTTCTATCGTCAAGTAGTAAAAATATCGATCCCATGGAGACCAAATTAGTTAAAAAGTAATACTCGTAATAATTTCTAATTTAAGCTAATAACACAAAAATTAAAGAAAAGATTGATTGATTGTGGGTTGAAAAATAAAATAAAAACGAGAATTAAAGCAAGATAAAAATATAAGAAATATCAATGGAATGAAAAATCTAGGAATTTAACTTCC
>JAOQMR010000006.1:6815121-6833367 GCA_027563865.1 Erythroxylum pelleterianum | reverse complement strand
TATATAATCCTTTAAAATCTATGTTCAATCAATAATTTTTAAAAGTTGTATTAAGAATCTTTATAATTAATACTTAACCTACGTAACCCTCATTTACAGGACAGTAGTCCAACGATTTTTAGGGATTTATGAGTAATTACGAAATTATTAACAAAACATCTAAATTGTTACGATGGAAATGCTAATCAATAGACTTGCCTACTTTCACTAGCTATTATCAATTTTTTTATGTGTCACTAAATTTTATTTCATCCACCAAGACTAATCAATAGAATTCTTATTTTCATTTCCTATTAACCATTTTCTTATTCTAGACAAAGTATATATTAAAGAAAAAAACACAACTCCAAAATACTCACCATCTTCCTTCCATTCATGATAGGTTCCTGAATATTGGTTAAAGAGTAAAGACTAATTAGTGTGTAAAGAATAAAATAGATGAAATCACACGAAGCAGAAGTGCACATATTTTTTCAACTAACTCATTCTTCTCGTGCATTCCAGTAAATAATAATACATAATCAAAGAGATCAATTTATAACTAAGTATTAGTAAATAAAAATTTTTATTTGAATTTTTGAAGTGTTTATTTTTGTTACTAAAGATATTCTTTTTTTTTTGTTAATTTAGTTCATAAAGTTTAGATTGCTAGCAAAACATGTCCATTTTATTCTTAAAGAAAAAAAATTCATTTCATAACATTTTATTATAATATGTATTTGTAAATTTATATGATTCGAATTCAAGTAAAACATATGAACACTTTATTATATTTTATCTTCTTTACAAAAGAAATTGTATAAAAAAATTTACCACGTGAACTCTAAAAAATGAACAAAAGTGCAGAGCATGTGTACAAATATAAAAATATATATTTACTTAATTTAAATTATAATATTTTGAGTAAAATTTAACTGTATTAGTTTTTAAAATAGAAAAATAAAGTAATAATCTCTGTATTAAAATTATTCCACCTATTAATAAAAAGGACATAAATTTTACTACATTGTACAATTTTATAAACTTTAAATGATGTGAAAAATGCATTTTTAAAACATAAAAATAAAAATTCTTACCATCATCAGCAAAAATTTATGCAAATAGCCAGAAAATCCAATAACATAATTGTGTCCCTCAATTTTCCGAAAATTAAACCAAAGTGACACAGCTAGAATAATATCAATAACAGAAAATTAAAAAAAATCAGTAAATGAGCAAATTAACTAAAAAAAGAGGCATGTGTTAGTAATTGTGCTTAGTTTAGTTTAGTTGTGATTGAATGCCTATTTTCATTTTTCAGATCTACCATTAATCATATTTGAATTTCAGAGCCCAAAACATCCAAAAATTATTTACTGTTACAGCCGAAGTAACACAACTCCTAAATACTCACCAGTATCGTCGCTTTCACTCCATTGATGATATTTTGCTGCATTGTAGTGATAAGACAAAGATTAATTAGTGTGAGCAGAACCAAATGTATACACATGTCTTAAACAAAATACCATATATTTATACATCACCACTTCCATGCTTGCTAGGCCTCGTGTATAAGAAGCCGTAAATTCACAACTTCTTATAATAGACAAAAAATTGTATGAGTGATTGATGAGTGTTGAAACTAAATTTCATTTATTAATTTGAAGAAAACTAAAGTTTAATTGTTAATTAAAATATGTATTAATTATTAAATAATTTAAGTGAGAAGCATAGCTACTGTTTTTAACATATTCAAATATAGTGTTTACCGTAATTGGTACATATTATAATAGGCAAAAATATTTATACTAAATAATTTTTTATATTGAGGTATATTGTTAAATTTTGTTTATATTAACTGAATCAGTTAGTACAAAAATAGATATTGAAATAATAAAATAATTTATTTGAAATATAAATTAGAAAAGTTGAAGGGATAAATTGAAAATTTATTTTTAAATATTTATTAAAATAATATAATATTATATTAATTTTAATAAATTAGGTTAAATTTAAAATATTTTAATTCTAATTATAATAGAAGCTAAATTTTAATTATATAAAAATAAAAATATTATTTTATAATTTTAAAAGAAATACGAACAGGTATACATTATTAATGAAAATTTTTGGCAAATACGAAAAGGTATACATTATTAACATTTTTGAAAGGACAAAGTTGAGACGTCTTACCAATATGATAAAGGCCTGCGAAGCCACTCGCTAAAAACGTGGTGAGATTATCTACAAAATGGATTATGGAGCTCAAAAAACTATCTGCGCAAGAAAAAATATCAAATTCAATACATTAATTTTTATAAAACTAAAATGAAACGAAATACATCAATTAGTATATATGCGTAAACAAGTGAAAACTGATACGATAATTAATTAAGATAATATTTAATGTATATTCAATTTTTTATTTTCTGTTAAATTTTATGACATTTTTTTTATAAAAGTAACTTCTCTTTTTTAATACGTTTTTAATATCTAGAAGTTTTTTGTAAAATATTTCTCTGTTTTCTTATAATAACTAAAATATATATTTTTAAAAATCAGATTCTAAAAAAAATATTCAGTTTATTCCAATTTCAATCATTTTTTCTCTTAAATAATAATATAAATAGATTATTTTTAAAAAAATTTCTTTAAGATTTAATGATAATTATTTAAAGAAAAGATCTTCCTTATATTTAGTATTTTGAAATTTCAAGCAGAATAGTAATAGCTACGATTTGAACTAATGATAAGCATGTGAGATAAAATAAAGAAAAGAATGAAAGCGGAGAAGAGGATTAACATACCTCGAGTAGGAACTTTACATGTTTGGCGATCTCCTTCAAAGTTGCAAGGATTATAAATGTCGTAACTCATGCAGCAAAATGAATGAAAAGAAAGCTGGAAGCCCAATAGCAGAGAATCATGGACGTCTTTATAAGTTAAGTTGTCTTTGTAAGATAAAACCGGCCCAGGCATCGTCTTCTCTACACGGCACGAATCCTCCAAATCTGATACTCTAAGGAAACCGACAACTATATAGGAATATTCTCCTTTTAAAGAATGGGAGGAAGAATAATTATAATGCGTTCCATTAACGCAAGATGAACTATCTACGTACTGCACACGCTTATAATCATCCAATAGAGCATTCTGATGTCTAACCGCTGGATTCACACATTGCACGAAAACCAAGTCCTCATAATAATAGGAAACCCAATCATACGTATTCAAAGAGGCTAATAGATTCCCTGTTATAGGATGGCGAGGAAGTGAGGAGCAGTTGTCCTTTTGGACATCGATGTACACAACTCGAATGCTAAAGTCTGTGTAATTGATATCGTGTACGTAATATTTTGCAGAAGAAGACAAGTACAGCACCGTTTTCTGGTTGTCTTCGCAATCAAGCTCAAAGAATTTGAAACCGCAACCTTCAGGATCTGTTCTCAAGCGAAACGGCAATCTAATAGATAAATCTCCACAAGAAGAATTGCAGTTCTTGCTTGCGCTACAACTATGGTGTCCTACCAATAGGAAAACCTCAAGAACAACTACGGCTACTAGCAGGAGATACCTATTGCAATTCATCATTGGGACAGTCTAAGAAAATGAAGCTATTTTGAATGAGTGGCAAGCTTTGGAGAAGAAGAAGCCTGCATTTGCTTATCTATATCTGGAGAGTTTTTAGTTTGATACTTTGATTGGAATTAGTCAAAGTCAATTGCGTAGAAGAATGATCCCAATTAGTTGTCTCATAGAACTGACAAGTCATGATCCCAATTGAATGAGTTGTATTAAGACGTTATAATGCAAATAAACATATATAAACGTAATCCCATGTCAGATAGACGGAGACATGTTTAAACATATTCAACCAAAATGGGATTACAACATTGATCAGCAAGTGGAAAATGAGCAATCAATCATTTTCATCACAAGTTGACGTGCGAATGCATGCTAAAACTTAATAAGCCGTATATTAGTTTTCAAATGCCATACTTAAAAAAATTCGTTTAATTAAAAGCTTGGCGCTTTCAATTATCTCTTCAATCCCAAATCATCCGCAAAGTTTGTAGCATACAAACAAGACACAAGACCATAAATTTTGGAAGCTTATACTGGTGGGCAACCAAGTGATAGCTCCATTTACAAAGAAGAAAATTAGTAACTATGCAGGAGTCATGCCGCAATAGAAAGCCTCTCGAATTGGTTGAAAGTTGCAAGCACCCTAATTTGATAAAATATTATCTGAAGAACAGCCGGCCAAAGTTGAATTTTTAGTTAGATTGGAATTAGTCAAAGTCACCTGTGCAGAAGAATGATCCCAAGTCGTCTCAATTAGTATCATTTTAAGAAGTTAGATTCAACTCCAATAAATTCAAGATATAATTTTAGGTTAACTTCAACTAATTGATGGAATTCTTTTCAATTAGTTGAGGAATTGACTTGTCAACTACTTTATATTATTACAGTAGGCCAAAGTTCTCTTGAACCACAAATGTTGCCTTCAAGTTTAATAGCAATTGGCTGTTTTGGACGGTGACGCTGTTTTCCGTTCCATAACAAATACCAACATCCATTTATACGTAAGTCGTCCTACTGAGACTGGGACCGTACAATGTGCCCTGCCCATGTTCAGGTCTCTAAATTGAGTTAGCAATTAACTTCGGGTTTACCTCCTACTCACGCATTTAAAGTTGGAAACTTGAACCATAAATCACACCAAAGGAAGGCATAAGATACCAAGCAAGCATTAGTAGTACCTGTAAGTAAGACCTCCAAGTCCCTTGCTGTTTTTTTATTATTATAGTAAAACTATATCTAACCTATAGTTTTCCATATTTCTTGGGAATGAAGTGAAACGAAACTAAAGAATTTGATGTTCACCTATGAAAATCTATATTCAAATGACAACAGAGTCTTTCTTAATGATATCGCAGAAAGATTTAACTTTTAGTTAGAGGGTCCTCTGCATACGCTGCTGCAGATTTTCCTTATAGCAACAGAATTTGACTTACAAATGACCTATTGATGCGAAAATTTCAAGAAAACAAGGTTCTTAAATCTCCTTAATCTTATTGAATCAAAACCCTAATCTTTCTATTATAAGAACATGCTATATCAAACTCCAAATCATAAGTTTGAGACTCAATCCCAAAAAAATCAGAAATCAATTTACGTTGCAACAATTTACTTACTGATGCAAATCAATTTCTTAAAGTAACCATGAAAACATTCACGCCTCCCTTGAAGAACTTACTCTGAAATTTTATTCATCAATTAAATCTTTAAGCTCCAAGTATATCTGGTCCAAGGATTTGAGTTAAATGGATTAATTTGGGCTCAATTACATTAAGTTCTCCTCCAATAGGCTTGGAGTTCGCCATTTTCTCAAGATCCTTACTCCTGCTCACATCAGTCCGTCCCTCCTCAAGTAGATTCGTCCTCGAATCTGAATTCATATCAAAAGGAGAAAGATCAGTAATATTAAAAGTTGCAGAAACAGAATACTCACCTGGCAGGTCAATCTTGTAGGTGGTGTCATTTATTTTGTCTAATATCTAGAACGGATCATCGCCCTTAGAATCTAGAGTAAAAACACTAAGCAAAGCATCAAGAGGGTTATTGTCAGAAACTAAGCGCTCTCTATATCTCACCACTACTAGTGTTCTTTTCTCTTTCTTTTCATTCTTCTTTTCTCTCCCTAAACTTTTCTCTTCTGCACATCCACTTTCTTTTCCTCACCTGTGCAGTCACTCCCCATTAGGCCAAACTCAATTTTCTTTTGAGCCTCTTTTCTCTCTTCACGTTTTTGTTCTCACTACCCGAACCCTCTTTACTTTTTTTTTTATTTGATCTGGTCTAGGTACAATTCACTAGGCGATAAAGGTAGTAGGATGAAGTTCCTACCCTTAAACTTAAAGGAGTATCTATTGGTATACCTATCATGTGCTACCCTCTTATCAAACTGCCAAGGCTTTCCCAATAGCAAATATCCTGCCTCCACGGGTATTACATCACACAATACCTCATCCTCATACTTTCCTACAAAAAATGGCACCAGTATCTGCCTAATCACCTTCACAGAATGAGTGGCAAGCTTTGGAGAAAGAGAAGCCTGCATTTGCCTATCTATATTTGAAGAACAGACGGCCAAAGTTGAATTTTTAGTTAGATTGGAATTAGTCAAAGTCACTTGCGTATAAGAATTTTTAGTTAGTTGAACTTTTGTTTTATATTAATATCTATTTGGTTGATTTTATATAAATGGCAAGAGCAATATATTATAACGTCTTTCTCGCAGTAACAAAAGTATCTATTTCCCAATTGAAACAATAATAACAACAATAGAAATAATAATAATAATAAATATAACATCAATAAGGAAATTAATAATAGTTGGGTCGGTTGAGCCGGCTATGCAAGGCCCAATCCCAGGCCCATATATCGACGGTCCGATCGTAGGAGATGATCTCCCATGCAAATGTAAAGACTTACGTAAATAGCAACGATCCTGAGTATATAAGGTACTATTTCACCATAATACAGGTATGACACCACAATCCTAATTTTCACTACTGGTTACAACCGAAACCTTCACAGAAAGACTGACTTGAGCGTCGGAGGGGCTTCCCGGGAATCAACCCCCGACATGCCTTTATTTGTTTTATAGGTGTCCAGTAGCCAGAGTCACGCAAAACCATGGATTCAAACAACAACGTTCAATCTCAGCACAATCAGGCTGAACCATTTGGAGCTCACCGTGGGGCCCAGCGTCAGGGCACCATGTCTAGAACCACACAGACCAGTCAGGTGACAGCAGCCAACCCTGATATCGCCACTGTCACGACACTTGCACTACAACGAATGGCTTTGCTGTTACCTGCCGTTCTCCCACTAGCACATCCCGATTCTCACACACAATCTTCACACCCGAATGATCAACAACGGCCTCAAAACCAAGATCAAGAAGAAAATACCGGTCGCGATGTCGAGGGCAGGACCGATCGGTCATGTAGCTGGCGAAGGCCTTGGAGGCAGAATGGAAACAGGGGCGACCGATGTTACGCGAGGGCACAGTCCAGGACAAGAAATGATAGAAACGCCGAACGGCAAGATGACCGACCGGTTAGGGTCATCAACATGATTTTTGGGGGTAGCACAACAGAAGGGTCGACCACTAAAGGAAGAAAGCGATATGCCAGGCAGGTCGTTGAAAACTCGTCAGCAAAGCAAAAGAAGCTGAACGATGTGACGATCTCGTTTGACGAATCTGATCTAAAAGGTGTTAGCTACCCTCATGACGATGCACTAGTGGCCACCTTGAACATAGACGGTAGCAAAGTGAAACGGATACTGATTGACACAGGCAGCTCAGCCGACTTACTATATTATGATGCCTTCGAGCAGATGAAGATACCAGAGAATCGGCTACTGCCAATGGACGAACCCATCAAAGGGGCAACGGGAGCATCAACCTATCCATTCGCTCGAGTTTTTCTGAAAGTAAAATTCGGACAGAAGCCATGCCAAGTGGAGAGGAGTGTTGAATTTTTGGTCGTCAAGTTCATAGGAGCATATAATGCTATAATTAGAAGAGCCACTCAAAACGCTCTTAGGGCAGTTGTCTCCACCTACTACCAAGCAATGAAGTTCCCAACATCACATGGAATCGGTATTGTCAGGGGTCAGTAGAGAATCGCCAGAGAGTGCTACTTAGCGGAAACCAGGGCATTAGACGGAGTGGTAGTCCTGACAAGCTCTCTCGATGTGAGAGCTGATGAAGAAACAGAAAGGATGAACCCTGTGGAAAAAACACAGCAGGTCATATTGGATGAAGCAGACCAGTCCAAGTTCACAAATCTAGGTTCCGAGCTTGAAAAAGGCCTAGTTAAAGAAATCACGGATTGTTTGATAGAAAACAGGTCAATTTTTGCCTGGGTACCGAGCGATATGCTTGGAATTCCTCTATCGGTAACATTGCATTCCCTCGGTATCCGAGCAGATTGTAAGCCAGTTAGACAGAAGAAGCGGTCGCACGGCAGGGAGAGGCAAGAAGTGATCAAGAAAGAGATAGAGAGACTGCTCGATGTCGGGTTTATTCGGGAAGTCAAGTACCCTGAATAGCTGGCGAACGTTGTACTTGTGAAGAAGAAAAATGGAAAGTAGAGAATGTGCATTGACTTCACCGACTTAAACAAGGCGTGCCCGAAGGACAGTTTCCCCTGCCCAAAATCGATCAGCTAGTAGACTCTACATCAGGACATGAGCTTGGATGCGTTTTCGGGTTACCATCAGATACAAATGAGTCTCGAAGATGAGGAGAAGACAGCTTTTATAACCGATCAGGGCACGTACTGCTACCAAGTGATGCCATTTGGTTTGAAGAATGCAAGGGCCACTTACCAACGGTTCGTAATGGAAGTCTTGAAGAAGCAGATCGGTCGATCGGTTGAGGCTTATGTGGATGATATGGTGGTCAAAAGTAAGACGGCCGCTGAGCATGTGAAAGATCTCAAAGAAGTCTTTCAGACCCTTAATAAGTTTCAGATGAAGCTGAACCCGAAAAAATGCGTTTTTGGCGTGGCATCCAGCAAATTTTTGGGATTCATGATTACTCAAAGGGGGATTGAAGCGAAATCAGAGAAGATCGAAGCCATCATCTAGTTGCCTTCGCCGCGATGTTTGAAAGAGGTTCAAATATTGACCTGACGGTTTAGTTTCTTTGAGCAGATTCGTCTCTAGGATGGGGGACAAGTGCCTCCCATTTTTCAAAATTTTGAGGAAAGCGAATATGACCCAGTTCCAGTGGCCAGACGAGTGTGAAAGAGCATTCCAACACTTGAAGCAGTATCTGACCAGCCTGCCCATTTTGCAGAGCCCCGTTGAGGGCGAGAGTCTGATTTTTTATTTGGCAATCACAGAAGGGGCAATCAGCGCAGTTCTTGTTCGATCAGAGGGTAACGAATAATTTCCGATCGACTACGCCAGTAAGGTGCTAAATGGGCCAGAAACGCGGTATACGCCAATTGAGAAGCTGGCTTTTTCGCTGATAATTGCGGCGCGAAAACTCAGACCCTATTTTCAAAGTCACATAATTGAGGTATGGACCGATCGACCTCTCAAGCAATGCTTATAGAAACCCGAAACCTCGGGACGACTGTTAAAATGGGCGGTAGAGCTGGGAGAGTTTGATATACCTACAAACCACGAACGACGATCAAGGCCCAAGTATTGGCAGATTTCGTCGCAGAAATGAGTAAACCTAATTCGCATGACGAACAAAGCCCTGCCTGGAGCCTATTTGTGGATGGATCATCCAACACTGAGGGATGCGAAGCAGGGGTAGTATTGATCAGCCCACACCAGGAAGAAAAGGTGGAGTATGCTATTCGTTTAGAGTTTAAAGCATCCAACAACGAGCTAGAGTATGAGGCTTTAATAGCCGGACTTCAGTTGGCGAGAGAGATGGAGGAGAAGCACTTAAAGGTGTATAGCGATAGCCAAATAGTGGTCGGCCAAGTTACTGGGCAGTATGAAGCTAAAGAGAAAAACAAGATCAAGTATTTGGAGCTGGTAAAACAAGAGTTAAGCAACTTTGAAGAATACTCGGTCAGCGGGATAGAAAGGATGCAAAACACTCGGGCAGACACGCTCTCCAAAATGGCTTCCGATCGAGATGCAAAAAATAATATTATGGTCGAACGACTAGACCAGCCTAGCATTCAGAAAACCAACGAAGTCTTCGAAGTAGACGTCGAGCGATTAGGTTGGACGGAACAAATCAGACAATAGCTCCTTGAAGGAGTACAGCCTGAAGAAGCCTTGGAGGCCAAGAAACTAAGGGTAAAGGAGGCCGAATATACGATTATTAACGGCACCCTGTACAAGCGATCTTATGACTGGCCATTACTACGCTGCTTGAGTGAAGAAGAGGTAGAGTAGGCAATGGCTGAAGTCCACGAAGGAATGTGTAGAAATCATTTAGGAGGCAGGATGCTGGCTCACAGGTTAATCAGACAGGGATATTATTGGCCAACAATGAAGAAAGATTGTCAAGAGAAAGTTAGCCGGTGCGAGGCTTGCCAGAGGAACAGTAACCTGTCTCATCAGCCGACCGAGCGACTAAAAATTGTAAGCCATCCTATCCCTTTTGCTCAATGGGGAATGGACATACTAGGCCCTTTTCCTCTCGGTCCGGGACAAAGAAAATTTTTAATCGTGGCGGTTGAGTACTTTACTAAATGGGTAGAAGCGGAAGCGGTCGCCACCATCACTGAACAAAAGATAGAAAATTTCGTGAGAAGAAACATACTATGTCGTTTTGGGATGCCCATGGTGTTGGTTACAAACAACGGTCGGCAGTTTGATAACGATAAGTTCAAAGATTTCTGCGATCGACTAAAGATAAGGCTCAAGTTGACTTCAGTGTCCCATCCTCAAGGCAACGGTCTCGCAGAAAACACCAACAAGAAGATAATACGCGCCCTCAAGAAACGCGTAGATGGGCGCAAGACATGGGTAGATGAATTAGATGAAGTGTTATGGGCCTACAGAACTACCCCAAATGGAGCCACGGGAGAAATGTCATTCTGAATGACCTTCGGGGCAGAGGCTTTAGTCCCAATAGAAGTGGTACTGCACAATCAAAGAGTATTGAATTACGAAGAAGAGCAGAATAATGAAGCCCGCCGAGCAGAGCTAGTGCTCCTTAGCGAAGATAGAGAGAGGGTAGCCACTCGATCAGAAGCCATCAGACAAAAAGCAACAAGGTTTTACAACAAAAGAGTAAGGCCGAGCGACATAAAGATTGGCGGCTATGTTTTAAGAAAGGCCGAGGCGGCTGAGAAACACCCCAAAAAGCTCGGATAGGCGTGGGAAAAGCCCTATCAAGTGGTCAAACAAACCGAACACGGCTCTTACATCCTGCGCGATACGAATGGCAAGATTCTACCGAGGCCCTGAAACTGTCAAAACTTGAAGGCGTTCAATCAATAGATAAGCTTGCTTCATTTATTTCTTTACTTTGCACCTTATTGTTGATTGCGCACTTGTAGTGGGTATCTTTTTTCTGGCTCTACCAGTCAGGTTTTTTAACGGCTCACACTCTCGTCGTTGTCAATAAAGAGTTTCAGACTTCTTGACAGAAACAGTTTCATTAAATCGGATTAAGGACAGAACAATCTACCATTCGTTCGACAAGGTTGCCAATACAAGATGTTGGAACCGCGCGATGCCAAGACAGGATCTTGGGTCGCCTGACATCGACATCGATCGACAAGGTTGCCAACACAAGATGTTGGAACCGCGCGATGCCAAGACAGGATCTGGGGTCGCCCGACATCAACATCGATCGATAAGGTTGCCAACACAAGATGTTAGAACCGCGCGATGCCAAGACAGGATCTCGGGTCGCTCTACATCGACATCGTTCGACAAGATTGCCAACACAAGATGGTGGAACCGCGCGATGCCAAGACAGGATCTAGGGTCACTCGACATCGACATCGTTCGACAAGGTTGCCAACACAAGATGCTGGAACCGCGCAATGCCAAAACAGGATCTCGAGTCGCTCGACATCGACATCGTTCGACAAGGTTGCCAACACAAGATGCTGGAACCGTGCGATGCCAAGATAGGATCTTGGGTCGCTCGACATCGACATCGATCGACAAGGTTGCCAACACAAGATGTTGGAACCGCGCGATGCCAAGACAGGATCTTGGGTCGCTCGACATCAACATCGATCGACAAGGTTGCCAACACAAGATGTTGGAACCGCGCGATGCCAAGACAGGGTCTTGGGTCGCTCGACATCGACATCGATCGACAAGGTTGCCAACACAAGATGTTGGAACCGCGCGATGCCAAGGCAGGGTCTTGGGTCGCTCGACATCGACATCGATCGACAAGGTTTCCAACACAAGATGCTGGAACCGCACAACTCCAAGACAGGATCTTGGATCGCTCGACCTCGATACCATTCGACAGACGCCAAGGATCAACAATTTGGATCGCTCAGTCCCAGTATCGTTCAACATCTTGACACACCCACTATTCGAAAAAGCGACCACTCAGACGAGACTAGCACGAGTCGGTTTTCATCTAGCGGAATTTTAAAAGCAAACAAAGGATAAAAATAAAAAGTCTTTATTTCCAAAAAGTTGATCCTGGTCACAAGCCCAACCAGATGAGTTTCTCCGTTTAGAAATACCTATATTTCCTACCCAATCTACCGCACGTGTCATCAATGAGCTTCTCCATGCCAAAGTCAAACAATCTGCCCATTATAGGTTCTGATATGTTTGTGCTGACAAGTCTTGGGACAACCAAATTCTTTACAAGCCCACAATTTTCACCACAACAAGTTCTAGTCACGAGCCCGATCAGGTGAGTCTCGAGGGTCCTACAACCCGAGTTAATAAGGACCCGAGGGAAGAGAGGCAGCTGGATCAGTAGGAGGGGAGGTCGGCGAAGCAACCAAGGCAGGACCGGAGTTTGCAGGAAGAACCAGAGAGACACCCTCATGAAGTCGCTTTTCCTCTTCATCCGAGTTGGGGTCCAGCTCCTCATCTGGAACCGCCCCTCATTCCCTCTCGACGTAACCCCTCATTTGGTCCTACCTCTGGCACTCCTATCGCTTCTACCATTATCTCAAGCGGCCCAACTATTTGCAAGGCACTCTCGACGGTCTCACCCTTACAGTTGACCTCACTTCTTGGACTGCTTGACAACGGGGTTACGAAAAAAAATTATTTAGTGGTTGAAATTTGGAATCTAGACGACGGAGGAAATGGAATCCTGATGATTGCGAGAAAAACGCGGTAGTTGGAAAGAAGTTGGAGAATAGAAATTGGGGAAATAAGAGGCGCAGAAGTGGAAACAAACGGAAACTGTCGATTCCAGAATTTATAGCATCAATTGAGCGGGAATATCAATCAACGTAAAACGTGTGGAGAAATCCAAGCCAAGGTAAGCTACGGAAAATCGGGATCATTAAAGACCCGAAGCAGCGTGACAGTCGAAAGGACACAAACGACGACATAGGACAGCGCATGACAGCTACGCGGTAATTAAAAGGACGCTTCGCTCCAAATTCTGAACGGCGTCCAGAAGATACGAATCGTCAGTGCCTAGAAGATACGAATCGTCAGCACCCAGAAGATACGGATCGTCAAGTAATAATTAAACCTAGCGTGTATGACCAGACATTGACGACCGATCGACCGCCTTGTCTCGGCGTGAGCCGATCAATCACCCCTCTTTAACGCGAGTCGACCGATCGTCCTATCCCCGGTCGAGCGGTCGCGTGCTAAACATGGAAGCCAGATCGGTTCTCTGGCCTAGTAAGGCCTATCGCGCATAAAGCGTCGATTCCCGATTGACCGACCTTATCGCAAGTCGTCGCACAGACGAGCTGTACAATTCTTATGTACTCCTTCGACCCTTCTCTTCGATCAGGCTCGAGGAGTAGGAGGGGTTTATGGTTGGGTCGGTTGGGCCGGCTATACAAGGCCCAATCCCAGGCCAATATATCGACGGCCCGATCGTAAGAGATGATCTCCCATGCAAATGTAAAGACTTACGTAAAGACCTAAACCTAGCAACGATCCCGAGTATATAAGGTACTATTTCGCCATAATACAGGTATGACACCACAACCCTAATTTTCACTACTGGTTACAACCGAAACCTTCACAGAAAGACTGACTTGAGCATCAGAGGGGCTTTCCGGGAATTAACCCCCGGTGTGTCTTTATTTGTTTTGCAGGTGTCCAGTAGCCAGAGTCACGCAAAACCATGGATCCAAACAACAACGTTCAATCTCAGCAGAATCAAGCTAAACCAAATAATAATAATAATAATATATTAAATACTCGCCAATAAATTTAATAATAATCAGACGAAATTCAATGATAATATTTTAAAGTGATTATAATAATGGAAATAAAATTACATAATAAATTTAATAATAACAATAATAACTAAAATAATAATAGAAATAATAACAATAATAATAATTCCTATAAGAAGGATAATAATAATAATAATAATAATAATAATAATAATAATAATAATGAGAAGGAATTTTATATTATTAATATAAATAAATTACTTCAAACAAAATTAAATAATGATAAGGAATATAATAATAATAATCTCAATAAGTACATTAAATAATAAAAAGAATTTTAATATAATAACATTACTAATAATAATAATAAAAACAAAACCTGTTGACTGCGGAAGAATAAGGAGTCTCGCGATCGCGAGATTGCCTCAATTGTCCTAATTTTGGCAGCTTCGCGATCGCGAGATCCCCTTTTCTCCTCCCCTTCTTCTTTACTATTACTATGGTTATTGTTAATTCCTTAAAATTTGTTAAATTATTTTATTGAATGCCGAAAATTGTTATTGATTATATTAAATGATATGATTAAATTCCTTATTATTATTAATTTTCTCAGGAAAAATTATATGTTTATGTTTGCTAATTTCTTATAATTTGTTATGTTATGAATTATTTTAAGAATTATTATTATTTTTGCTAATTTTATATTCCTTATGATTATTATATATTATATTACTATTAATTAATATTATGTTTCTTAAATTATTCTTATTTATTTAATTGTTTTAAATTATGATAATTATAATTTCCTTCCATTTTGTTATTTTAGAAATAATTTTAGGAATTATTATAAGTGGTGCTAATTTTATATTCTTCATTAATATTCACCATTATATTCCTTATTTTTGATCATTATGAATTTTCTACTTACTAAAATTCTTATTATTATTAAATTATTTACTTAGTAATTATATTAAATAATTAAATATAAATTCTTTAGTATTATTAATTTTGTTATTATTAATAAGGATAAAAATATCATCATCACGATAAAAAGAATTAAATAAACAAACAAAAATTATTTATCTTTTCGAAATAATTATTCATTTCTTCTGTTTACAATAACTTAAAATTTAATTGACTATATACATTATAAAGCCATTTCCTTATAATTTGTATTTTTAGAAATTATTTCAAGAATTATTATAAGTTATGCTAATTTTATATTCCTTATTATTCAACATTATATTATTATTAAAAATTATTATGGTTATTTAATTATTATTATTAATTTCATTGTTATAAAATTTTGGTCATTATTAATTTTCTACTTACTATTATTTTATTATTATAAATTTATATAATTATTAATGATATTAAATAATATCATTAAATTCCTGATTATTATTAATTTTGTTCTCAATAAAAATAAGGATAAAACTACAAACCCAAAATTTTTTGTTTTGTATTTGACTTTGAATTAACGTTGACGTTGAGGAATAACAAAATGGCTTTGGAAATCCAAAGCTGGCTTTGGATTTGTGGGTGGGTGCATAGGCACCTGTCCAATTTCATTCCAATACGACGATATTTTGTTATTAGACAGAATAAGACAGGTCCAGACTCGTTCCTAATACCTTGGAAGCACTTTGGCAGCTTCTCTGGAACTCGTGTAACTAACGAAACAATCTGGTTGCTGAAGGTACAAAGACAACGGTTCTATTGTCTTTCCTTTGGAGTAAAATATTGAGTTCAGCGGTCTTTCCAACTGCATACGGAATACATTATTGGCAAACAAAATCACAAATGACAAACCGCAAGAACAGTTTAGGGAAATGATTGTAAAGGAATAAAGTTCATTATGTGTGAGGACGACTTTTGCGGAAGATTATCAAGCCGCCATTTTCGAGATAACTAGTAATTCTGGACAAAGCTAAAAGCAAAAAAAGGCTTGTAAAGGATGTGACGTCCGAAAAGGATAATCTACCATGATTTCATGGAGGAAAGGTAGAACGTAGTTCGATCACATAAGGGCGAAAACTGAACATGAACAAATCATCGAAAGAAGTAGAGTTTTCGAAATGATCTTGATAGAATAATACAAATGGATTTTCCCACCTCTCCTGAGGAATTCTAACCTCTTTCCTTTTGTTATCATTTTCTATTTCCTTGACATCCCTTCTTCTATGTAGAACCACAGTAAGCAACCAGATTGACAAGTGGATAAGTTTCTTTCAGTTAGGTGTAAATGTTGGGATATTTACCTGTCTACGTCTAACAAGATCATAAACAACCTAATTTCGTGCTTCTAGCATCAGATCAAACCCAGCTATAAAGCAGCTGAGGAAAAATTGATGAAAGAACTACTGAAACGGGGAAGTGGGACTGATACAAGGGGCACATCTGAGACAGATGTTAAGAGACTAAGCGGGATGCTTTATGATTTTAGGTAAGATTCCATATAGAAAGCCATACAGAAATCCAGCTAAGTTAAAAAACACACCTGAGCATTTTTCATCCTCTGTTTTTGCAGTTCCTCAAGAAGGCTTCCGGAACTGAAATGGGATTCATGTCTTATAGTCATGCCAGAACAAAAAGCAACAACTTCAAAACTAGTGTCTGGGTATTTAACACCTTTAACAAAACCACCGTGAAACAATCCCTAAGAGTTAAAAAACAGGAAAGTAAACAACATTTTATTCTTTTTCCTGAAGCTGCATCAAGCATGAATGTTGTGATGGTTCTTTTTTCCCTTTCCTTTCCTATAGCAGTAGAGGAGGGATGACAAGTGGAGGCAAGTAAGGGCCAATGCAGAATATCAATGAATGATAACAACAAAAAGGAGATCAAAGAAAACGTCATAATACCCCTAATCCAGGGGTAGATTGAATACTACTTTGTTCTTCCCTGTTATAAATCATTTCATTTTAAAGACATTGAATTTCCGAATAAGGTAAAAACAGTAAGCATCAGTAGAAATGCAAATTGTCAGTAGAATAAGGGCAAAGAAAATAAGAAAAAATTCATACTTCAGTGCTTCAAGAGGTTTAATAGGAAATGAAGGAAGTGAACTCTCCAAATCAGTAATATCATTGAAACTATCTTGGAAGAAAGGAAAGGTTAATGTAAAAATCTGGGAAAATGGACTAAAAAGCCATAAGTCATTAACTCTCCAAATCAGTAATATCATTGAAACTATCGTGGAAGAAAGGAAAGGTTAATGTAAAAATCTGGGAAAATGGACATAAAAAGCCATAAGTCATTAACTCTCCAAATCAGTAATATCATTGAAACTATCCTGGAAGAAAGGAAAGGTTAATGTAAAAATCTGGGAAAATGATGGACATAAAAAGCCATAAGTCATTATGGTACAAAGAATGATACCTGATGAATTGAAATAGCAGTTGAATGATTAACCCCTTCAGAGGATGGTCTCTCAGATGGATACCCAGCATTGTTGAATTCATACATTTTCTTCTTACTTACTTCCGGGTTTTCTGCATTAAAACCCCATCAGTCTTGGATCTGCATGCAGCTATGTACCAGTGATGAGGCAGAATATTGTATGCTCTTCACACACAATATGGCTAGATGACACTCATAGGCACTAACATACATTGTATGCATGCTGGGACCATTTTTCATTCATCATTCGATTTTTCCTCTTACTTTTTAACGCTGAGACATCTAGGCAATCAAACTGTCCAAAGTTTACAGAATCCTCATAAGTCACCTGTGACAACTGCTCTTTATCACCATAAAGAGCCTTATTCTGCACAAGAAGATCAGCTTCTTTTGCCTAAAAAGGAAAAGAGAGGTTTTAGGATCTTCACTTGTAAGAATGTTTAACAAAAAGGATGTATTTTTGGATAAGTAGAAGACCTTCAACTGCTGAAATCGTTCTCCTAAAGGCAAAAGTCCATCAAGGATAGTGTTAGCAACATATTCATTAGAGTGCTTGTTTGAAAAAATGATGTTTCAAAGGCTTTTCAGAGGAAGGGAGCTTCTTTGGATCCTTCACCGAGCAAGCTCTTCCTAACTCTTTAAATGACTGGACAGATGCAAAACTTTCAGGCAAATTTGTGGGAGAAACACAGAGAATGTTATCAACTATATAACCCACCTTTGAAAATCTCTTGTCCCTTTCATAGTCAAGCCCTGGAGGTGCATTTTGTAAGGTCATCAATAAGACCTGCAATCACAACGCAAACCCATAAGACAAGAGATAATGAATTTGTCCCATGAGTTGTCTGAAGGTCAGCTGGTTATCACCCTAGTCTCACATGCCACCCTAGCTTGACCAGACTCAAACATTAAGAGATCTCTCTCTCTCTCTCTCTCTCTCTCTCTCTCTCTCTCTAATCTACCAATAAAAAAAAGGAAAAGAAAACGAATAACAAAAGACAAAACAAAA
>JAOQMR010000006.1:6649141-6663690 GCA_027563865.1 Erythroxylum pelleterianum | reverse complement strand
TCAATTTTCTTGGGAACCTCCACTTTAGGAATAAGACATAACAAGGTCTTATTAATATTAAAATCAATATCTCCTCCGGCAAAAATATTTTTGACTTCATTGCACACATCCCTACCTACAATATTCCATTGGGACTGATAAAAACCCACCTGATACCCATCAATACCTGGTGCTTTCTAAGGCTTCATATCAAATATAGCTCTTCTAATATCCTCATCACCAATAGGTTTGTTAAGAAATTCCATGATATTATAGTCGCAAACAGGGAAACTCCCTCTGATAGGATAAGATGACTAGAGTGCTGCATCATCTATGTACAACCTACTAAAGAACTGCAAAGCAATATTCTGAAGAGCCTCCTGGTCACTCACCCAGTTTCCCTCCTCATCTTTGAGAAGTTCAATCTAATTCCGCTTCCTCCTTTTAACAGTTTTTAAGTGAAAGAAGGTGGTGTTACATTCTCCCCATTTAATCCAATGACTACGAGACTTTTGCATCCAAAGGAGCTCCTCCCTGTGAAAAATGAGATCCAGGTTAGCCTTGAGCTAATTATAAGTATTCATCAGATCAATCGATGGGTGTGTATCCAATGTACGTTCCACATTAGCAATCCTAGATAACAACTTGTTCTTAATTATGAAAATATTTCAAAACACTTCAGAATTCCAGACCTTCAGATTATCAGTCAATTTTGAGAGAGAAGAAGACAGCTGAGAATGAGACTCCCAACTATTCCTCACAAATTCACTAAAATAAGCATGAGTTAGCCAAGCTGTAACAAACCAGAAAGGTTGATTTGCCAAAGAAGGAGAAAAACTGCAAGTCTGCAAAAGTAAGGGACAATGATTAGAGTGAATACGAGGGAGATGGGTCACAGTAGGTTCCGAAAATGCCAACCCCTAGTGAGCGTTACAAATACCTCTATCCATTCTCTCCCAAAGAAAACCTCTTCGCCAAGTGTAATCAGAACCTTTGTATCCCAAATCAATTATATTAGTGTCTTGAAACCACTTAGAAAACTGTCGGCATACCCCGGTTCGATTAGGAGACCCTCCTTTCTTCTCATGAGAATAAAGAATGGCATTGAAATCACCAATCAAAACCCAAAGGAAGGAAATAGCAGTATTGAGATGAAGAAGAGGCTCCCATAACTTAGCACGACAAGATGGAGTAAGATGCCCATAAACAGCAGACAGAAAAAATAGAAACTCCTTATTCTGAGAGACCGAGTTGAGAACAAATTGTTGATTATTGATCACCATCTCAATCTCATAAAAATCATCCCAAAGAATCCAGATACCCCCAGAAAAGCCCGTTGCTTCAACTCGATGAGAAAAAGGGAGACCAATTCTACTAATACATCTATCAGCTTTAAGTCCACTGATTCTCGACTCAAGAATAACAACAACACGAAGATTATGTTTCTTAATGAAACAGTTAAGAGTTCTCACAAATTGAGGCTTACCCGCCCCTTGAAAATTCCAAGAGAAAATATTCATTAAAAAGAAGAGAAGGCAGAAAGGACACCTCGTTAGTCCCGCAAATAAGGATCAAATCATCATTCTCACAAGGCATAAATTCCTCAATATCCTCGTCTAAAGACAAGTTATTGTTAGCTCGAGTTCTAGTATTTGCTTCCAAATTAGGAACATCCACAATCATGGAATCAACCGGTGGTCTGCCTAGAAGCTGTTCACCCAAATTATCATCAGCGAGGACCACGCCCAAATCGGCAGACATAAAAATAGCTTCCATGGTAATGTCAGTCTTGGAGCCCATAACTTTAGACGAAGTTGAGTCAGCCAGTCACACAACAGAATGATTTTTCTTGTTCAAAGTAGAAGGGAGGTTAACAATGTCTTTTTCCAAGGCATGCCTATTTTTGAAATCAAAGAAATCTCCTAAAGTGGCCTTAGTAATTCTCTCTTTAGTGGATGGTCCGACATTTTCTTTGGTAGTGGAGTAAGATGGGTCCCTATGACTTCCATACTTATAGCCCAAACTTCTTCCTCTGTTCGATGAACCCCTTTGCCCACGTGCCAGAGTAAAATTCCCTTTTCGTAAAGAATCATACACCGGATTAGTGGTTCTAGGAATACCCTGAACAGATTCCTCATTACCTCCTAGAATCTCGACATCCTTTGCAGCTAAAACTGAATATCTGGATCCCGTCCCGAATTCTCACCTTGATCCTTGAAGCCATAATGTTTGCCCTGATTACTCGATTTCCTCTTCTGCTTCTCAACCACCATCCACGGACTGAAATCATCTTTCCTTGCCTGTGAGTGCGTCACCGGAGAATTATTCTCATTATCTGGCAATTTCTTAAAGGAGCAATGAGTATCGAAATGACCATACCGACCACAAGAGAAACAAACTTCAGGAAGATTTTCATATTCAACTAATTGAACTCCACCATCAATCTCAAACTTCGATACAAGAGGTTCCATAAGATCAACTGAGACTGCCACCCTTGCGAACCTAACTCTTTCAAAATCACTTATATTAAAGTCAATTTTAAGAACATGACCCACCGCTGCCGAAATGGCTTTTATCACATCTTTAGGGTAATACTGCAAAGGGAGTTCTGGAAGACGAATATAGACTATAGTATTGCCTATATAAGGGTTCTACACTCTGAAATTAGGAGTCCAAGTCTAGACAAGTAGATGCCTACTCATAATAACCCAGGGATCTCCTAAAATAGCATGATTGTAATCCACTTCGTTATTGAACTGGATTAGAAAAAAACCCTACCAACATCAAGAGTTTTAGCCTCACCTAAGTTCCAGATTGCACCAAGCCTAGAACAAAGCAACTTGTAGTCAATGTCCCTCCCAAGAAGACGAACAATCACAACATTGTCCAGATTTCTATTAATCTTGTTTGTGAGTGCCATAGAGAGAGTAACTTTAGGAATATTACCCGTTTTATCAATCAGGACATCACCCTCCCCCATCGTAATCTTCTTAGCTATCATAACATCTTCCATGGTCAACTCTAACTCAGCACTAGCCAGCAAACAATCCCTATATCCATGAGGGGCAACACCTGGGTCTCGGTGTTTAACCATCTTGGTTGCTCTATCTTCTTCCATGACCTGCAAATTAGGGTTCCTTAGAGGACTGGCCATAATTTTCCGAGATCTTTCTCATATTCACTGGGTTGCACTCTTTTTTCCTGGGTGGTGGATATGAGTTTGCTTCTTCTTTTTTTTTTTCCTATTCGACAACACTTTGAATGAGCTAAGAACAAGTATTAGATCAGAACCAAAGAAATGAAACCCACGAACTAAACCTTACAGCAAAAGATCCAAACAGATAAATTCAAGAAAACGAGAGTGCTTTGTCAAAGGTGACTCATTGTGGCGACAAACGAAGCAGTCTCTCCCTCTGCCATCTCTCCCAAACTTTTACCTGAGTTGTATGCTCTCAAACGCAGATCTAGGAATGTAGTAATTCAACAAAAGCTCACGCAGAAAACTTCCGTCTCACTACAGCGACAAACAAGGAGATTCATCCTTTAAGCATTTGCGACGACGCACTATTCAAATGCGAGTTCTCCTCGACGACGGACTGTTCACTATCGCTCCTTGACATTCCCTTCTTTTTGGTTGAGAAAATTACCTTCAACTTTTATTTTTTCTTAATGCATAAAATAAAATGTGAATAACCTTTCTATTGAAGGGAATTAATTTCTTATCCTAATTATCCCTTTTTTTATTTAGTATGGAAACGTTTCTATTTCTATAACATTAGAATGAATGAACGGGTCATTAAAAACTTCTCACAAATCAATATTTTTGGCTATCAAACAAATTTTTCATTGTATTTTTTTAATAAAGATAATTACGTCCATCAAGGAAAAGTGTCCTATTAATATTCTAGCCCTTTTAGTAAGAACAGGCAGAATTTGGAAGTGGCATCAGTCTCAAATAATCAAAGCTAAGTTCATGCATGTGCTAGTATTTTTCGTATCAATTTCTGCTTACGTTCACAAGCTAATAGCGCCTAATTGAATCAGTATAAGCTTAACTCCATGGCAGTTACTTCATTTTATACATAAGAAAATAACTACAGAAAAAAGAAAACAAGTCACACTTTTCTTTCCCATACAAGATAAAGTGTTCTATACTATATAGAATTTTTTTTTAAAAAAATAGCATTGGACCTCGGACGTCATCTGGGTACTCTGACTGGAAGCCACACCATAATGCTTGTTTGTCTAAGGAAAGCCGATGATTTCTGGACCTTTTGCTCCTAAGTATGCCTCATCTTCTTGATATTTTGGACCACATATACACCACAAAGAAACAAAACAACGCGAAAACAACTACATGGACAACATGATTAGCACCGCTCTTTATGATGCTCTGATTCAACTTCCTTATGTTATTCTTCACTCCTGCTTGAGCTTTAATCATTGTCATTTGCTGTTACACCACAAAATCAAGACCTCTAAGTAGGCAATTGCAACCTTTTGCATTAAACCACAATTTTTATCGATAGCATCCCACATATTGCAAAGGAAAAAATCACGAGTCCGTATTATTTCCCATTTCTATGACTATAGCAGAAGTTGGTAACACTATGTTGCTCAGTAGCACATTAATTCCTTTCAAATGATGTTCAACAAATTGAGAACCAGTATACTGTGTCTAGACCATATATAGCTTATTTCTTCATGCCAACATCTGAAGAGAATAATAGAAAAACATACTAGAGAGAGATCATGTTAGTGTGGAACAAAGCAAAGTAGCAAATCAATGAGTTAAAAAGGGAAATAAATGCCTTTCCTCATTATCAAATGCAACCTCCCGCAACTGAAAGAAATAACAAACTAAAGCCAGAGACCTAGTATTCCCTTCTCAAATTTATTTTATCCCAAGGATCCAGTAAGTATATAAAATAGAAAGTATTTCTTGTATATTTTCCATACAATAGCGGATTGTGAAACAATGATTTGGTGTCTTTATTTCATATAATCTACATAAAAAAGAGTGAGGTCAAGGGTATTGTCAGCTCCTTCTTAGCATTTATTTTTTAGAAGAAACCACTTGAAGACTGAAATAAATATTAAACTTCACATTTTCCGACCATCAATTAGTCATTGATGTACAAATCACAGTAGAAAACAAAATATAACAGAATAGAAAAAAACGTTAATTTTAGTAAAGAAGGCGCACATAAATTACTATAAAGCAGTAAAAAAGAAAATTGAAATTTGTAGTACCAGCTGATCTAAGAAATCCTTCTGAAATTTTGCTTCTGCATTTATATCCTGAGAGACCTGCAAATTTTACTTAACATTATTTAAACCAAATGTACAAGGAACTATAAATACGTGCATACCACTTAAGTGTGGAAGCGAAAACACCTAAAGATTCACACAAGTCATGACAAAGTTAAAGCAAAACATACTTTGACGCAGTAGTCTGATTTCACATTATGATAAATTCAAACTGAGGTTACAGAACATGCAATCATCACTACAAAATCTCTTGAGTATCCCACAGAAATTTTTATCGATTGCATTCAGTCCCATCCTACAGGTTTTCAGATAACTTTCACATACAAAAGTATGCTCCTAATCTTCTCTCTCTCTCACCAAAGCAGGAAAATGGACCCATATACATTCAATTAAATCCAAATAATAACAAAAAGGAGTTGAAAACAATTTTGTTGACACTGTTGCCATAGATTATAAGGAGATAAATCGGATTGTATAATGTAAGACTAGCAATGAGAAACTATTCATGCTTAGCCAAGTAAGATATTCCATAGTTTTCATAGCTCGGGAATAACGTGTTTTCATATAGGTGGATATGACGCTATAAAGCTACTAAACTTCCGGTTTCAAAAGCTTCATTGTAGTCCAATTACCTTACACTTGTAATTGAAAATAGTACTCTTATCACCATAATTAAAAAAGAATTCACACACACCAATCAAAAGTCACCGAACAGTGAAGTTGCTGTGATAGTATCATCACTTAACGAGAACCATTAAGAGACATAGAATAGGAAACTAATCTGCCAATTACCACCGAATGATCCTATGTGCTAGGTATAAAAATGAAAGACGATCACTAAAAAGACACTCGTAAACAAAGCCAAATAATCCACCAGTTAATATCCAGAGTTCTCGATAATAGAGGAGAGATAGCGAGAGAGACTTACATTCCTCAATCGCTTAACTTGGCTACGAAGGCCACTAATTTCGTCATCCAAGTCAGCGTGCATGGGATCAATCCGTAATTGAATTTCATTGGAGCTCGCCGCCGGCCGAGTATTTAGACCTTCTCTGGGAACCAAAATTTGAAAATTAAACAAGGAAGCGAAGGAAACAATAAAGGGAGAAAAACCGGACGTAATACCTTGATCTGTAAGGGCCACCGCCGCCATAGAAAGAACCACCACCGCTCGCCATGGAAGATGGTTTGACCGGACTAAATTGAGAGAGAGTCTAGAATATGGAGACCCGAATCAGCAGTGTCGTCGGCTAGCGAGATCTCCTCCGTTCGTGCAGAATGTTTTATTGGGTGGAGACTCTCCTGGGCTTGCCTATTCGTTTTCTTGGGGTTGGGCCTCGATCGTGATCAACCAACTTTCTAATTCTTTGGTCTATGACCAACTTTGTTGCACATAGAAAAGGTAATATATATATATATATAAATCATCAATTATGGGTTCAAGAATCACTTCATTTTCAGGTTGGATAACAAGGTTATGGCTGAATGAATCAAACATAATTTTGCCCTCAATCATATTGCACCTGTCATGGGACAATTAGCATAACTTTCACTAGAGATGTCGTATCAAGGTCTTTCTTCAATAAGTTGAAAGAAGACTTTGAGATCTACAACTTTCATGAAGACAGTGAAGATAAATTTTATCATCTGAATGGTCAAAAAAGGACTAGACAATAGGGTCAAATGGAACTAGACGAAGGATCAGATGAATTGGGAAAATTACCGTAACTTGCTCTATAGATATCAAATTAAGGTGCTCTTTGGATGGTTTGGAAGAAGACGTCAAGATCTAAAAATTTCATGAAGACCTAGAAGATAAATTCTATCATCTAAAGGGTTTAAAATGAACCAGACAATAGGGTCAGATGAAACCAGATGAAAGGACAGACGAATTGAAAAAATTGTCATAATTTTCCCTATAGATATTGGATTAAGGTGTTCTTTAGATGATTTGAAAGAGAACTTCAAGATATACAATTTTCAAGAAGACTTAGAAATAAATTCTATCATCTGGAATGGACTAGACAATAGGGTCAGATAAAACTAGACGAAGGGTCAGACGAATTGATAAAATTGCCATAACTTTCCTTATAGATATCGAATTAAGGTTTTATTTGGATGGTTTGAAAAAGGACTTTAAGAGCTACAACTTTCATAGAGACCTCGAAGACAAATTCTATCACCTAAAGGATCAGATGAATAGTTCACCAGATGATATGACATCATCACCAGACGATATAACGTCATCAGACAGTATTTCATCACAAACGATATGACGTCATAACCAGATGATACTTCATCACAGAAGATATGACGTCATCACCAGACAATATGATGTCATCAGACGATACAATCTATATTCCTGAGCATCTCCACTTATAAGAATCATAACTTTCGACTCCAATGCCCAAAAATTTCATACTATATACCGTTGGAAAGATAAAAGAAAGACCTATACTTTTAGAAGATAACCTTGTCTAAATCTTTCTAAATCAATCCAAAATTTTCCCTGAATTTATAACACAGATTTTACATTCATCTCCCAATGTACTACACCCAATTTTCAACTTTATGACAAAATTTGAGATTCTTTAAGACAAAATTTAAATTTAATGTCTTGATAAGAAATGTATCCGTATGTTTCTAGTTTAATCCAAATTAAGAATCATCTTGTTTGGATAACTAGAGAAAAAGTTGTGGCTAAAAGACTGAAGCATGCTCAGTGAAGATTTTCCAGATCAACTATCCATTTTGATTCAAAAATCTTTCCTTAACACAACTCATACCAAGATCACCTTTTCTACTTCATTTACTCCTCATTCTCAACTCCATTTCAAATCAATATCATCCATAAAGAAAATAGAGTCCATGATTAATCATGAACACTAATAACAAAACATACACACACATATATATCCTTCATCAACTTTCTATACATATTCAACTTCATTTTTGCTTTCATTTTACTTCTAACTTTCACCTTAATTCTTCCCATTTTAAAATCTCTTAACCACCAAAAATACCAAAGAAAAACATGAATCTATCCACATTTCTCATTCACTACTTTACTCTTGTCTATCATTTCTAATTCAAAAATTTTCATTTATTAGTTCTAACTTCTAAGAAAAGTTCGTGGTCCAACAAATATATTGATTTAAGTAACTAATTTTAGGCTCTTGTAATTGATCAGTATGGTAGCATGGTCAAGTAGCATCCTTAGATCATGTGTACCATAAGTTTATGACCATGCTGATTGATCAATGTAGTACATTAATATGATATTATAGTCGATTAATGTTATTGTTATTGATCATTATAACAACTAATTTTTATTTTTAATGACCATTTTATGTTGTTAGTATGAATAGATCATATATAAACTTTAAGAGATATCTTAAACATATTAGAGAGTTTCTAAAAATTTTAAAAGGTTAGAGAGTTCAGTTGAATATGTGAATATGTTGTATAAACTATATAGAGTATTAATTCATTGGTGCAAATAGAAAAGGAAAATTTTGAACCGTATAAAGTTATATTAGTGTGGAAATTACAAAAATTATTTAGCTCACACATTGTAAGGGTTTCGTTGACTTTTAACAAAATTTAGAAGAATATCTTTTTAACTATAAGGAAAAAATATTATATGAATAATTACACTTCACCCATTAAAAATAATAATAAAATTTTGGATATAAGTATTGCTTGGTAAATAGCTTATCCATTTTTTGGCGAATTGAAAGGCTTTTAGCTGTTTAACCATGTAAAACTGCTGATAATTATGTTTGATAATCAACTGATTGGGACGACAGATTGAACTTAATCTCCTGATTTTGAAAATGCTCAACGAATGAAAAATTAAGGGACTAAAAGACAATTATGACCATTTTTGGCAATTAGCGGATTACATTAGTTGTTAGATGATTCTATCAACGGTTAGTTGACAGAGAATTAATATAACTGATTTGATCAACAGATGAAATTAGTTGTATATTTAAAGAGCTTCGGCCACTTCTCGCCTTTCTCCCTTTGAATTTTCAGCCTTCGCTAATAGTTTCCAGGCTCAACTCACCTCCTTTGACGTTGTGCCTGGCTGAGTTCTTGATGGTTGGAGCTTGCCTCCCCCATATTGGCTCCATCCTTGTTTTATTTGGTTCTTCTGTATTGTGTGTTCGCTGCACTTCAAGCCTGGGGTTAGCTTCCTCCCCACGCCTAGGGCTTGTGGTGTTGTACTCGTTGCGAGTGCAGGGGTCGCCTCTGGCTGCCCTTCTAGCGATATGGGCAAAAACAGGAGTTGGGGTACCGACATCACAGCTGCTTGTCTTGGGTTTCAGGTTGGGACTGCTTCACGCTCTCTCCCGCAAAGGAATTCTGCTTCTGCCCATGACCACTGTGATGAGTCATCGAACAGGACTCATACTCCCCCTCCGAAAGGTTCCTCAGTTCTTCGTGAGGGTGAGCCACATTCTTCTGCACAAAATCAACCTGCTCGGAGGATAACCTCACAGCTGGTTTCTCATCTGGTGGAGTGTGAGCCTTCAGCCTCTATTTCCGTCCCAGGTATGGCTCCTCCCTGTCACTCTGTTTGTACTGAACTGTGGCCTCCTCAGCTAGGGGATGATGTAGCATCTACAATTGAGGAGGAAATTGATTTGGGTAGCAAGGATATGGTGGAGACGGTGTATTTGGAAGAGGATGGGGAACAGGTCCATTCTTCTTTTCCTGATGCTTCCTTGGAGGGTTGGCCTACCCTTGAGGTGCCTGATGAAATTTCGCACCGACCTTCGGCCAAGCAAGTCAAAGGAAACCCTAAGAAATCTTATGTAGGCCTCTTCAGACATAATAGAGAACTTAACCAGGGAATGAAACTGAACTTTCAGCTTGTGGATGAGGAAGTGGTTATGGAGGAAGATGATGCTTTGGAGTTGGAACAACATTGGGGTTATTGCTTAGTTGGGTGTTTCACGGGCAAATTTTTGGGTATGAAGGCTCTGCAAGACCAAATGGACAAGTGGAATATTCCTTGTCGGTTCACTTTGCATAGTAGGGGATGGATGATCTTCCACTTTACTACCAAGGAAGACCATATGTAAGTTTTAGCTGGTGGTCCCTATGTGCTTTTCTGTAACACATTGATCTTGAAACCTTTATCTTCTAGGTTCACCTTCGACTACTCTGAGTTTATGCATGTGCCGATGTGGGTTCAGCTTCCTAACATTCCCCTTGACTATTGGCATGAACGTGGTCTTTCTAAGTTGGGTTCTAGGCTCGGTAAACCAATCTGCACCGATCAAATTATTCGCCATAAACTTCGGCTTGGGTTCGCCCGCTTGTTGGTTGAAGTCGATGTGGAGAAGGGCTTTATTTCGAGTTTTGCAGTAAAACTTCCCTTTGGTGCCCGATACATTCAACAGGTTTTTTATGAGTGCTATCTGAATTATTGTTGCCATTGTCCCTTCAACTATAAAGGGGTGTAGAGGCAAGTTAAGAAATCGGAGACCACAGCTCCTAATGCACCAGTGCTCCCCGCCTCTTCTGTCGAAGGTGTCGAGCACTCTGCTCCTCTAGCAAGTCAGGATGAAAGAGCCCCCCTGCTCATCAGGTTGTTCTAGTCCAGGCGGACTCGGATGGCCCTGGTTCTTATCATCCTGCCATGGGGCTCTCGGACAGTTTGGACCCCGCTTTGCATGAACATATTGTGGCTTCTTTGGACCAACAGGGACTCGCCTTCTCCCAGGTTCCTAGCAGCTCTTATTAGTCGGTTTCTGAAGTAAGGGTTTGTTTAGGTCCAGCGCAGGTTGATCAGGGAAGAGCGAGGAAGTCTTTGACTACTATGAGGCATAACTCTAAGGGGAAGGAGGTTAGTTCACATATCTCCAAGCAGGGTGCTGGCCCTCAGGCTCACCAGGGGGGATGGTAGAAACTTTTCCCTTCCTGTAGCGACTAGTCGAAAAGGGGATGGAGGTGGTGCCTCCATACCGAAAATATGAAAATCCTTTGCTAGAATGTCCGAAGGTTAAATAAACCATCGAAACAGCATAGTGTTGTAGTATTATGTGCCTTTTGGAAACGAAACTTACCACTGATAACCTGAAGCAGTTTGTTCAGTCCAGATCTCTAAGTTGGCAGTATTGGTATAATTTTGATGTTATTGAAGGAGGTCGAATGGTTTAGGTGTGGGATCCCTCCCAATATACTTGTTCCTTCCTAGTGAAAGGCGATCAGTTCCTTCATTGCCAGTTGGTGTGCTATACCACTAAAGCTCAATTTATTGTGACGTTTGTTTATGGTTTGTGTTAGGATTTATTTTACATATATCCTATTTTTATTTTTGGCATTTTAATTGGACATAGGAATTTCCATAAACTTGAAGATGTGCCTTAATTGGAGATTGGGTATTGAAGATTGCATTCTTTTTTAAGTGGATTTTTTGAAATCTATTAAGATATGTGAATATCTCCTTGGTGAGTAAGAAGTTTATAGGTTCACGCAAGTTGAAGAAAAAATCTGTAGTGAATTGCTTTACGCATTGATGGATATTGGGTTATGTGAGATAAGGTAACTTGGAATATGATTTAATTGTCTATTAAGTGTGCATTAAATGATTATTGGGAAAATGAGTATGTAAGGGTGTGCAGCAACAAGAACAGTTGTGCGTGTGCTTTCGAAATAGAAAGTTTTCATGCATCTTTGAAGATATATACTGGTTGTTGCATATGTTATAAAGATACAACTGATTAATGTGTTCTGGTGTGTAAGCCACGGTTAAGTTGTTTTATCAGTAAGAGAAGAGTTTCAGCTGTGACTTTGTGTTGATGTTTATGTGAGTCAGCCTATTGGTGTTGCGATGACTTCCAGATCTATTTTAGTGGAGCTTAACCTTTCGGGAAGTTGTCTTTTTTTTCTTTCTCAAGTGTATTATTATTTTGTTCTTAGTTGATTGGTCACTTGAGTTGTTTATTTCTTATCTTTATTATCAAATATTGAGTTGATTGAGAAAATCCTTTGTTGAGGTTAGTACGAGGCGGTCGTACTATTGGGTGTGAAACTCTTTCACGGGTAGTTAGGTTGTAGGATAGTGTCAATGCTTGAGTGGTGTCAGCTCAGTAAAGTCTTGGGTAAATCTATTGTACTTTAGTGAAAATTATTAAGCTGGGTAAGGGCCCCGCAAATGTAGGTAAGGTGTGTCGAACTGCGTTAACAAATTTCTGGTGTTTTTGTTATTTAGGTTTTGCTTGTTTTTATATTTTGTTGGTTCCAAATAAGTTTGCGGAATAATTAACCCCCTTCGGTTTTTCAATTGGTATCAAAGCAAGGTCACCGATTCAGAACTTGGTAGCAAGTTGGTGTAGATCCTAGTTTCGCAAACATGGCTACAAGAGAGGCACTACATGTGAAAATCAGAAAACGTGTGAATGATGTGGAAGACGAATCAGATGAAAATGAAGACTTAGTACTACTCACACGAAATTTTGGTAAATGGCTGAAAAGAGTGAAGAAGGACAGATCCGACTTTAAACAATATGGCGGAAGCTCATTGAATAACAACTTCAATCAACAAGCCAAAACTCAAAAGGAAGAAAGAAAGGTAAAGAGAATTCAATGTCATGAGTGTCAAAGCTTCGGACATGTTCAAGCGGAGTGTGCTAATGCTATGAAGAAGAGAAAAGGAAAATCCTATACGAGCACTTGGAGTCATAACAAATCCGGAAGTGAAGAAGAAGTTGTGAATAATGATGCGTTAGTTACTTTGAACAACAAAAGTCCAGTTACTTGTTTAACTGTAACTGAGAAGGAAGTAACTGAAGATGAAAAAGTGAGTAAATCTGGAAATTTCGGAAAAAATGTAAATGATTCAGGTCAAAGCTCGGTTTTAGATTATGACAGCGACGGTAGTTGCCTAGATGATAAAAAAGGAATATTTGCGAGGATTACAAAGCTATATATGAAAAATGGGTGAAAACGTGTAGAAAAAATGAAAGATTGGAGGAAGTGAATCTTTCTATAAAGAACACCATACAAGAGTTAGAAAAGAAGCTGATGTTGACGTCGAATGAGCTTGGTGAAGCTAGAATGAAATTGGTAAGTACTGAAAAGGGATTGAGAATGTTGAATGGAGGCACGGAAAAGCTAGAAAAGTTGTTGAAAATTGGTAAGGTTAAAGGGAACTTCGAGGGCATAGGCTATAAAGGCGAGTGTTCGAAAGTGAATGAAGAAAAGTTTGAAATGTCCAGATCAGCCCAAAAGGTAGAAGCATCGAAAAAGAGTCAAAGATTTATACCCGTATGTCATTTTTGTGGAGTTATCGGGCACGTAAGTCCAAGATATTATAAGATGTTACAAATTATGTTTCAAAGAGGTCAAAACCGAAAATCTAGACACTCTTCATTAAATTTCCAGCAGCATCCCATGGTATCGAAGCAAGCTTGGATTAGAAAGGATCAAGTACAATCACAAAGACCTAGTGAAGGAAAAACAAGAAAATGTCCAGATTTGCAGTTAGTTACTGCTGAGGAAGTAATTGCAGAAACTGAAGAACTTTCAGTTACTTCAGATGATGAACCAACTAAAACAATGAAAGCTGATTTGAACCGAGGCTCTTCATCTCAAATTCAAAGAAATCATCCAGCATAAAATGATATTGGAGATGTGAGTGAAAGAAGAAAAATAAGAGAAAGCAAAATGATTGATTACCAAGAACTTGCAGGCCACTTGTGTTACACTTCTTCATTCGAGCCAAAGAGTAAGTCAAGGTTTGAGATTCTTCGAGGGGCACAGAAACAATGTGCTTTAATTTTTTAAGTATTTTTTTGTTGCAAAAAAAAAGAAAAACAAAAAAAAAGAAAAGAAAAGAAAAGATTATCTTTTTTAGTTCTTTAGTTTTATGTTGCTATTGACGTCTTATTTTTTAGTAGTTTTCTTAGTAACTTCTATTTGGTTCTACCGAAGACTCTTCAGCTTTCTTATCGGTATGGAACTCTCTAGGGTATCTCTCTCTCTTTCGGGCATATCTCTCAGTGTTTTGAATGGTGGTATATTATCATATTGGCGTGCTTATAATTCTTCCGCTGCATCTATTTATGCATTTTGATACTGTTTTGTCTCAAGAGGGAGACATCAGGTTGTTTATGGTGAAAGTTTCATTCAGGGGGAGATTTCAAGGAATAAATGTTACTGTATGTCTTGCTTTTTTGCATCTTTTTGTCCCAAGGGGGAGAAGCTTGAATGATTGGATTGATATGATGTTCTTTGGAGCTTGATATTTGATTAAGGGGGAGTTCTCTTTTCATCTCATGTGGATT
>JAOQMR010000006.1:6637438-6649041 GCA_027563865.1 Erythroxylum pelleterianum | reverse complement strand
CACTTTGAAAATTCGACCCTCCAAACATCAGAATTTCGAAATTTTGCCTGAAATAGAAGTTGTAGATCTTGAAATTCCCTTTAAAACTATATTGGCTCATCTCATTCCGAGTTCTACACAAAAAGTTATGCCCTTTGCACTAAAGTATGTTCAATTGAGTTTTAGCAAAAATCCAGATTTTGAACTCTTCACTAACAACACTCAATTCCTCATGCTTGGCCCATCATTTCTAGTGCAATGCTTAACAATTACCCATATGCTAACTCCCTTTCAACTTTACATCATTCGTAGCCAAATTTTTATCCATTATTGTTCATAAACACTAGGAACAAAACATACTCATTTATGTGCATTCATCATCAATTCCCTTCATATAATCACTTCAATTCTACTTTCATTTTATGTCAAACTCTTACCTAGATCATTCACATTTCAAGACACCAAATTAATCCTCTTTCATTAGTTTTATACTTATCTCATATCATCTCAAGACATCAAACACAAAAATCATAGTAATTCATCAAGAACATAGCAAAACCCAACATCATTCACATAAACCTCATTCACTCACATTCTTCAACATTATGTCCCTTCCTAATCCATTCTTAACATTTAACTCATCCAATACCCTCTTATACCAAGATCATCCTTTCCATTGCAATTCTTCATCAATCCCTATCTAATTCAAGTCAATAACTCACTCATAAACAAATCAAGAGCTATTAGTTATCATGATCCCAAAATAGGGCATAGACATATATGCTCATCCAATCCCTCCTTTTTCATATCATTCAATTTTCTAGACCTCTCTATATAGCCTTACATGTATTAGACTCAACATACACAATCAAAACACAACATAAACCCTTATTAGCATCATTATAAGACACATACACAAGCCTTTCCCAAGCAATACTCAATCATCAATTTCTCATCATGCTAGTTTCCATTCTTTACCATATTCATAACATATAACACAAAACTTACTTGATTTGCCACTAAATCTTCAAGTTCTCCAAGGAAAACACCCAAAACCTAGCTTGCTCCACCACCCACGAAAATCACCATCTCTAGGGTTGAGAGAGGTTTTTATGGAGAGCAAGAAGATGATGGCTAGGTTTAGAGTAGGAATAACACACCATCCATGAAGAAGAAGAAAGCCACATGAAGAAGAGAAGAAGAAGAACCAAGCAACCTCCAAGAGCTTTCAACAAATGAGTGTCGTGAGTGAGCATGAGGGAAACTTCAATTACTTAACACTTAAGGTTAAATTTGACTAAATACATGGCTAAAACAATGCCACATGGCAACATCTCAACAATCCAATCTAATTTCCTTCTTAACCTAATCACTTCAAGCCCAATTCCCAATAATTAACACTTGTCAAAATTCATATAGCCATGTATCCAAAATTCAATGCTAGTGCTAGTAAATTCTACTGCCATTTATCACTCGATCCGCCACTCGACATTTTGCCTAGTCCAAAAATTATTTCCAAAATTCCCAGAAAAAGTTCCTACAATTCTCCAAAAATGCCAAATCAACAATGTCACATTCCAAATCAATTTTCATTAACCATAGCTCACAATTCTCAAAATAATCCCATTTATTACCAATTATACCCGGAAAATGTCAATTGAGTGTATGATCAATGATTTTAACGTGTGCACTAATCCAATTCATCAATATGTATCCAAATATGATGCATTTTTATCTTAATCTCGCTTAAGACCACATGTACCAAATTTAAAACGGTCAAAAATGAAATTCACTAAAGTTGCCCCGAGGATGTCCGTTAAACGGACACACATGTCCGTTAAAAGGACATAGATTAGCCAGGCAATCCAAATTCACCCGAGAAGGTCCGTTAAACGGGCCTACATGTCCGTTAAACGGACATAAATCACCCAACTTGTTCCAATTCACCCGAGGCTGTCCGTTAAACAGACTTCCATGTCCGTTAAACGGACATGACTCACACAAACCCTCTTCAAAGCCTTTGGTCTCACACTCATTTTCCCGACACACTATGCTATTTGAGCTCACTCATATCACATTTTAGGGTTCCAACCCTTTACAAGGGAACGGGATATTACAGCTCATTTAGCAGGCTTACATTCAGACTAAGTTCTCGTTTATTGCATGGCTTAGTTTGCAAAACAAATTGCCCATGAAGGACAACTTACTCTTCCTGGATATAAAACGCTACTGCCCCTTGTGTAATGCTGCAGAGGAAACGGTTGAGCGCCTCTTCTTTACCTGCTCTTTCACAAGGGATGTTTGGAACTCAATCCGTTGCTGGTTAGGTATGCAAAGGGCGATGACGACCTTAAGAAGCTCCATTAGGTAGTTACGTGTTAATCATCGAGCTTCTCTCCTCCGATGTAAGGCAGCTAAACTAGCGTTCCTTAGTTCTCCATTTATGATTTGGAAGGCCAGAAATGCTATAGCTCTGGATGAGGCTTCCATCTCACGAGCTGATGTGGTTGCCAAGATCAAGAAACATCTGTATAAAATCCTGTATCGCCTTTACTCTGTCAAGCTCATTGATTTTTGATCCCAAGGATTCCTCCTACATGCGGGTTCCTCCTATCTCAGATGCATTTGGAATCCTTTTAGGTAGTATGGTGGCGTTGCGATGTTGTCTGGGGATGCTTATGGATTTTTCCCTCCGTATCGGGCTGGCTGCTTAGAGGAGAGGCTTATCCTTACATAGAGTGGATGCTTTTAATCCTTTTAGGCACTGTGGTGACGTTGCGGTGTTGTTTGTGGATGGTTATGGTTTTCTCCCTTTGTGTTAGGGTGGGCTGCTCAGAGGTTGCACTGGTGGTCGTCGCTGGATCTCCCTCGTTCCTTGTGGGGTGCAGTCCGGTGAGGCTTATCCTTACGTAGAGTGGAGTTACGTCCTCTACATGTCGCACGCAGTAGGTATGTGGGTGGCTGGGTCGATCTCTTTAAAAACTTACTGGGTATGCCGCGACGACATCGCTTGGTGGGTGGGGCTTGGCTAGGAGGTAGGCGAACCAAATGGCATAGGTTTGGCCTCAGGTGAAACGATGTTGTTTGGAGAAGGGAGCCGCTACTGGTAGTGGGCGAGTCTCCTCTGGAACGTTGTCATATGATGCGCATACCATTTGACCTGTCTTTGACGTCTTATTGCTCTTCACTAACTGGCGTTGTTCCCTTGGGATGATGTGGTTAATCCGACAGTATTTTGCTGAAGTAGAGGTTGGCTTTAGGTGGAGGATGGAACCGACGTCGCATACTCTTACCACTATGTCATTTTCGCCTATAATCTGAGCTTGGCTCTACGATGTTGTTTGGTCGTCTAGTTGGGATAACGTCGACTGTCGGTGCTATACGCTGTCGTTCACATAGGAGTGCCTCCGGTGTCATGTGAGGTTTTTGGCCTCTGCCTTCTTCTTTGCCATGATGTCGTTCCTTCTACATGCACTAAGACGACATATGGCCTGCTTCGGAACGACGTCGAATGCAGGTGCTGCGCAGGGAGACTATGCGTTGTCATCTGACTTGGAGAGCGCCCGGTGTTGTTTTTGCGGTATCCAGACAAGGGACTCTGCTGCTCGATAGGTGCGTGTTGCCTTTGCCCTGAACGGTGTCAGATTTCAATTGGTTTGGCAGGCATTATTCTCCTTCTTCTGGGCCGAGATGCTGATGGGTTGTCCTCCTTAGACTAGCCTCCCGTTCCCCTCTATGTGGGCTGCTTCTTTTTTTTCTAAGGCTGGGGCTTTTAGCCCTGCTGACTATGGTTTTCCTATGTCCCAAAATCTATAGGTTTTCTTTATTGTTGGGCTGG
Source organism: Erythroxylum pelleterianum (assembly GCA_027563865.1). Taxonomy (NCBI): domain Eukaryota; kingdom Viridiplantae; phylum Streptophyta; class Magnoliopsida; order Malpighiales; family Erythroxylaceae; genus Erythroxylum; species Erythroxylum pelleterianum. Next base: position 6,645,224 of record JAOQMR010000006.1, on the reverse strand, counting down.
GCTTTTGTTTGGCTCTTTTTGATTGTACCGGGGTTCGAGGTTGTTTTGGCCTTCTGGTTTTTGGTTTATTTTGGCTGATGTATTTTGACTGGGGTATGCCCCTTTGACGTTGTATATATTTTCCTGATGAATATAGGTTTTCTTTATTGTTGGGCTGGGCTTTTGTTTGGCTCTTTTTGGTTGTACCGGGGTTCGGAGTTGTTTTGGCCTTCTAATTTTTAGTTTATTTTGGCTGATGTATTTTGATTGGGGTATGCCCCTTTGACGTTGCATATATTTTCCTGATGAATATATTTTTTTACCATTAAAAAAGATGTTTGATAAAATCAACTGTTTATTATTAACTGTTTATGTGTAAAATGACTTATAAGGATATGACTTAAAAAAAAAAGATTTATAAGGACAAGAGTATTATATTGGACATTCCTCAATTCCTCCATCTATGCAATTTACTTGATCATTTCTGTTGTCTTTATGTTTACTTTTAATGTTAAAAGAAGACGTATATAATGATATTATAATTCTTTATATATTTTGACTCATATTTGATATTAATTCAACTTCAAAATTTAAAATATTAAATATTAAATTTAAATAATAAACTTACTCAATCTTTATTTCTTTGAACTATGTACCTACAAGATAATCTTCTTTAACTCCTATACTTACATAAGAAAAATTTGTCTCTTTATTAGTTAAGGATATGATTACGTATTATTAGACCTCTCTAAATTTCGCGAAAAAGTAGGATTAATACTGAGTGTTATTGTTGCTATTGTTGTAACTGTAGTTGACTTAAGTAAGAAGAATTAAGAGAGATTTAAAGGTATTCGAGTGCTTTGAGTCCGTATAATGCGTAACATCCAAACAATCTTGACTGAAGAAAAGAAAATGGTAAAAAAGAAAAAGAGAACAGCGCCATGATCTGCCTCACAATAAAAAAGGGAAAACTTGAATAATGATAAACATCTGAAATCGTTACTATTTGCTTTACTAGTTATTAAAATATCGATATAATTTTAATTTTCTTTTTATTATTTAGGTAGTTTACATAAAAACTATTGTAGTTATGCTTGTTCAGTAAATTGATATAGGCAGTAATGCAGAAGTTTGATTCTCAGTTTCAGTCTATAAAACTACGAAAAAGTATTTCACTTAAGCATCTTTATTTTTACAGGCTTGATTTTAATGATTAAAAGATGAGAGATATTGATTCTATTGTTAATTAGTATATTTTATATACATACTGGCGGGAAGTGATCAAGGAGGATATATCAGAGTTGACCCTTAATGAGGTAGTCGCTAGAGATATAAAAATTTGGCGCGATCGGATCAGGGTAAAGGATTTACCGTCCAGTTACCCAATATCAGTACAACATTTACTAGGACATTCTGACAGGGTGTCTAAGGGAGGTCCCCTTATTTACTGCGTGACAAGGAGGGGTAGACTTTGTAGTCTACTTAGGTTCTTACAGATTGGCTTCCTTAAGGTATTCTCTTTGATTATTGTTTTTATTTTTATTATTATTATTCTTTTAATGTTTTGTTTCTGTAACTTGCATTATTTGTATATTGTCTCGTTTGCATGTGGGTCCACCGGAAACAGCCTCTTTATTATGTAAGAGTAAGGCTGCGTACTATCGGACTTCTTCAGACCCTCTTTCATTGCAAAATTTCGGACAAAGTGACGATGATGATGATGATGATGATGATTTAGTAATAGTTTTAAACTTTAAGATCTTTTTCAGATATTTGGTTCCGTCTGTAAAATATTAAAAGTAAATGCGATAATATAATCGTAGCTCAAAGTCGAAGAAAAGTGCGACAGGGTCGGAGGTCCCTAACTTTTGCACGCGGGTCAAAACAAAATTAGCGTGTGTCCAAAGTCCATGCACTCTTTTAATACAGTGCAACTCGTATCATACGATCACCCATTAGCCCACGGATCCGCAACCGTAGTTCAAGTCAAAATTCCCCACCCTCACCCTGGACCCCCTGATTGTTAGGTCCCACTGCGCTTTCCATCTACGACCCTCTTCTCTTTTCAAACGTGAATTAAATATTCAGGTTCTAGAATCGACAGGTAAGACGCAAGACATCAAGAGACAGCTGCTATATGTTCTTTCCTCTATAAAAGCATCTTCCAAAATTCGTGGACTCGCGTTGGCAACGTCCTTTAATTTCTAAATTAGCGAGCGAGGGAGGGAGCGAGAGAGAGAGAGTCAGAGAATTTGAATTGAATAAGATGGGAGAAGCAGCAGAGCTGACTATTGAGAGGAAACCGAGGTTTTTGTGCCTTCATGGATTTAGAACAAGCGGTGCGATTCTGAAGAAGCAGGTTCACAAATGGCCTCAATCCGTCATCGAAAAGCTCGACCTTGTGTTCGTGGACGCACCCTATACGGCGCAGGGCAAGTCCGACGTTGAAGGGATCTTTGACCCTCCTTACTATGAATGGTTCCAGTTCAACAAGGTTGTACAAATTAAAATTCTATCCCTGCTTTTCGGGGTTGTCAATATATTATCAACTGATCGGTTTCTCTGCGTTTTTTCCTTTCTTCAGGACTTCACGGAGTACACAAACTTTGAGGAATGTCTCGCGTTCATCGAGGATTTGATGATCAAGCACGGACCTTTTGATGGTCTTCTTGGTTTCTCACAGGTATCCAATTGACCATTCAAAGTCTCCGTCTGGTGGTGAAAACATTAGGACGATATGGAAATATTCTGGTTGAATTAATACTGTCCGTCCATTGCTTAATCATCGTTTTTGTGATGTATACACGTATTATATCAATGATGCAGGGGGCCATCTTGTCGGCTGGTCTTCCGGGACTTCAGGAAATGGTACGGCGACGTTTTCTATCTGGAGGAATTTGATTTATCGGTGTACGTAGGAGTACTAACTTGAGTGACTCATTTTGTTTGTTTTGCAGGGTGTGGCTTTAACCAAAGTACCCAAAATAAAGTTCTTAATAATAATTGGTGGGGCTATGTTCAAATCGTCTTCTGTGGCTGAAAAGGCGTATGCTTCTCCTATTCAATGCAAATCCCTCCATTTTCTAGGTGTCTCATCTCATATTATCCCTTTTTCATGTTTGTTTTGTTTTGTTCCGTTTCTCGGAATCATCATAAGATAGGTATTTGTTGTACTTAAAAGCGCGTTACGTTTTTGTAAAACTTACAATTTCCTTCCATATCTCAAGTACCCCTATGCAATATTCTTCGTGATATGGAAAGTGTGTTATTTCTAATATTTGAGGGGTTTGTGTTGGTGGTGCAGGAGAGACAGACTTCTTGAAGCAGTACGGGATCGAACTCTTGGAACGATGCGTAGACCCTGTTGTGATTCATCATCCAAAGGGCCACACTATACCAAGGCTAGGTGATTAATTAGTTGCAGTCGACTTCATACAATTGCTTTTTATGCTGCTGTGTTAGTTATTGACAGGTAATTGTAATTTCAATGTTTCAGATGACAGGTCTTTGCCAACAATGCTCAACTTCATTGGAAGTATTCAAAATACGTTACAGGCCGCGGAAGCAAACTCGGAAAGTGCTTAGGTTGGGACGGCTGTTTTGCCAGCACCAGAAATACACATGGGAACAAATTTTACACATGGGAACAAATTTTAGTTCGAAACAATGCCATTTCTAGTTTAATTCTAAAGTATTTTGCAGCTTGAAATATGAGTATGATTTTTCCTTTTGTTTTTTTTTTTAAATTTCGCCTGTCATTTCTGTTGTTTCTCGATGTTGCGAATCTCATACCGTGTCAACTGATCAGCCAACAATGGTACGAAATTTAGCAGTATTGTACTAGCTAGTGTCCAGGCATTTTTTGCTAGTACTAGTTGGTGAAATATCAGCCAAATATTGGTTAATTTTGTGAAATTTAAAAAACCTGAGGATTAAAATAAAATAAAAAAGAATTTAACCTTAAAACGCCAAAACATTAATGTTCTTCCCCTTTCCTAGTTCCCTGCCACCTCTTCTCCTTAATGTTAGTCTCCCTCTCCTTTGTCTTTTTAGAGTCCATCCTCCTCCGATTGTCTCATCATCGCTTGCACTCTCTCGTTCCTTTCTTCCTCCTTCCCCACAAAAGTTTATTTGAAGTCATAATATAAGACATATAAGACATCTTTAATATTTTTCTTGGATTCCAGAACACAAGATCCATTTTTATTGATATTTAGACCATTGATACAAGTTTGGCTATAAATTTTATAAATTGTCTTATTCTTGATTATCGAATCTTGTTCTTTTCTTAATTTTAGTTTTATTCAAGTCATATGTGTCTCTAAATTAAAATAATAAATTTTCAATTTTTTATTGCGAAAGTTTGTTTATTATTTCTTTTATAAAGAACCTTTTTTGATGACCCAATTTTTTTCTTTCTTTTGATAAATTGAAAAAGAATTTGTTCTTTTTCATTCATTTCCTTCTATCATACTTTTAAATCTTTTATGTGGTATAAAACTCAACTAAAAAATAGAGAATCTATTTTCTTTTTTTTCCAAACCAAAAAAGATTTTGAAGATTGTGTAATGCTTACTTTAAAACTCTTTGTTTACACAATAGTGATATTTTTTGTTTCTCTCTTCATTTTTGAATTTTTATCTAATGATCCAGGGCATAATCCGGGACATGAAGAATAAAAAATAAAAGTTTTTCCTTGCTTGATTTTTCAATGTTCTGAGCATTTTATTTATTCTACATCTTTATAATCCCATTTTTTAAATAAAAATTTGGATTGAAAAGATATATATAGATATCTTTTTAGGTACCATCACAATTCTGCATATCAATACACAATTTTTTCTTGAATCAATGATAAAAATTATTAATAAACACATTTCCAATAATAAAGAAAATTTCAAAAGAATTGATAAAACAATTCAAATTTTAAGGAATTTTTTTCGATTATCAAAAAATCACTTAATATTTACGTTATTCAGAAAAAATCAGAGATTTTCTATGACGTATCCTTCTTGTCACAAGCATACGTTTTTTATAAATTATCACAAATCTAAGTTATTAACTTATATAAATTAAGATCTACCCTTCAATATCATGGAGAATCTCTTTTTCTTTAAAATAAAATGTTAAAATTTTTATCATCCTAGGGTTGAGCTAATTTTTTAGGACCTCCCCTACAGTATCTTCACCGCAGTAGAGTTTAACCACCAAGCTCTAGATAGATTGGGGTGGTTCCTCTATGCCTAGGACACCAGAATATCGAACCATGAAATAAGAAAGGCATATTCTTTTGGCTAGTAATTATGTGACCCCAAGTCTTGACTGAAGGGGACACCAAAGGCCTCTGCCCTTCCATCCCTTGGATCAATTGGGGGGGAGGGGGTGCAGAGCTTCTAATTCTATAAGGTTGAATAAACTAAAAAAATCAAAAATTTCATTGAGAATTTGACATAATTGCTATGCTTAATGTGTGACTCTTTGGTTTTTTTAGGATTAGTATTAAAAAAATGGAATGACCTGTACTATATATGAACTAATAAATATAGAACCAACTAATAAATATGGAACTAATAACCAACTTATGGCTTCGCATTAGACTATATTGGTCCGATCAATCTATATTTATAATATCAATATAGTAAATGAAGTCTTTTTTGCATAAACAAAAGAAAAAAAAATTGATTATGAGTTGTAAAGAAAAATATAAAATATTGTGGATAAATGGAAAAGTGAGAGAAAGAAAGAAAAAGATATCAATGATACTGGGCGTTGTGTGTATCGACCCGTGCAGTACTATAGCTAACGCGTTAAGTATCTTGCCTGGGGAGTACGTTTGCAAGAACGAAACTCAAAGGAATTGACAAGGGCCCGCACAAGCGATGGAGCATGTGGTTTAATTTGATGCAAAGCGAAGAACGTTACCAGGGTCTCAACGTAGTCCTTGTCACCTCGTCGTCTCTTCGCCTAGTTGTCTTCGTCATTAGTTGCCGCTAATCTCATAACCTCGTTGCAAATTTAACTTCCGACACCCATCACTGATCGTCCTCCAGAATCCACTTTAATTTTGTGTCCTCCAGGCTTCACATCCGGTCCTCCACTATTCCATCACATTACCCTCCATGTGTTGTGTTATGTTGTAAAATTCTAGTGTTATGAGCTTGTGCCTGCGATAAAGATAAAGACAAGATTACATTTTGCAAGCAAAAATCCGCTAAAAGAGGAACAATGTGATAATTGATAAATGGATCATGTGATTACTTGTCTTGTGGTCATGTGGGCCTGTGGTTTACAACTTGTGAATTGTGATTGTGGAAGTTTGAATTTGTGTCATTCAATAAAATTAACAAAGTGTTGATTGGAAAATGGAATTGATCGTGTTCCTGTGATGATTGAAATTGGAATTTTGAATTAGATTATGAATTTGAAGTTATTTATTTGTTGTTTGAAATTTGAAATTGGATTATGAATTTGAGGTTATTCTTGTGTGAAATTTGAGATTAAGATATATTGAAATTTGAATCAAAGGTTAGTCATTATTATAAATATAGTTAGATATTATAAATTGAATTTTATAATCATCAAAATAGATTTAGTTTTATGGTTGAATTATATCATGAGTAATGATACAAATTAAGTTACAGTTGAATTTTATGTATGCGTTGGATTATTTAATCAACTAATCAATAATCATACAAAATAAGTTATAGTTAAGAGTTTATAGTTGAATCACATAATTATATAAAAAAGTTATAATTGAGAGTTTATATCGAAATTACGTAATCACACAAAATGAGTTACATTTGTAACTTTATAGTTGAATTATTTGATTATACAAATTGGATTATATATGTGAGTTTATAATTGCATTATGTAATAACACAAAATAAGTTATAGTTGTAACTTATGAGTTTATGATTGAATTATATAATCATACAAAATAAAATATAATTGTGAATTTATTTTTGAATTATATAATTGCACAAAATAATTTATAATTGTAACTTTATGTTTAAATTATGTAATCATACAAAATAAGTTATATGTATTAGTGAAAGTGCATCAATCAATGTATATATTTGATTTTTGAGTTTAGAAAGAAACATGAGTTATTGAGAAGCTATTATTGATATATTTTTACATGTTATTTTGATTTGAAGTTATTAAGTTAATTTTGATATATTTTTATTTATTTTTACAAATAAATGGAAGGAAGTTTAAGTAATCTTGATAATTCAGTCACTTCAAGAAGATTCCATGATCTAGCTTGAGCTCATACTGGATTAGTTCTAGGAATAAATAACCATACTATTTATTTATATTGTAACAAACATTTGAAAGGTAGAAGAATCACCAAATTAAAGAAGCATTTAGTTGGGGTTAAAGGTGATGCAAAACCTTGCAAAAAAGTGAGTCATGATATGCTTGAAGAGTACAAGCATGAGAAAGATAAAAGGCAAAAATTATACTATGAAATTGCTAGTGGAAGTTCTTTTATTAGTGGTGAGGATAATAGTGGAGATGTTGAAGGTGGTAGTATTGCTACCCAACAAGAAGGGAATGTTACATCGAATGTTAGGAAAAGAAGAAGATATATGATGGTTCCCGTTACCGGAACCCAGCCTCTTAACAAACATACCTTCATACCTGAGCGTGGTACCCCAAAATCTCTTCTCAAACATGCTGGGCCCCATTGCGGTTGAATTGCAAAACGTGTGCGTACTATTGCTCGATGTGTGAACGTGGGCATAATCCAATACATTAAAGCTTAAAGTCTCATATTACACTTTAATCACAGCTTATCCGCATC
>JAOQMR010000006.1:6612803-6624570 GCA_027563865.1 Erythroxylum pelleterianum | reverse complement strand
GAGATATTAAGTTCTTTGCTACTTTTGGAAGGTTTAATGTGAAAGTTAAAAACCAAATTGTTGTTTTCAACTACTTAATATATTTGATTTGTTCTTTAGGGAGATAATATGACTTTATGATATTCCTAGGTGTATTATGTTTAATAGAGATATTAAGTTCTTTGCTACTTTTGGAAGGTTTAATGTGAAAGTTAAAAACCAAATTGTTGTTTTCAACTACTTATCACCCTCAGACAAATGATCAAACTGAGGTAGTAAATAAGATTTTTACTACTTTATTATGTATTATCATTCAAAGAATTTGAAAATTTGAGAAGATTGTTTGTCGTTCATTAAATTTTAATATAGTAAATTTATTTATAATACTACTAGTTATTTATCTTTTGATATTGTTTATGATTTTAACTCATTTATTCTATTGGATAAGAGGAGTAGCTTAGATGGTAAAAAGAAAGTTAAAATGGTAAAATAACTACATGAAAATGTTTAATGACACATTTAAAGGAAAAATGAGGAATATACATCCAAAGCTAATTGAGGGAGAAGGAAACTTATCTTTTTGCCGGATGATTAAGTATGGGTGCACATGAGAAAGGAGAGATTCTTAAATCAAAGAATATCTAAATTATAACTAAGAGGAGACTATTTATTTCAAGTTATTAAATAATTTAATGATAATACTTATAAATTAGATTTTCTAATATGACACAACTTTTAATATATCTAATTTAACTCCTTTTGATGTAGGAGATGATTCAAAGACAAATCTTTTTAATGAAGGAGGAAATGACATAAATCAAGTAGCCTTTGATCATTTGAGTTTGCCACGTAGACCAATTATGTGAACAAGAAATAAAAAGGCTTTAATACGTACTTAAGATGGTTAGAGAAGTGATTATACGTATGGAGTTAAGACAAATTAAAGAACAAGCATCAAGTTAAAATTTAAGAAGACTTATATATGAACATGACCTTTAACATCGTTGTACATAAGTTCTTATAACTTGCTAGACAACACATTAGAGAGACATAGTCACTAGCATAAATATAGTCTAAACTATGTCCATCTTTAAAAGTTACAATAGATCTATGGTCTCTAACCATTGGCATAGCCAAGACCATACACTAATTCGTAATTACAATAGATCTATGGTCTCCAACTATTGGCATAGCCATGACCATACACTAATTTGCAAAGTTATAATGAGATTCACAATCTCCTACCACAAGCATATTCCAAAATATACGTAAAATTTTAGAGGTATGGAAAGGTCTACGATTTTTAGACATAGGCGTGGTCCAAACCATTCCTTATGGTGTTAAATATTCATAGTTAACACGAGTTAGTGGGTCATGAACCAGATTGTGCCCAATCAAAAGCCTAACTTTTACTTAAGTTTAGAAACCCTAATTTTATACTTTAGTATTTAAGAGTCTTTCTTTTCAGTTAGAGACATCTTAAATCATTAATAAAATAGCGAGATTTTTCTTTTTGATTCTTTAAAAAACTTTTCAAACTTTCAAGTTATTTACAATGTTCAAATCATCTTATAATTTTGGATCTAGTTCTTCATAACAACGGGTCAAGAATATTTTTATACCTTTAGTTTATGAAGCCATAAAATCACTGGGTCAATATTTTATCCTTAATCTAGTTTTACCTTCCTTGGAGATTAGTTGTGAATCAAGGATGCTAAATTTCAAAATTTTGTCCTTAATACATATGTAAAGATTTACAAATGAACTAATGTCTTCCTTTTCTTAATAGTAATAACCAAGATAGAAGTACTAAAGTTAGGTAAAGGATTTCACTTGACTTTTGCATTAACTTCTAAGAGAGTTATTGAGTCATAAGGATTTCATCTATTGTTGGAAATCTTGAATTGGTTCCTTAATTGCTTAAAACTTATTGCTAAGCCTATATGAAGATTCTAGAACCAATCTATAGTTAGGATTATCAAAGTAGCCAAAAAAGTATGAGATTTGATCACATTCATCGCTCCACACAAATTCTGTAAGAAGATCGAGTTAGGATCTGATCCTGACCATAGTGGAATAATTATGAAATTTTTTTCGTAACCTTTGATTTCCCAAAAATAAGATCTCTTTAATTCTATAAAATGATTAACATATAAATTATAATAAAGTTTGAGTCGTAATTCGTACCTTATTTTGAAGCTTGATCCTTATTTTGTTGTATCCTTTAAACTGTTTATGAAATTGATTCGTCTCAACCATTGTAGCCACACAAATGTCCATCCTCTAATGGTATCCACAGAATGGGTTAAGAGAACTCTATAACTCTTACAGAGAGGGTTAAGCAAGAAGTACAAGCTCCATAGAGCTTAAGCCTATTTATAATAGGTTTTGGACGTTTTAGTAATTTAATTGAAATTAAAATCTAATTTCAATTAAACTTTAATTAGAATTTCATATAATTCTAATTAAATACCAATTATGCCCAGATAAGATCCAATATCTCATATTGGTCCTTATTTATTAAATATCTCATATTTAATCATAAAGTTTCTTAAACTTGACAATCAAGTCCAACTTGATTAAATTATTTTTGCTCTCTTCAACTCATTATTTATGTGAGACCCATTAGGTTTCTTAATATGTTGGAAATGATTATAAGTTATAATTATAATTCATAATTAGAATTAAGTAAATTAAAAATCCTTTTAATTTTGCTTTAATTCTCCAATTAAACAATTTATAATCATAGGTCAAGATTTTCATCTAGCAATGCATCATAATTGCCCAAATATTTCGGAATGTTAAAGTGGTTTTGACTCACCTTTCAGTGCATGATTTTTTTGTATAATTCAATAATTTCATTATACAATTTTCTGATTAGACATAAAGCATCGAATTAATGTCTACTTTATTTTTAAGTCCAATTATATTAGTTATCGATTTAATTAATGACATTTGTAAACTATTTACAAAGTGTCATTCTACCTTAGCCAAGGATTTCCTGAATCAATACTAATCGAGAACAAAGGAACATCCTCCCTAACTAATTTAGGGTGACAAATCAAGGAACATCCTCCCTAACTACTTTAGGGTTACAAATCCTATCTTGATCACCCAACTACCTCTATATAGTTCATGCTACATCAAATGACTATCGATGGACCAAACTATGATTAAATAAGTCATAAATAGTATCAAAGCATAGCAATCCATATACATGATAACTTTGATGACCTTAAGTCAAAGGACCACTTATGCAATAACCACAATGAGAATTCCATAGACATACCAGTAATGTTACAAATGGATTTCTAATTTGAGTATGTTCAGTGAATTTGTTCTCTAACAAGTACTCACACGTTTGTTTAAGCATCTCTATACTTTAGTCTATGAGATCAACTACTTCCTTCGTAAGGAAAAAAATGTATGCTAGTTTTTTTACGGTATATTAGTGTCCAGTCTTAATAGAACAATGACCAGGAACATTTAAGGATAATACATAAATGCAATATGAATCTCATAATTATAATCTCATTATAATTTTATTTGCAATCCATAATTATCCCATGGACTTTATCATATACATCTAAACATATACGAAATAAATAATGCCTTTAAATAATTGTCACTAAACTAAAATTAAACCAATTAGGTGAAGGGCATAAACTAATAATCTCTCAGTTACACTAAGCCAGTAGTTTAAGTATCCTATACCATATCACCATATGAAGTTTATACTACTATTGGCATGGGTCATTATCTTAATGAGAGAATTTTACAAAATTCTCTATAGTGAGCACTCACTTAAGTCTTACAACTTTCATCTTAATTATCTTCATAATTAAGAAAAATTGCCTAAATACATACTTGAATATTTGATGAGACCTTAGCCCCTTTTTCCTATCCAATGGCTTTAATGTTCCATAGTACATTACTGTCTTGAACAATGCAATGAACTATATCAAGTTCACTAAAGAACTTATTGATCCAAATAATCGTTTCCACGAAAAGAAAAATGTATTAAGGCTTAATTAGCAACCACCACTACATTGTAACCTTTCCAATCTTGAATGATATTGTTCTAAGTAAATAAAACTTAATTAGGATTTCCTTCTGAGGTTATATCCTTATCATCTTGAACTCAAATATCAACTCATACAAAGAGTAATGGATATATTTAATACTTACTAAACATCTTTAATACATTATCTATATACTTGGAATTAGAATAAGTAAACAACATCTAAGCTTTCTCTATAAATCTAATTACCAAATTAAGTTGTTACCTTTTCTTATTCAATGAGAGTTGTTCTTCGACAATGATATTTTCAACAATTGAAAGTTAGAATTGTTGTTCTCTATGAGCAGTATGTCTCCACATCCTCCCACTGTAAAGGACAACTATACTCCCACTGACCTTCTTGTAGACATTATAAATTCACAATCATCTCCAAAACAAGCTCTTTGAATTCATCATGAAAGTGAATCTTTCAACATCCTATATCCTTTCAACTATATATCAAATGTATCATCAAAGGAACTAGTTCAAGTTGGATGTACTGTCATGAGATTTGAACTTTTCAAATTTCGTCTAACTCCCACTACTTATCCTGAGAACCATTCTCTTATAAGTATACATTTAAACAAACAATTTGTTCAATAGGTTTGTAAGATTATGTCTAACCTTTGGATATCTCATAACCTTTCATTACCCAATTTATGCTTTAGCTAAGCATCACATCCTTAAATCATTAACCTTTACTCTTTCAAAGACTTAGCATTTCATATGTAATATGAAATCTTGTTAATTGATTCAATTGGAACTATTAAAGGTAAGTCATCGTACTAGGCATAGCTATAGAAGAAATAATATTGCATCATATAATATCTTATATTGTACTTTCCTCCTTACATAGATCCATACTATTATGAATTTAGTTGTGAAGGTATTCACTAGAGAATCTCATTCGCTATAGATAACCAAGAATTTAAAACTCATCACAACAATATCACTGAAGTGATTTAACATTCTCAATGCGTAATTTGTGCTTAGATTTAAACAATTTGAACTTTACAAAAGTTTTGAATCATTATTTCATTTAATACATATAACTATATCATATAAAGTCATTATTAACCTAATGAAAGATAAGTATTACCCTTTTATGAATTGTTATTCCATCCAATATATCACGTGTATAAATTTAACAATTCAATACCATCATTATCCTTTCACCAAAGGTTGATTTGTTCTTCTTCAACTTAAAAAGTGAAATTCACAAGTTTCATACAATTCATAATTAAAAGGATATACATATCCTTGTATGTAACTTCAAGATTCTTATCATATTGATTTAACTAATATGGCATAAAAGGATAGTCTCAGTTATCTAGCTTTTATTCTTGTCGTTTATATTAAGCATAAGTCTCCTTTGATCCAGCACATATAAACTATTTGTATAAAATTGGATCAACTACTTTTGCTTAACAATTTATTTCTTATCATGTTTTAAACATTATAATAATGTTGAAACTAAATTCAGTATTAAATACTTATAAGCATGAACTGGAAATACCTATGATCTCTAACATATCTTGTATAGGCAAGAAAATTCATGATCTCTTTTTTCTTCTTATGATAACTATTATCGTATTATAGCAAATGCCTTTGCTTGATGTCCATATTATCCTTTTATTAGGCCAAATTAAGTGGAACAATTCCAATAAGGTACTATGTCTTTCAGCTCTATTCTATGCAACCTCTTGCATCTTGCTATCGTGGTATTAACAAACATCTTATATGTTGCCATCAAAGTTTATGAGACATTAGTCAAATTAATATGTTAATATATTTTATCATTCATATGATTTTGAAATATCTTGAAAACTTTATCTTAAAATCCTCAACAAGGATTATAGCAAAATTTCATAATAGGCATTCAATTTTCTTTTCTAACTTTGAGAACTTTTCTCAAACATATCTTACGTCCAAGAAATTAGGTTCACTAACTTAGTATCAACTATCCTAAACAAGTTATATTGCACTCATAACAAAATATAAATGTAAGAAAAGCAAATAATTAATTATATGTCATGACTACCATATAAGATTAAGACTTTAATCTTGCATTTGGTTACTCTCACTATTTTATTTGAAATAATAGCCCTCACTACTATTGAGAAAGATTACTCTAATCTTTCTAGTGGGCTAGGATTCTATTAAAATATAGTTGATCTTGATTTTGCTCAACAAACCAGCTAAACTTAAATTAGGTAGATAACAACTTTATCAATCACATCTCATGTGACTCCTAAATCTGTTAAGTAATAACTTTTGCTAAAACATATCTTATATGTCATTCCAAACCATGTCTCTAAATTCATATGATCATGAGTTTGCTGATCCAAATCACACAAATTTAGTTAAGTAGAACCCAATGTCATAAGACTAAACATGTTCAGGTTAAAATGGCCTTGAGTTTGCTCGATAAGCCTAACAATAAACATAACTCTACTTTATTCTTATAGCAATGGAAGGCAACAATCACGTTCTTAACGTGTATTTAATATTGTAACGAGGGATTTAATTGTGTTTATCTCATCAAACATAAAATTTCATGTAAAATATCACACATATAAAACATATAATTTAACATCCATCTTATACATATATCAACCATACAAGTATGGAACTTATGCACTCATAATCAAATTAGATGCATAAAACATCAAGCTTCGTTTGATTCTAGTTATTGATCTTCATAATCTAAAATAATATTTCCAACTCCTTGGAAAAATTAAATTAGATTAAATACATTGATTCCTAAATAAACTAAATTTTATTCCAATTAACATTTTAATTAGATTTGAAAACAATTTTCGAATCCAATTGAAAACTATTTCCAATTATCTTGATTCCTTTAACAAAATTTAATTGAAAACAATTTTCAATAAAGTATTCTTCTTACTTACTGTAATTAAGAGAAAAAAAACTCCATTTTCAAAACTATATAAGTGACATATTCTAATCCAATTAGAAAATTATCTGTAACCTAATTAGAAATTACTATTTCTAATCTCATTAGAATCTATTTTTCCTTAATTAGAAAACTATTTTCTAATATTAAAAAGAAACTACTTTTAAAATTAAATAAAACACTTCTAAAGTTAATTAAGAAAGTGATTTATATTATTTATTTAGAGTTTGATTTCTTAATTAATTAGACAATCTTTCTTTAATAAAAGAAACTATTTTCAAAAATATTAAAGAAAGCTCATTTTTTAATTAATAAATGAAAAAACTTGTCAAATTTTAACCACGAAAAATACTTCTTCTAAAAATCAAGAAACTTCTAAATAAATTGAATAATAATTCTCTAAACAAAGAAAATAATAAGTTTAATTTATCTCAATCAAATTGAAATAAATAAATTTAATTAAGAAAAACCTATTTTAATTATTTAAAAAACACTTTTCATAATTTTAAGGAGTCTAATTAATTAATTTAAAACCATTCAAACCAAATTAAAAATGTTGGAAACCGACTGGCGCGTGCATCGCATGTGTCGTAGTCATCATCATCGTCACACCCAGTCTGAAGTCCCACAATGAAGCGGGGCTTAGGAAGGTCTGATAATACACAGCCTTACCCCTATCGCCATCGAATACTCTCCCAAACGTTGGGCACCTGTATTGAATTTTAGGCTTTCTTACCACCACTACCCTCTATCTTTCTGGTTTTATTTCGATGCCTCTGTCCGGTCGCGCCACAATGTTTTGTGGATCTTTGGTAAGTCTCCACTGTATTGTTCCACCACACGTGTTTCTTTCACGGGCGTTTTAATGCCCTAACTAGTGGCTTCGTCACTGGTTTCAAGCCTCCACCAGCAATGACCGCCGTTGGTGAGCAACTCTCCAATAGCGATTTGCTACTGGTTTTGTCACTGGAGCCACGCCATCTGATGGCGTAAATAAGGAGACAATGAGGCTTTTCCTTCTCCAAGGCATACAAAATCATCACAACCCCCAACTTCACCACAAAATCAGACCATGTACCAAAACTTCCACATTCAAAAACATGCGAACTTTTGTATTTCCATAAACAAAAACAAAACATCTAATCTGATTTTTGTTTTAGGGTTTCCAAAACCAAACAATTTCAATGTAGAAAACATTCTCAGCAAATGAAATATACATGGTTTATTCCTAAGTCGATTTCCAGAAACAGAATAATCAGAGCAATGCATATTGAATTTCTAGAAAACACAAATTCCAGAATACACACAACTTGTTCTAGACAAAATTTTCTTTAGTTTATTCAAATCAATAACAATCTAGCAAATTTAATCAAATTATAGAATTAAAATTGGCTCTGATACCACTCTAGAAAAATCAGGTTAGGATCTGATCCTGACTGCAGCGGAATAATTATGAAATTTTTTTGTAACTTTTGATTTCTTGAAAACCAAGATCCCTTTAATTCTATAAAATAATTAACACATCCATTATAATAAAGTATGAATCGTGATTTGTACCTTATTTTGAAGCTTGATCCTTATCTTATCGTACCCCTCGAATCGTTTCTGAAACTGATCCGTCTTAACCACCATAGCTGCACAAATGTCCGTCTTCTAACGATATCCACAGAATAGGTTGAAAGAACTGTAGGACCCCGGGACTCACAACAAAACCTTGAGGTTGGGTGTTCGAGTCGTGGCTCCACCCAACCAAAGAGGACAATACCTGGTGTGATGGGGGTGGGTCCCGGGGTCCTACTTTGGAGGTATTCTGGAAGTTTGTAGAACGCGTTGAGATCTTTAAAATGGTATAAAATGGGTAAATATCTGACTTAGGATGAAAAAGTTATGAACGTTTAAAGTTTGCTGCCCACTATGCATCACTATTCTCGGATTACTATTCATGGGCCAATTGGGACTGAACCTTCGGATGGATTTTTCGCCCCTTTAGAGCGGGAATCGGAATTTCAATTCTTCATGAAAGATGTAGAGGGTATTGTTATCTTTAAAACGAGGTATGATATGTCTCGTTCGGAGTTAAGAGTAAAAATTTATGAGGGTCAGAAGTTGGCCGATTACTATTCATTTGGTCATTTCGATTTTTCTCTTATAACTTTTGCAATTGACGTCCGATTCTCTCGATTTTTGAAGCATTAGTTTTCTAAGAACATTAATTTTATTAACAGAAATTAATGTGAATCTTGCGAGCTTTAGTTGAGGTTATAATCACGTATAAGTATGAGAGTTTCGGATAAGAGGTTGGATATCCGGTAATGGGTTCCAACAAGAACTCTGTAACTCTTACAGAGAGGGTTAAGTAAGAAGTGCTAGCTTCATAGAGCTAAAGCCTATTTATAATAGGTTTTGGACGTTTTAGTAATATAATTAAAATTAAATTCTAATTTCAATTAAACTTTAATTAGAATTACAAATAATTCTAATTAAATACTGATTATGGCTAAATAAGATCCAATATCTCATATTGATCCTTATTTATTAAATATCACATTTTTAATTATAAAGTTTCTCAAACTTTACTATAAAGTCTGACTTGACTAAAATATCTTTGCTCTCTTCAACCCATTTTTATGCGAGACCCATTAGGTTCCTAAATATGTTAACAATGATTATAATTTATAATTCTAATTCAAAATTAGAATTAGATAAATTAAAATTTCTTTTAATTTATCTTTAACTCTCTAATTAAAAATTTATAATCATAGATTAAGATTTGGCGTCTAGCAACGCATCATAACCACTCAAATATTTAGGAATGTCAAAGTAGTTTTGACTAACCTTTCTGTACATGATTTTTCCATATAATTCAACCCTTCATCAACAATAATCTGATTAGACATAAAGCATGAAATTAATGTCTACTCTATTTTTACGTTTAATCATATTAGTTCTCCGTCATTAGCTACAAATTCAATTAATGACATTTGTAAACTATTTACAAAGCATCATTCTACCTTGGCCAAGGATTTCTCAAATCAATACTAATCGAGAACAACGGAACATTCTTCCTATTTACTTTAGGGTGATTAATCCTATCTTGATCACACAACTGCCTTCATATAGTTCATGCTACGTCCAATGACTACCAATCGACCGACTTATGATTAAATAGGTCATAAGTAGTATTAAAACATAGCAATGCTTGTATAAGATAACTTTAGTGACCTTAAATCAAAAAATAATTTATACAATCATCACAATGAGAATTCCATAGATATACAAGTAATATTCCAAATGGATTTCTCATATCGAGTCTGTTCAGTGAACTTGCTCTCTAACAAACACCCACATATTTGTTTAAGTATCTCTACACTTTATTATATGAGATCGACTACTTCCTTCATAAGGAAAAACAAAACATGTGCTAGTTTTTTTACGTTCTATTAGTGTCCAGTCTTAATAGAACAGTGACTATGAACATTTAGGGATAATACATAAATGCAATATGAATCTCATAATTATGATCTGATTATAATTTCAATTGCAATGTATAATTATCCCATAGACTTTATCATATACATCTAAACATGTACAAAATAAAGAATGCCATTAAATAATTGTCACTAAACTACAACCAAATCGATTGGTTATACGGCATAAACTAACAAATCCATCATCTTCTTAAATTGTATTGTGTGTTTATATTCATCTATCATTTCATTGTATGGATCCTCTTGAATTTTGACAATAAAAGCTCCAACCATATGCTTCTAGTGAAGGGGCTGTTAGTGTTGTTTCAAAAATTGGAACATTTCTCTCTCCTTTTTTGTGTGGCCCATATTGAAAGAGTAAGGGACTTTCCACCTAGTTTATATTATATATTGTTTTATGAGAATTTGAATCAAGTCTCTTAAGGAGTATATAGATACCACGCACGTGCACGTGCCTCCCATCCCAAGTAGTTGTGGTGCATGTGACAAAAACTTATGGGGCCCATTTGGTTTAATTATTATTTTCAGTGCATTTTTAATGCTTGTCTTAGTTACTAAACTGTATTATTTTAACCTGATATTTTCCCTCTTCTCCTGAAATCTCTCTAGATTCCCTATTAATTGCACTCATACTTATGAATGTTGTAGAATAATGTTCTCTTTGCTTTTCATATATATACAGCCCCTATGTACAGTGCAAAACACACATAGAAATTATATCTCTTCTCTTCTCCATTTTTTTAGTTATTTTCTAATAATCAAAGACAGTTCCTACTCTGTCCTTTGGAGTGCACCGAAGCTCGTAAAGAAGACATTAACCCTAGGGTCGGATCTTGTTGTCTTACTATACCGTAGAGGGGGACTTTTTGACTTAAGGTAGTGTTTTTCAAAATGCCTTGCATTCAGATAAGTTGTTCCAATTTTATTGCTATTTCGCTAACAATCTAAGTTGGAAAACTCTATTTTGTTCTTAGTGATGTTTGTTCATTTGGGTATAAGTCACCTTTATTTCTACATTCAATAAGTCATCTGCGAATGAAATTAATGTATCTGTGCAAACCAATTCCAATACACCTTCTTTCACTACTGTTCCCCATATAGGTTCTACCCCTCTCACCATAGCCCAGAAAATTGTACCTGACCTTACTAGATTAAAGCCTCTAAATGAGAGAAACTGTAACACCCGAATACCCCCTGGGAGGATACATGGATGCCACCCAAGACAGAACAATTCAAACCATACATGACACTGATTTATTTTATTTAGAAATTCAAACCCACACACTTTATATTACATATCAGATATCTCAAAACAGAAATCCA
>JAOQMR010000006.1:6590559-6601699 GCA_027563865.1 Erythroxylum pelleterianum | reverse complement strand
AACCAAAAGCTTAACTTTGAAATCATGACTTACCTTGGTTCTTGACTCAACCAAAGAGTTTCTTGTATCAAAGTGTAACTTAGACCTTCCTCCACTATTTTTCTTCTTAAACTTTCTTCAAACAACCACTTAAACTCTTAGAAATCAAAACCCTAGCAAAGCCTTTCTCTTCTCTTTCTTCCTCCTCATTCACGACAACCTACTCCTTCCCTCTCTCTCAATTTTCGACTCTTCTTCTTTCAAAACACAAGACAACTCTCAATTTTCTTCTCTTTTATACCTCTTCTTAATTCACTTAAGCCCAAGCCCAAAGCCCACTTATCTTCTTCCTTCTTCTATTCTTCTTCTCATATAACTTAAGCCCAATTCATTTCCTCTTCCTTTCATATTTCATTTAGGCCCACTATTTCCTTAAGCCCAACTAACACATTAAATTTCATTAACTCATGCTACCTAACTTAATTAATGCTACTATACTTACTCAATGTCAACTTAATTTAATCTATTTATGCTTTAATTTCCTCTAATCATGCTTAATGACATATATATAAAAAATTCGGGGCTAACACGCCTACCTGGTCGTGAGGGGCTAGCCACCCTCCTATGATAGCATTTGGGTTATCTCTCTAGAACAATCATGAGACTAGGGTATTTTAAGGTTGTTTATTTCTCTAGCAGGTTTTGTCTCTAAATTTCTTGGACTCCAGGTTCAAGACTTAGTTTACTTGGTTATTCGCCTATCTTTCTTCTAAACTGTTACAATTTGTTTCTCAAGTTTTGGACCAAGTGAGGGATTGTTTGTGTTGTTCCAAAACTTGGAACATTTCTCTTTCCTTGTTTTTTTGTATCCCACATTGAAAGAGTAATGGACTTTCAACCTAGTTTATACACTATAATGTTTTATGAGACTTTGAATCAAGTCTCTTGAGGAGGGTATGGATACCACACATACGCGCGTGTGTCGCTTGACCTATCCTAGCTCGAATTTTGCGTGGCACGTGTGAAATGAACTTTTCAGACCCACTTGGTTTAATTCTTATTTTCGGTACGTTTTTAATGCATGTTTTAGTTACTAAACGTTATTATTTTGACCTGGTATTTCCCACTTTTCCTAAAATCTCTCCATATTCCCTGTTATTCTCACCCATACTTATGACTGTTGTAGAATAACGTTCTCTTTGTTTTTCCTATATATCCATCCCTTCTATATAGCGTAAAACACACACAAAAATTATATCTCCTCTCTTCTCCATTCTTCAACTATTTTTAATACTCGAAGACAGTTCCTACTCCATTCTTTGGAGTACATTGAAGCTAGTAGAGAAGATGCTAACCCTAAGGTCAGATCTTGTTGTCCTGTTGTATCGTAGAGGGGGTATTCCAAAGTGGACATAAGTATGGTCTTGGTCTTATTTTTGCTGCCCGACAAATAATGTTAATTTTCCAATAGTATGCAACAAGCAGGGTTAAAATATTGTTTCGATTTGTCGACCTTTCCTAAATTTTCGATCCATTATGGTAGGTTTCATCTAGTTTAACCTATTATGTGTTTTGAGGTAGTTTAGACTTAACCATGTGAGTCTCTACCAGCGTGGATATAAACTGAAGAATTATGACTAAGGTATGTAGTTATTGTTGTATACTCTCCAGTATTGATGGGTGATTCGTATAATCAAAGTTTGGAAGAAGTTATATGAATTGAGAAGGAGACTTCACAGATTTCATATTTTATCTCAAAAAAAAACATGAATTTGTGATCGTCTAGTTTATAAGCTTCACTTTATCTAACATGTGCTTTGTTAGATTTTTTTTTTTTGGGTCAAATTGTGATATGATCATCTCCACTCAGTGTATTAATACTCGTCTTCAAATGTGCATGTATCATATTATTTTATTGCAAAAGTTCCATGTCTTCGAACAAGTTCTCGTAGAGTATTGTACTTTACTCTTTGCCGAGTTTAAAACAACAGATTATATTTAACCAATTTTTCTTATCTTCGTCCCTTTTTGGAGTTCCCATCGTGATGGGTACTGTGTTGTTTATCGTAATATCTTGTGATGCTTTACAATGAATAATATCCAAAAACACAAAAACAAACACTTTAGAAATTGATATCCAAAGGAATCTGGAGAACATCAACCCATTGGTCGACCAGAATTATAAACTTCTGTTTCGGGTTTCCTTTGTGATCTTTGATTCTGAAAACTGGAGAAATTTCTAAGTACATACAAAACAAACCCAAACAATTGAGTCTGTTGAAGATAGAATGAACAGAAACAGTGGACATTAGTAAACCCAGAACTGATGAGTTATTGGAAAAACAAACCCTAAAACAAATTGTCGCATAGGCATGAACCAGTGACCGGCATGACATGGGTTTTGACTCCTGGCCATGACAAATTATGGGCCAGCAAGAACAAACTATAGGCCATTTTGGTGTCATTGAGTTGTAACACATCCAAAGATAAATGGGTCGAATGCTTTCTAGATTTGGGCCGTAAAAATTTTGGTTTAGAGGGCTAGAAAATTAATAATACAACTTGGAGAAACATATACATGTGTATATATATACACACTACATAATATGATTAATTAAATGATATATTTCACTTAGAAACAAGCTTCTAAGTTTGCAATTATGATGAATTTGAATTAATTTGGTAACACTTAGAAATAAGTTTATGAACATATTATAATTTATAATTATTAAAATTGATTAGTTCAATTATAATTGGACATAAGCTTCTAATTGAATTCAAATATTTAAGTTCATATGTTTAATAACAATTAAAAATAAGTTTCTAATTAAATTAAAAATTGTACTATGACGTAAGTTTCTAATTAAATCAAATTCATAGTTTAATTTGATTAATTCAATAATAATTAGAAATGAGTTTATAATTACAATGAAACAATTCAAATTAAATTTTAATTATTTCAATAGTGATTGAAAATGTGGGTTTTAAGTTAATTATAATAATCATAATTTCATTATGAGCATGAGCTTATTATTATGTTAGTAAAATAATTTTTTTATGATTTCTAGATTTTGTAACTTTTTCTATTTTCTGAAAATTTGTTTTCCAAGAAAATACTCATTATGATATGGACACCCAAATTTATATGAACTGCAACACAAATGAGATAAGCTATCATTATATTAGTGCAATTATTCTAAATACAATACATGTATAGAGAAGATCTAATAAACATATTATTATTAATAATAACTTAATACAAAAGTTGTATTCCAAAGGTTGTTTGGCTTTCACATATGTTGAAGTAAAGTACATGACTTTACTCTCAATATTATTAAAACAAGAAAATGAATTGTTAAGCATGCTCTAAAATTTAGATTTGCCAAGTCCAAAAATGTTTAGTTGGTTAATGATAATGTTTATGAGATAATTTTGAAAAAGGTAATTAATTAAGATTTTGTATCGTATTGGCTTCCCAATCAAAATAATTAAAAATATTATATATCAACCTTTGAGGATATTATCACGTGAATTAGTTGCTTATATTCCATATAGGGTTCCTTACATTTAAGTGATGCTTATGTTATGTAAAAAAATTTGTTGAACTAAGTTATACTGAATTATATATATTATGTTCATTTAAATGTGCCACACTTGATATTTTCAATTTCTCAATATCTATTTTATATAAATTCTTCTTGATAATTATATTTGAGTATGATACATTGGTATTTAATTGTCACACGAATGATGATTGAGAACATACTTGCTCTTTCGATTTTGTGATAATTAAAATTTGATTATTCACTATATGTATGTGTAACATGACATTATCGTGCACCTATAATATATATGTCTTCATGTAGAAACTTTGTATTTCAATTATGGCTACTTCATCAAAAAAATATTAGTGTTGAACTCAACACGGATTAGAAATTAAATAGTGACAATCATGAAATATGAAGCATAAAAATTCAATATGTACTGGAGGAGCAAGAGACTCTATAACCATTAAACATAACTATGGATATTCTAAGGAAAACAAAATGACCCATATAAATGGGAACATGATGCTTATAAAATATGGAGAGAAAAAAACTCATCATATCTCATTATATTATTGAGTATCATAGATAATGATGTAATGCGTAAGTTTTAAAAATATGAAACTACTAAAAACATATAGTCTACATTAGCTACAAGTTTTGGAGGTAACTCAGTGACCAAAGTAAGGTCACTCACCATCAAATTTGAAACATATAAGAAGCGACTAGATTGCATAATGCCAAAGAATTTGAGACATATATCAAATATGATAAGTGAGTTATGTAACAATGGTTATGAATTATCAAATGAGCAATAAGTGCAAGTTGTGATCTATTCATTTCCTCTTAGTTGGGAGCATATAAAGATGCATTTGAACTACAATGAGACATTAAGACAAAGGAAGATGCTACAACTCATTTTATACTAAAAGAACATCTTGAAACCTTCAAGATTTCCTCTTAGTTATATGTAGATGGTTCTACCTCACAAAGAGCTACGAATAAGAAGTATAAGCATCATGATGGGCCCAAATGGATAAAAATTTTTTAAAAATACCTACTATACTGTTGGGCACCGTTTCTGGAACCCAACTCTTACAAAATACCATATCAAAATGATCATTTTTTTTATCTTACTCTGATATCACCAGCGATGGAGCCCATTTTTCTTTTGAATCACTTCATTTTTCATTTTTTTCAACCTTTTACACATTATTCCAAGTAATTTCAATTTCCAATTTGAAAGTTTATCAATTCCAATTCCTCAATCCATATAATTCTTCCCTTACTCAAACCTCAATCAATATGATCCTTCATATCTGAAAACATTTTAATCATTCACCACAAATCATATCTCTTTTTATTCCAAAATTCGTTTATTAACAAATTGCAACAATTTATATTCGAATTTTATTGATTCGAACGAAAACTTCTTCTAATACATGTCATTCCACTCAACTTATCTCATACCATTCATACACAATTGATTTTTCATATCCATACACCATTCCACATTTCATATTCCTACACATGCCTAAGTACCATCAATTCATACCCAAAAGCACTTCAATAATTCAGACCAACCATCACAATCATCGGACCTCATGTTCGGAATCCAAACGCAATCAATTACATTCATATCATCATAATACTTCAATACCCAACACATTCATATCTCAATTTGATACACAAAATTCATAATTCATTTACATGCCATAAGACAAATGCTTACAAAATATTAATGACATTTTCAAGCCATAATACAATATCAATAACCACAATCCGAATATATATACAAATCCATATCTCAGACACAAATTCACATTTCAAACCCCTATACAAGATAAACACATGCAAGCAAAAACCTTCACTTTCTTTCGCCCGATCTTCTTCTCATCACCTGTGGATGGGAATGAAGTGGGTGAGCTTAACGCTCGTGAGTAACAAGCTTATAATCGAATAACAAACAAAACCATTTGAAATGATCATTGTCATTGAAAATTCTTGTTGAAAATCCATAAAACACTTATTTCTCAATTCTCATCATGTAGTCAAATTTACAAACCAGAAAACATGAATGCATCAAAATTGTCCATGTATCATAAGCATATAAGCACATCAAAATGATTTAGGTAGATCCATAAACATGACGAACTACACAATTCCATATAATGGTCCTGTGTAGTCGTAAACTTGAGGGAGTTCATAAAGGAGCTCCGTGGCACTAGCGGGCAGACGGGAGAAGCCTTAACTTGGTCAACGTGCACGTGACGGTTCTTGGATGGACTACCAAAACCCACATAACATGTAATCATGACTTGCAAAATGATTGCCCAAATGGCACAATTTTGGAATCTTGTTTTTCATGATCATGCCATTTTTTAAAAACACTTTCATGTAGCAATTCAAATTCATCAACATCATTGGCATACTAATTCACAATTCATCATTAAAATTCATACACCAAACTTGTAGCAAATTTCACAAATCAATCACAAGCAATATAAGCAACCATTGAAGCAATTTCTCAAAAAATTCAAAACAATGAATTTGAAATCATTTTATCATCTTGATTTTTTAAAACATACTATTGGCTCATTATTCAAATTAGAAACATGAAACCCACCTTATTTCCTTGCTTGAAACTTGTTCAAAGCCTCTACTCTTTCTCCTATAGCTTCTCTATTTTTCTTCATAAATTGTAAAAATCCCTAACCAATAGGAATTCAAATTGAACATCACATGAGGCATAAACATCAAAATTAATCGTAGAAAACTTAAACCCATAGGTTCCTTAAGCTATCTAAACCAAGAAACTTTCAAAATTTCATAATCTTAAAATCCAACTTACCTTGAATCCTTCACCAAACGAAGAGTTCCTTGGAAGCTCTCATCTTCTTCCATTTTTTCCTTCTTGATTTAACTTAAAATCTAACAAAATTGAAACCCTAGCATCTCTCTTCTTCTTTCCCCTTTTCTCCACCGAAAGCTCTCACTCTTCTCTCTTATTTCTTTTCTTTCATTTTGTTCTCCCGAGTTCGTGCATCACTCTTCCTTTATACTAAAGCCCCACTCTTCTTATTTACCAAATTGCCATTAATGAATGAGAAGAGACCGTTATGCCCTTACATATAAGCCTTATAACTTAAAACCTTAAGTGAACTTCCAACAAAGCCCTTCCTTTTTGCCTTAAAAATTGACATCTTGACTCCTTATTTCGATTAGATAAATGAGACAATTTGATAAAACTTCCTTCTAGAAAAATGTTTCTCTATGTCTTACATTTCCATAGACACCAAAATCGCTCAATTTGGTTCAGAAACGAAGAAGTTATAGCCAAAACACTTTCTGCTCTGACAAAATCTAGACTGAAAACCATTATCGACTTCACTTCAAAAAGTGAAAATCTTAGAGGCTAAATTGTCGTTCGGCTCCTTCAGATAACTTGTAGATCCATGTCTCTAGTTTAATTTGAAACAAGAATCAGATCGATTGGAGCTCTATAGCCCAAGATATCTCCAAATTACTGAAGCATGTTCAGAAAGTATCTAACTCATAACCTTTTAATCGATCATCCCACTTTGATTCGATTGATCTTTCTCAATAGAATTCCAAAATTCATAAATTGGGTATGGAGAGATAGAGGGATGTCTTAGGAATCCAACGCTTCAAAAATCAGATCGATCGGATGTCGGACGAAAAAGTTATGGCCAAATGAATGGAGGGAGGTTGAATCAAAAAATCGGTCGCGCGTGCTGAGCGGACGAGCGCTGAGCGGTCAAAGGTTGAGCAGCCGAGGGCTGAGCGGCCGAATGCTGAGCGATCGCGGAAGAGCTGAGAGATCATGAAAGGGCTGAGCGATCGCGAAAGGGCTGAGCGATCGCGAAAGAGCTGAGCCGACCCCCAACTTCTAATATCCATACCTTTTGACTCAGAACTCCAAATTTTACAAACTTGGTATCGATGAAAAGATAAAAGACAGCTCTACCATTTTCGTGAAGGACTCAAAAACAAGCTCGGTCTCTAAAGGGGTCAAAAGTTCACTCAAAGATGACCGATCAATAAGCTCATCCTAAACAGCATTAGAACTTGCAAACATCATAACTTTTCACTCCCTTGTCCAAAAATTTCATACTTTACATCAATGTAAAGATCACAACAAGCTCTACAATTTTCATGAAGACCCTAAGAACAATTTCTAACTTTAATAGGGGCAAAATGTCACTCGAAGTTTCTGTCCTGGAAAATCAATCCTAAATAACATCAATTTTTCAATCGTTCATAACTTCTAGCCCCGATATCGAAAAATTGCATACTTTATAGCGTTAGAAAGCTGGAAACATGAGCTACAACTTTCATTAAGACCCTATGAACAAATTCTACATCAATGAGGGTCAAAATCCAAATCGAAGTTACTGCCCTGAAATTTCCATACTAAACAACATTCAAACTTCACAAATTCATATCTTTCAACCTCCACATCCAAAAATAGCACACCATACCTCATTGGAAAGCTATAAAATTCCTCTATAACTTTCAAGAAGGCTACTTGGCCCAAATTAACTACAATCAGTTCAGAAATTTACCTCAAACCAGAACACACAAAATTTCCCTTATGAACATTTACAAAACAAAGCAAAGAAACTTTTAGAACAATCATTGGCTAAACACAATAAAACATGAATATTCTTCATGAATATCAACATATGCGTTCTTACAAAGCTTTAGTGAGCATTTCTAACCCCAATACATCAAAATCTCAAAAATTGAAATTTCAAAGAAGTTACATGAATAGTAGCATACAAGCTCACTTTTTCAATTATAAAGATGTTACCCACAATACATACATACACAAAAACCCATTTCATGCATTAACCTCCAAATATCATTGTAAAACATTCAACACAACTTACTACATTCACTACTTTAATCTTGTACATCATTTCAAATTCAAAAATTTTCCTTTTTCTTTGCACATAAATAAATCACCACCGATTCCTCCTTTAACAATTTTAACTTCCAATCAAAGATTCGGGGTCCAACATATACTCAGGGCTCAAACAAGGCAAAGTGGGACAATTATGAAAAAAAATCCTTTTAAAAAACAGAACAAGAAAAAAGTCAAATGCTTTAATTTTGGTAATAAAAATCACTTTGCTCACAATTATAGCAAACCCAAAAGGTGCAATCTTATTCTATAAACATTTAATTTGTGAATATCTCTTGTTTTATATTTCCAACTAAACTTCATCATTTACAAATTTAAACTTAGGAGAAATTAACTATAAAGCAAAGGATAAGGATGCCTTTATAAATTTCTAGAAAATCATGTATGAACATGTTGGATTTATGCAGGAGATAACTCAAGAGTTGTTATACTAGCAATTAGAACATGCGAATTAGAGATATGTGGCGGTTAATCCCTGATCTTACATGAAGTATTGTGTTGGACCCCGAACTTTTCTTGAAAATTAGAAATTATTAAATGAAATTAAATGGGTGTTTTTGAGTATGTATGTGTTGTGGGTGTTTTAGAGTTAAAAGAAATTGATGTGAAAAGAAGTGGTTTTCGGTTTTTGTTGACTTGGAAGTTTTTTAATAAATTTGTGTGTGTTAGGTTACCATGACAAGTATAGTGATTAATTTGATGTGAATGGAGTTGAAAAGTAAGAAATAAAAAGTGAAAGTGTGAGAATTTGGAGAATTAAGAAAGTTTGACTTTTTGGGATGAATAGTAGTATAGTTGACTTTTGAGCTGAAATCTTTGTCAATTTTTTTGGCTGGAATTAGGCAGAATTTGATAAAATGATCTTCATGAAACTTGTAGCTTCTGTTGAGAACTTTCTATCGCCATAAAGTATGATATTTTTCGATATCAGGATTGAAAGTTATGATCTTTCGAATTTAAGTAGTATTGTTGCTTTGTTTTTGGAAATGATCAATAAGGTAAGTTTGTGTATACTGCTTTGAGGCCAATTTCTGTACTGATGTAGTTTGAATTGGAGTAAGTGATTTACTTGAAAGTTATAGCTTGTCTTTCAATCTTTCCGACGTATAAAGTACGCAATTTTTGGATATGGAAATTGGAAGATGTGAAATTTGAAAGTTTGGATATTGTTTAGGTAATTGTTAAACAGGGCAGAAACTTTGATTGAAAAATTAACTTAGCTAGAGGTTGAAGTTGCTTTAAAGTTCTTCATGAAAGTTTTAGATTATGTTTTTATCTTTCCATTGATGTAAAGTATGGAATTTTTTGACTTTGGAATAGGAAGATGTGATTTTCAGAAGTTGCTGTTACTGTTTGGGAAGAGTGTTAGTGGACAGGATCTTTGAAGTGGTTTTTGACCCCTTTAGGAGCCGAATTAGGTTTTGAGTCCTTCATGGAAAGTGTAAAGCTTGTTTTAATCTTTCTAATGGTACCAAGTTTGTGAAATTGGGAATTCTGAGTCAAAAGTTGTGCATTTTTGAAGTTTAGTGTTAAAAAAAGAAAGAAAAGAAAAATCGAAGTCGGTTGTCTCGCAATCGCGAGCCGTCGGGATCGCGAGCTGACCATTTTGGCCTCAGCTTCGCGATCGCGAGCCGGCTCTGCTTCTCCTCGGCTCGCGATCGCGAGCTGGCTATTGTTTATATTTTTTATTTATTTAAATTTCTTCCATTCTTTTGACCATAACTTTTTCGTCCGACATCTGATTGATCCGATTTTTGAAGCATTGGAATTGATTTAAAACGATTGGTTGAATCAAAGTGAGAGGATCAATTATAAGAGTATAAGTTGGATATTTTTCGGAATATGCTTCAGTAATTTGGAGATATCTTGATTTGTACAGCTCTGATTGAGTTGATTTTTGTTTCTAAATAAGTTAGAGACATGGGGCTACAAATGTTCTGAAGGAATCAAATGTCAATTTAGCCTGTAAGATGTTCAATTTCTGAAGTGAAGTTAGGTGTAATGTTCAGTCTTGGTTTAGTTTTGGGTCTGAAAATATTTTGGCCATAACTTCTTCATTTCTAAACAGAATTGAGTGATTTTGATGTCATTATGAAATTGAGACAATGAGGAACATTTCTCTAGATGGAAGTTTTAGCAAATTCCTTCAATTGAATGATGTGAAAAATGTCCTAAGCAAATCATAATTTAGTGATATTTTGAGACTTTGATTTATTTTATGATTTTGAGGACTTAATTAGCATTTTAATGTGAATAATTAGCATGTTAAATTGAGTAAGATCATATGGCATAAGTTTATTTGATTTAATTAAATTAAAGTCTTAGAAATTAAAGTGTTAGATGTGCATAAGGGAAAATTTGGAAGAATTAAAGTTTAAAGCTTTTAAGGAAGGTTATAATGGTCTTTTTTCTTTCATTAAAGAAGAAGAAAGGTGGTTGTCGTTTAAGAAGGCAGAAATGCACGAAAATGAGAAAGAAAAGAGGGAAAAAGAAAAGAGAGGGAGAGAGCTTTTGGATGGGAGAAGAAGAAAGAAGAAAGAAAAGGTTAGGGTTTCTTTTTCTTGGATTTTAAGAGAGTTTTCGAACATGCTCTGCAACATCCCACTACCATAAAGCAAATACCCGAATACCCTGAGGGCATCCAAGTACAAACCTTATGATAATGGTA
>JAOQMR010000006.1:6557762-6578533 GCA_027563865.1 Erythroxylum pelleterianum | reverse complement strand
CAATGTGGTGGCTGATAAACTTGCCAAAAGGGCCGATGCCAACCACCGCGGTATCCAAACTTTTGACCAGTGTCCTCCCGATCTGCAGAAGGATTTATTCGATGACAGCCATAGCATAGTGCGAGCTCGTGGAGTCAAAACTAGGCTCGCGACTTAATTTAGTCTTATCTCTAGGGTAGCACCCTCCTTGTTATCAAAAAAAAAAAGTCTTAAATTTTGTCTTTTGTACTTCTTGGTAGAGAAAGGAACAATTAGATGGCCCTTGTCTACTTGGACCAATAAAAAGACATCATTGGATGCTAACGAGGCAACTAAAGAGAGAATTAGATTTAATGTCACACCAAAACTTATCTTTTTTTGTCTTTGATGTTATTATGAAAAGGTGCTTAATTAAGATTAAAATGTAATAAATTAATAAATATCAATTAAATTAAATTTATTACTTAATTTTAAACTATCAGTTATTAAATAATTTATAATATGTGATTTTCGAATTATTAAATGGACCATCACTATATGAGGTTAAGCCTTTTGAGGACGTACAAGAAAAACTTTTAAACATGTAATTAATCCCTACACGGTTATAATTATAATACTCATTAGGAGTATGATACTTGTTATTTGATGAAAAAATCTGATTAAATAAAAAAAGGTTAAACTAATTTAATTAATACGCATATTCATATTTAAAAAATTACAAAATTAGTAATACTATTAATTAAATATTAAAATTACTTGTCACTAGACTGAAATTAGTAATACTATTAATTTTGAAGCTTGGATTTCCAAGTATGTGCTTGCCCCCTCGTGCTCTAGTGATGACGTTATTAAGTTAATGGTGGGAGCATGGATCATATGGTGCACAAGAAATATGGAGATCTTTCGACGCGAATACATACATTTGGTTGGTATCCACCAATGGTTTTTGAAACCTTTTGATGATTGTCGGAAAGCTTGCAGTCTAGATGAGGTAAGAGTGGATAAGCTGGATCGTTGGGTCTCATGGAAGTTTCCTCCTGCTGGTTATATTAAAGTCAATGTTGATGGAAGTTCCTATGGAAATCCTGGAAACGCAGGATTTGGTGGTCTAGCGCGGAATGAGTTTGGCCACTGGATCTTTGGTTTCTCGGGTTTCATCGGTTGTGCTACCAATATGCTGGCTGAGCTTCAGGCTATCTATCATGGGGTGACTTTAGCATGGGACCGTGGGTATAGAAAGATTTTACTGGAATCGAACTCGCTGGACGCTATCAAGTTAGTTACCCAGGAATGTTCTCCATCTCATCCTTATTTGACAATTGTTGATGATATTTTGTTTTATTTGCGGAAGGACTGGATCTGTTCTATTGTCCATACTTAGCGAGAAGGCAACCAATGTGCTGATTATCTAGCAAAATTAGGATCTGCCTCTTCACAGCATTGGCATCTGTGGGAGGTGCCGGTCCCGGGTATTCAACAACTTCTACGAAATGATGCTTTGTCCGTGACATTTTTGAGGCCATAGGCCTCCTTATGGATTTTTTTTCCTCTTCACCAAAAAAAAGAGTATGCACAAGTGTTTGCTAGAAAGCCTGATTAGCGATGATGACCAGTAAATCATCTTCTTTAAATGTTTACATCAAAGACCTTTTGACCCCAGCTATTTTCTGAATCCTGGTGATTTTGCTACTAGTTTACGTGCATAGAGTACAACTTTTACTAAGCTTGAATATGGTTAAACATGTCCATGGCACGTCAACAAGGTTGGAGAAAGGTCAAATATTGATCCTGACCAAACTGGGCTCCACCACCAAGCAAAAATGAAGGGCTTCTTTTCAAGGTTCTTTTGACCAGTTGAGCCTGAATTCTGACGCATTACTTTATCTGAAAGGCCACTTTGACGCAAGGTGATCATACACCACTTTCTTTTCCAGGGGCTGAGATTGGTGGAGGATAAAGATCTCAAGATTCCAATCTTAATTCAGCAGAAACTGTTCTTTTCATGTCCTTACACTTGCACATCACAACAGAGATGCAAGAAGTAAAGGAGGGGGGGAAATCTTCTGATTCTAAAGGAGAAATGATTGGGAGATTCCAGTTCCACCATCGCTATCGATTCATGGGCTCTGGGGCGGCCTTTCTTTTGAAGGTTGTTGACTCCGTGAGCCCAAGAACCTCTACCAGTGGATGTTGTGGCCATGCATTTGCCTTTGTGAATATAATTGCACTTCCCCAACTCACCGTCCCCCACCAAACGTAGATGTCTTTTTCAGGCCATTCTCTGATGGAAGGAAAAATGAAAAAAGGTCACAGAAAGGTGGTTTGTTTTTTAAGATCCCAAGTACAAATATATCTTACCATAAGTTTCTCCAAACTGTCCACTAAAAAGCAAACGGTTGAGAATTGTTCCAAAAACTTCCATGCATATAAAACTTTAGGAATGAAGGATCATAATTATAGAAATGCCAGTGGTTGCTTGATCAATCATCATAAAATTGTAAAGCTTTGATCAAGAGCCAATTCATTGTTCCTTTTCACAATAGACAAAAAACAGTAAAGACTCAACTTGGGGATCTATCCATAAATTGAAAACAATATTGGTGATTTCCCCTATCAATCAGATGGGCATGCAAAAAATAGGAGAAGATGATGATGATGACGACCCCCCACCTTATACTTTGGAGTGTGTGGAAAGGAAATGAAAAGCAAGGAGAGTCCAGGACTCTTTTCTTAGGACTCGAAAATGCACTTGTCTTTCTCAATACCTCTCTACATAGGCATATTGATATTTTCACTATCTCTGGTCTGGAAAGGGATTAAATTTGATAGTTTGAGTTTTTAGAATAACATTTGAGAGACAAATCGTCATGTGCTAAGTAAGAAGGTCCATCCCCCTGGACAAGCGACAACTGTGCAACTTACAACAGGGTTGTGATTTAGACCTGCCATTAAAGTGTGGTTAATGGCAGATTATGCATGAACCTATACCAACCAACCGAAAAAAAAGGGGGAAACACGGTTTTCTTTTCAGGGTAGTACATATAGTAATCATGGCAATGAAAAAATGATAGTGGAGGAACAGTTATCTAAGCATATAATTAGCAAAATGAAAGAGGAAGTTGAAGTTATTATTATTTACTTGTAACTATTAAAGACATATGCTTAGTTAAAAATCGTTTTCCAAAGAGTTTCAATATTATTTGTTATGGAATCAAACTTTATTTGGTGACTTTGACAGAAAGAGAACAATGGAGAGCATCTTCATTCGTCAAATGGCATATCTCCATCTTCCTGAGATATTTGATCTTCTCTTGCTTTGAGGGCTTGACATTTGATACCGTGTTGATATAGTTTTCCCTTATCTTGAAATTAAATGCATTTGTGCAACTACCAAGATATAAAAAGAGTTAGGCAAAATCGAATGAGCTTATCCTATCCACACTATGCTCTTTGAATTTCTTGATATAAACAGAAAAGGCACATGTAGATGTAGGCATCCAAGTGAAAGTCAAAAGCGTTAGGTTTGTGTGAAAAAGGGGTTTTGTTTGTACATGTTGTGTATGTCCATAATTTCCAAAAGAATTAGTTATGTATCTTTTTCTTAACCTATCGTCTTCAACCAAAATTAGGTGTTTGGCATAATTGTCTAATAACGTTAGGCGTAGGTTTTATATGTCTGGCGGTCACATGTGATGTACCTCTGCCTCTGTTTCTTACCTCCTACCAAATCCATTTTTTATTATCCATCTCCAAGACAATGTCGGCAACGGAACGTTGTTGTTCTCAATTAATAATACACTAACAAGCACAGATATAAACACAGACACAGAACACGACACGGATACGGATACGGGGACACGGACATGGCATATATATATTATAAAAATTAAAATTAAGAAAAAATTTCAGAATTTATAATGTGATATATATTGATTGATGTATTTCAAGACTTCCAACATCTTAATAATTCATACACATTTGATACTTTATAAGTAGTCTCCACTAATTTATTTTTGTCAAAAGAAAAGATCATGCAACCCCTGTTTAGTGTTTACACACAACTTCTATTCTATACATGAAAGTTTTAATGAAGTGGAGCAACACGAGAGAGCATAGGTTAGTGGTTGACCTCGTGCTTAGTTCAGCCATGAATGTGCTTAACATACAAAAAGTTATTATAAATTCATAATCAGTGTCAGTCTGTATATTCTTCTTCTTCTTTTTGCTTTTCTCAATAAGCGAAATCCAGTCTCTCACCGCACTGCAACGCGACTGGGACTCTGTTTTTTTCAATCACTTGTTTACTTTGGACGCTCTCTCTCTCTCTCTCTTTCCCCTCATTATTTCTTCATTATTATATTTTACAGTTATATTTGGTGACACCAACAGGTTTGTTATTGGTAGACATTTACTTACGTATCCCATCTCCCATACCCACACATTGATTGGTGTGGCAGCTAGGGCTTCGTCTTTGAGATGGGCATCCACCAATCAGTTCCGATGGAAGGGTTGAATTGAATAAAAGCTCTTTATAGATATATATATAGCAAACAGTGGAAGGCATATGTTTAGACAAAATAGGAGGGTTTATTAGCCCTGTTTCTCTATCCATCTCTGGAATGATAGAAAAGGTGTCCAAGTAGGTAAGATAGGTCCATCAGAGAGATGGATTCGGCGCTTGACTAATCCAAGGGCCAATATTTCTGAAGGTCTTGTCCCAGTCCTGGTCCTCCATTTGTAAGGTCTTAATCAATTATTTTCTTCCAACTTTTTTCAGTTTTGGGGACAAAGTGGAAAGGAAGGGCAGAATTCAAGAGAAAAAAAAAGCAGAGGCTTGCAGTCTTTGGACAGTGGTCATCCAGAGTAGGACTATTCCCACAAAGCAAGTTGGATAAGATGAGAACAAAGTACAGAAAACTCCAAATAAAAGATGTTATTTTAAAGGTTTAAAAATGAGTTGAACCCACAAGCGCAGATTCACTCACGCTCCTTATCCTTTACCACTGAAAAACAAGTGCATAGCTTTGGAAAGCTATTAGGAACCCCGACCTGAGATGACACTCATGATTTAAGATGAAGAATGATAAAGATATACTAGTACTTGGCCTGAACCTGTATTGAAGGCAGGTGGAGGTATAGTAGTAATTGTGGCTGTGGATGTAATTGTAGTAAGAAGAAAATTCATATTCTTATTAGCTCTGCTCCACTTTCTACTCAAACAAATAATTGGATAGGCAAAAGAAAAGAACGCCTTTTGTATTCAATTCTGAGTCAGATCCCACTTTGATGTATTAAGCCCTGATTTTACCTTCTTGCCAAAGCGAATACCAACAAAAGGAGGCAGATTTAGAGCATATTATCACTGCACTGGTATACTTTCGCTTGGTCGCTTTGCAACGCAAACGCAAACCAAGGCAGAGGTTTGACAAAACATCAAAGAGCTGGTCCCACATCCAACTATAGACGAAGGCCCCACTCGAATCCATGATACAAGTCAGAGCACACCAAGAGTGCAATTTTAGCTGCTATTATAAGCCGTAAAAAGATCGGAACGGAGCCGAGTCTCCGAACCTGAGATGGCAAATCGGGAGTGGATCCCCACGCACGCAGTAGAGGGGAAGAGGGGCCTGCAACGTGTACTTTGTACAATACTTTCCACACATAATTAATGGACCTCACTGTCAATTTGATCATTCCACATTCAGAAAAAGAAAAAAAAACATGCTACAATGCATGCATATATGCATATTTGGCATTTATTATATCATCTCACATTGGCTAACAATAACAATAAAAATTCAACAGTCAGGTGCCGCTACAACAACACATCTGAAAAAAAAAAACAAACTTGATTGAGAAAGAAAGGGGGTAGAGTTGTATCAGTCCTTGGGCATTTAGTTCTCGCCAGCTACAGCTTTTCAGATTACCTACCCTGTAAATCAAAGTAAGACAGCCTAACTTCCTCAAAAGACTGGGAGATTGTTCCTATTGCTTTTTCCTTTTCTTTTTTTTTGGTTTCATTCTCCCTCCATCTTGGTGGCTAAAAATTGCTAAAAGAATAGAGCCTCCATTAGTTTCATTTTCCTAATTCTCCAATTCAGCCCTGTCCCCATTTCTTGTTTGACGCACATCACCCACACCAACCCTTTTTTCTGCCAGCCTCCTTGTTTACAAGTGTTACGACCAAATGAATATGAAAACAGAACGAAACAAAAAACTTAGAACACAGCAAGATCCACTGGTCCAATACCTTACACAGCCCATCTTCCGCATCAATAGAACTCCCTCTATTCCTCAAGAACCAACATAAAGAAGAAATGTGGCCTTTCATAGAGATTTCTGCTCTGAATGTCATCATTAACAGCGCAGTACAAGGACAGAAGTTCATTCAACCTTCTCTGACTAGGTTACACAGACCTTGTGGGTAATCTAAAAGGTACCCACCTGATTCAACTTTCTTGCAATAAATGTCACTTGCCAATAACAGCCACCGTAAGAACAGCTGAAACAACTTCCATTGGCAAGGATGCTTACAAGATGGAGACAAATTCGGGTGCATCATCCCTCCGCCCTTCAAGAGACCTATACATGTATAATGTCCCAATATTATCATCCATGTCCTCATCATCTTCATGTTCAATCACTTCCACCAACAGAAGGGGTAACGCCCTAGCAATCTCTTGGCAACCATGACGGGATAGCTTACAAGAAGACATCCAAAGAAATCGCATGTTATAATAATGGTGCAAACCTGAGAGAAGAGCAGCATCTCCAAAAGGACTATCTCTGATCTCAAGCTTCTGCAATCTAGAGCAACCCTCAAGCACATGTTTCAGACCCATGTCACTGTCTCCAGCAAAGGCAACTGACAGGGTTCTTACCATTTTCCCATGTCGTCCAATATAATCAAAAGCTTTATCAGTCAATAAGCCAGATACAGCAAGCCGAGTGAGCTTCTTACAATTCATGACAATGGCTCCAAAACCCTCATCCATAGGTTCTCCAGTTGAACGATCAGGCCTATGTCGGCCCATTATACAGAGGCGAAACACCACAAGATCAGGACAGTTCTTCGACATGGCTACAACAGCTGCATTTGTCATCTGTTGACAGAAATACAAAATGGATTGAAGCTTCCTACAACCCTCTGAAATAGCTAGGAGGCCCACATCAGAAACAGGGCCATCAGAATCCTCTCTCGCATCAAAAGGGAAGACTCGAAGCTCTCGGAGATCCTTGCATGTTGCAGCCACTGCCTGGAGCCCTTCATCACAAATTGAATCCAGTACCTGCAGTTTCCAGACTCAGATTAGCTAAAGAAAAAATTTTCAATGTACCTACAATTCAATAATAAAAACATACCCAGAAAATCTGAAGCTTGTGGCAATTACTAATAACTGGTTTGAGCTGCTCTGCACTGATATTGGCATAGCTAAAATTAAGAGAAGTGAGATTGGCACAAACTGGGTATATTGCTGGTAGATAATCCGCTATTATCTCTCTAAACCCAGACAAGCAAATTAAGGATTTGCAAGCAGCAAATGCAGAAATATAATCCAAATCTTGTTCACTCTGGGCCACATCCTCTGGGGGACTAAACGAGCCTGTCCCAAGATGTGTCAGCTGTGGAGCTCGGACCATCAGGCGGTATAATTGCCCAA
Source organism: Erythroxylum pelleterianum (assembly GCA_027563865.1). Lineage (NCBI taxonomy): Eukaryota > Viridiplantae > Streptophyta > Magnoliopsida > Malpighiales > Erythroxylaceae > Erythroxylum > Erythroxylum pelleterianum. The sequence continues at coordinate 6,570,893 of JAOQMR010000006.1, read as the reverse complement.
TTGATACATATCGGTTCAACCTAAGTTTCTTCAAAGAAGGGGACCTTGAGACCAACCTCTCCAATGCATCATAGTTGATGGGGCATTCCACACAATCAAAAATCAGAGATTCAAGACTCGTTTCACCCTCTGGAAAAAATGATATCCAATCAATCTCATCATCTGTCACCTCAGACTCAATCAGATCAAGCACTTTCAATTGTCTGCATCAAAGGAACAACCCATAAAATGCAGTAAGTCCACCTATGAAGGAGCAGCTTTTCAAATTGCAAACCATAGTCAAACCAAAAAACTTCACTCGCTATCCAAAGAACTCAGTGAACCGTCATCAAGACATGTATTGAGATAAAAATTTCAATGTATATCCAAAATATTGATTCCCACCACATTAAAACATTAAAAAAATTTGACTGACAACGGATAAAGATCGAAAAAGCTGTATCTAGATAAAAACCTAGAAAGCGATTCTGAAAATTGTTTGTAATTCGTCTTTACGTCAAACAAACAACTATAACATAAGCTTTCAAATATTGTCCTACACGACAGAATCGCAACCCCAGAACATAAACAATATAATCAGATCTAACAAGGCAACAAACGCACACAGAAAGTGTAAAAATTGAAAAGCACATACTCCAAAGAACCAACAGACCTGCATCCGCTAGCAACAATAGCGAGGCCACCAGTACCAAACCCATCACAGCAAACAAGCACAAGCTCTTTAAACCCCAAGAACGACTCGGCAAGAAGATTGAGATCATCATCAGTAACAGACATGCGCTTAAGGTGAACCTTCTCTAGCCAAGGGTAGGCTTTTGCCATGGTAGAGACCCAAGGAGCGAAGTGAGCCCCCCAATTCCGCGGCATGAGATTGAAGTCAGCGAACCGTGGCTTTCCCTTGACAGTCACGGACCTGACTCGTGTGAACCGTGACGTCGCGCGGCGAGGGGACACGGCATAGCAGTTGCCAATGAAGAGGTCGGATCGAGTGAGCGCCTCCACACGACACCATGACCTGCACACCAATGACGCCGCGTTACGGTCACGCCGTGAAGTCAAGAACCATAGCACGTTCTCAAGCACGTTCTCGAGCACCTGGTCGGCAAACGGCGCCTTTTGGTCGGGGACAGAACTGGGTCCAGAAGAACTCGAACCGGAAGAGCAAGTTCGGGTCTTGGTGGAGCATAAGTCGGTGGGACGGACAGAATCGAACAGCGGAGATCGGTCGTCCTCCTCGGACATTTGAGCGCGATCCTCCCTGTTGAAGTCTTGGTCGCTCTCCACTGCTCCTGATCTGGGCTTTTTGTTGTTGAGGATCATAAAAAAAAAAACTTGGATAGATAAAAGGAGGAAGAAGAAAGGGTTGTTCTTGATTGGAAGTTTGAAGAAAGATTAGATTTTTAGACCATAAAATCAAAAAAGAGGAGAAAAAAGGTAAGGCTTTTGAAGAGTGAGGGAGAAGGACAGAAATAATGCGTGTGAGAGAGCAGAAAAAGGCGAGTGTGGGAGGGATGGGAAAAGGGGGATTTAGTTGAAGTTGAAGTTGAAGTTGAAGTTGGGTGTTTTTAATTTATTTTAGTATAATGGGTGACAAAGAGAGTGTGACTGAAGAGTTGGCTGTGATGTCTGACCGACTGAGCATTGGGATTCTCCATGCTTCTCTCTCTCTCACACACACCTGCAAGGCTCCTCCCCCTCCATTTTTTACAAGCTTTTGAGTTGGCTTATGTAGATAGACTAGTGTTTAATGAATTTGTATTTTTGGTGTGTTGGAGTGGGAAACTACCGTATGACAGGGCAAAGCTTACTTGAGGTCATTTTCACAAAAGCCCAATGGAGAATTGGTATGGTATGGTATGGACCAATTTAAGATAATCAGAATCATTGACTTACTAATGAAAAGTGAAAAACACTTCTCCAATTAATACAAACCTCATGACAATGACTCACTCAATAAGGAATGAAATGAAACTATATCTCTTCAATTTGAGCTAACATATTTCCACACCAAATTAACTAATTAGTACATATTATATAAGTCAATGAAAATATCAATAATGAAAAACGCTCCTAATCCTGTACGGCCCCTCACGCGCTACAAGATCGCGTTATCCAACTTTTCCAGTAATATAATATTTTATGACCCACTGTTCCCTCCCAGCCTATCTCTTCTTGTTGTGTGGTGAATACTGAATAGCGGAAAATGAAAAAAGGAAAAAGGGAAGAAAAGATAGCACATACAATAGCAGATGAAATTGAACTATCCTCTTTTATTTTAGTTGCTTGCTGAGGTGAGCACAGTTTGTAGTTCCTAGGCCTTTGGATCTTCTACCGAGTAGTGAGTCACTGCTGATTGTTTTAGGCTAATATCTGGGTGCATCCAGATGATCCGTGCAGGTTCTGGGTCAGAAGGGTCTTCGTTCCTTGTTTTGGTTAGCCTATACTTGAAAGCCTTCGTGCTGCATAAATAAAAGCTTTTGACAGGGGAGGAGAGCTTCAAGATATATCAACATTGGACTGTAGTTCTTGTCGTGGAGAGATCAAACATCTAAAACAAAGAATGATGGTTACTAGCACTAGCAGATGGTTAATCAGATTATGATTGACTCCGTATGATTTTAGGCCATATTAGAATCCAAAGTCATTTGGCGGTGTTGAGACTTGAGAGGAATTTGAGAAACGCCATATGTGTTCAGCAGCCAAATTTAACTTGCCGTCTTTGCCAGTCCTCGCAAGGAATCATGATTTATAGCATAGCGACGAGGAAGGCTTGGAGGTTTTTCCTAAAATTGGGTCTCAAGATGAGCTCCTGTGGTCTGTCCAATTTTGACAGTTAGGGTAATTAGAGAGAATTTTAAGGGTCTTAATTAATAATTAAAAAATCAAACTAGTTTTGTTGAACCTCGAACCTTTAGTAAAATTAGAAATATTAAAATAAATTTAAATGAGTGTTTTTGTATATAAATTGTGTTATAGATGTTATTGTGCCTTAAAGAAATTGATTAGTTTTGGTTATGAAAGTTTAAGTAAATGAGATAATTGAAATGGAAGTTGAAAAGCAAGAAATAATTAGCGAAAGTGTTAAATTTTGGAGAATTAAGAAAGTTTGACTTTTTGGAATAGAGAATTGACTTTTTGATTTAAGCAGAATTTGAGAAAATTATCTTCATGAAAATTGTAGCTTCTGTTGAAAGCTTTTTGTCGCCATAAAGTATGATATTTTTCGATTTCGTTCGTTTTCACTTTCCGTCGATTCGTTTTTGTTATGTATTTCCGTTTTTTCGGTTGGGGTCCGGTTTCGAGATCGGGTCCCAACATTTATGGTATCAGATTAAGATCTTACTTGGGCAATATGTTTGTTAATATTAAATTCGTGAGGATGTGATGAACATGGAAATGTATTTCCATTTTTTCGGTTGGGGTCCGGTTTCGAGATCGGGTCCCAACAAGTCCGGCCGGCTTAATCTTAAAAGTTTTGAATTGTCAAATTTTTAGGTTTAGTTCTCAACTTTTTAGTAATCTTTGTTATTAAAAATTGATCAATTTATTAATAATCAGTCAATTTTTATAAATTAATAAATTCTTATAAACTAAAATAAATCAATAAATTTTTATTTAACAATCTCTTTTTTATTTAAACTTCAACTTTTTTACAAATAAAGACAATCTCTTTTAATCTTACTTTAAATTTTAAATTTTATTTAATCTTTACTAATCTTATAACAGTCTAATACCAGATAAATCTTTTAATAGTTTAACTTTCAGTCTTATTTTTAAAACATTGGTCTTAACGGTGACTAATTTATGAATTCTTTAAGATTTTAAAGCATGAATTATTAAATCATATAATTTACCAATTGTTACGTGCTATTATTTATTTATCTAATGTACATTCATAACATGAATCTCTTATTATAGAATAAGAATAATAGCCACTTTTAATGTCCTTTCCTCCTTTAAATTTGTACATTATTGGTGCAAAGATTAAAGCTTGGTAGAGTACACCTGAAAGGTAATTAACAAGACGGCACATGAGGCCAAGTTTTGATCAATCCTGAACTTAGAATATTGATGCAAAACCACATTAGTTGCGTCTAAATGGATGGAGACCGTTACTTTATTCGTGCTAAATATTGAATACCTAGTTAAGCATCACGCCACATGGGGACCATAACATGAGCGGAGCTCGTAGCTCTTGGTCTCAAAATCTGCATCATGATTAGCCCTCTTCTATATAGTGCTGATTGATAATGATCGTCAAGTTGAGAATAAAGGGTTTTCTGGCCTTTTAACTCTTTGCTGCTACTAAAAGGACAACATCAAGATCTCGTAAAGGTAGGATAGATCTGAAGCTTCATCTTCTAACAACAAGAAGATTTTTATCTGCACTTCTGGGAATCTTTAATTAAGTCAAGTAGTTTGAAGGTATGATCCAGCAAACAAATGACCGATGACAAGCATTACATATATATATATCATAATGTCTAAGGAGATTGTGACAGGATATAAGAAGTCGTTATCCAAGAAAAGTACAGAGTCACCTAACCGGCTCAATCCTGACTCGCCTGGTTGTTCATGGACCATATAAAATCTTCTGGTGATCTCTGTTCCATTTTAGTTTGTTTTGTATAAGCTGAGATCTTTGGTTGCTCGTTCAAAGTCTACTGAACTAAAAGCAAACCCAACAGCAACTGCAAATAGTTTCCTCTGTCCATGATATAAATGGACCACTGTCAAATGCAGGAAAGATAAGTTAAACTTCCTCCAGATGCATGATATTCCCTTCTGGTTTTTTTGTTTTGTTTTGGAGGAGTTCGTTGTCATGGCTGGATTTCCAAGTGATGTTTGTCTGCATATTTATGAACATTTGATTCCGACAATAGATTGGCTACAACAGTCAAAGACCCTTCTCTTTTTCCACCCCAAGCTAATGGATGAATTTTACAGAATAAAATCAATAAAATAATAATTCAAAAATAGAGCCAAGTAAACTTTTACCAAGCATCCTTTTCTGCTTTCCATGGTATAGGCTTTTAAGCCATAGACATATGGGAGGAGCCTAAAGAGACAATGGGTGACATACATTAAGGATAATTTTGGAAGAAACTTCCCTCTCCAAGCCTTAATTTGTATCGATGTGAAGTGAAAAGTGTTAATAATTCTTGGAGCAAAAAGGTTAGAATCCCCAACCCAAAGGGCCCCCCACACTCCGGCCCGACGAAGCAACTGGGAGGATGTAAATCAGGTACTCAGCGGCCCGCTAAGGGGGAGGTGAGCAACCCACAGGCCTACAAGGAGCCCACCCTCAAAGCCCACAAGGGGCTCAAGAATGTTGCTCCCACACTGCAAACCGTGGGATTCGAACCTTGCACCTTGGAGCAAATCTGCCCCTCCGGAACCAACTGAGCTACGCCCTGCGGGCAAGTGTTAATAATTATTGAAATGTCACGATGAACATCAAAATTCCAACCAAGGTTGTGCCGTGAATTTTAAGGATATGTTCGGCTTTGTTTGATTAGACGTAAAATTTTTAATGAAATTAAATTAAATTAAATAGAATATAATGAAATGTTTTATAATAGAATGGAACGTAAGCTGATGTAATATTAGAAAATTGTTTTTGGAAGGGATATAATAATTCATAATGTAATACAGTGAAATGTTGTTTTAATGAAGGGTTTATAATGTAATATAGTGTATTATTTTACATTCCATCCTAAATCTTCCAAATTAGAGATTTTTTATTTTTACTGTATGGGATAAAATGAGATGTAATATGAAAATTTTCTTTTTTATCTTATTCTATTCTATTATATTATAAAACCTTGTCTCAAATGATGTAATAATATTACATTTTATTATAAAACCTTCAAGCCTAAGATTGTCAGATTTGCTAAAGGGCCAACAGAAGTCCGTGGACTTTAAGCCCAACCGGAAACAACAAGAGTATGTAAACAGAGTCCTTCAAGACGATACATGAAATTTGGGCTCTGTTTCTGTTTCTGGATTAAAAGAGACGGTCTCTTTCGTTTGAATCCTAAAATCATATCATCAGCCCACGAAAGTCGAAACGGCTGCTTCTAGAAGTAAATTGTAACAGCTGCCATTTGCCTAGTATTAGAAGTTGTGAAGCCGTAGCCTTGTTCTAGTCGTGAACCCAATACTTCGGTAAGAAGGCACAGCAAGTGCCTAGTAACAGAAGGAAACAATCATGAATCAAAATCAGAACCGCGTGGATCAATCCAACAACACGACGACGAAACCGATCAAACCCCAATTACCAGAATCCCAAGGACAGGAGACCGAGACTCACACGTCCGATTATGCGCCATACCCAAAGCTTGACCCAAACGACGTCGCCCCTCCTCCGGAGAATTGGTCCAGCATCTTTGTAGGGACGCAACAGCCTCCACCGGCGACCCACCAGCCCGCAGCTCCGATCACCGAAAACGCCGCCACCACCATGCCTCCGGAGTCCAATCCCTATGTTTCCGCGGCACCAGTTGCGTCATCCTCTTCGAAAAGTAAGCATCGTTAGCTTTGTACATGTGACTTTGAGAGGAAATGGGTTGAATTCAGTTGTGCAAATTTCTTTTTGAATTGAAGTGTGCAAATTTTAGTTGTTCTGTTTGTGGTGTTGTTGATATGGAGAAGATAAGGTGGACTCGGTGAAAGACACGTTAGAAAAATGGGGGAAGAAAGCGGCAGAAGCAACCAAAAAGGCGGAGGATCTTGCTGGGAACATGTTGCAACACTGTAAGTATGTTTAGTGATTTTTAGTTCTTAATGTTGTCTGCTTCTTAGATGCATGGCGTTCAAGTTTTAGGACTGTGGCTCCGGATGGCATATAAGTGGTGAATTGTGTGTTTAGTTTTTGGTCTATTTAAAATTTTAATGATCTAATCTATTTGAGATATGTTTTAAAACGTTGGGATTTGATGAGGAGTTAATTTTGTTAAATTCTTCATCCATTTGAGTCTTGAGATATGTTTTGAAAACGTTGGGATTTAATATGAATGCTTTGAAATGCTAATATTCAAGTTGTATTATGTTGTAAACGTTGAGGTCTAGAATACACTTTTATCCTTTAAAAAAAAGCTGTCATAGGTCAACCTAACTCCACGGAAGGTCAATCAAATTTCTTAAAACACGTTTTAAAATTTTTTTCAAGTTCCTTCAAATATCAAAATACACTTATTTGACAAAAACTTGATTCAAAACTATATTAAAACTTTTCTAAAAGTATTTAGATGCATGAAGGGATTTTTAAAAAATTAAAACTACTTATTCTCTTGGTTATGAAAAGATTTATGAATTATGCATAATAAAGGGATTATGCAATATTTGAACCAAGATAGTGTTATAAGAAAGATTGCAGTGATTTGTTAAATATAGAAATGTTCCGTTATTTTTTATTCTCGGTCCACTTGACTTGAATGCCTTGAAGCTATTTTGAATTGTATTTGTACTCTACTCTACTCATTTTGCTCAATTCATTCAATTGGCTTTTTTATTTTTTTCCCCTTTCATTAAAAATTGATCTTTCACTTTTTTTTCCTATTTCATTACAAAAGAGCTGTTATTTTCACCAAAAATAATTTCATTAATGACTCTCATCATTTCTTGTTAGTATAACCCTATTTAATGAAGAATCCATTTTAAGCCGTTTTAGAGTGATGATATAGTCTTTTTGAATTGCTGCTGGGGAAATTCCATTCTTCATCTTCTATCATCTTTAAGTTAGCTTTTTTGGAACTAACTTAAAGATTTCTATGTGCTTAGAGATTATCGATGGTGATGGTGTCAAAATTTGGATCTTCAATTCTGGCAGTAGCAGTAACTATTCATTGATTGTTTTTACCAATGCAGTGCTCTAGTTCTAAATTGGCATGCTTTTGTTCTATGTGTAATTTGCCCAATTGATAATTCTATGATATCTCCCTCTAAATTTTTCTTTTTCAAATGATTAGCAAGAACTACAAGCTTTATTTCTTGCTCCGTGATGTCATGAACTTTTACTCTCTTGAAGAGCTATTACATTCTTGTCTTGGTGGTAGCAATACTATGTTGGTGCTCATGGTTTCTGAAAAACAAAATTTAGTCACTTCTCAGATAAACAAGTATTCTGAGCCTCTTTTTGTTTCTCTTCCCTTTTTTTGTTCAGTGAAAACGGGCCCTAGTTTTGCCGATGCTGCTGTGGGAAGAATTGCTCAAGGAACTAAAGTTCTTGCGGAAGGTGGTTATGAAAAGATTTTTCCCGAAAATTTTGAGACTGTTCCTGGGGAGAAACTTTTGAAGACATATGCGTGCTACTTATCCACTTCTGCTGGTCCAGTTATGGGGGTGCTCTATTTGTCAACCGCAAAGTTTGCATTTTGTAGCGACAAACCATTGTCTTACAAAGTTGGCGATCAAACTCAATGGAGCTATTATAAGGTGTGCTCATTTTGCTTGTCACGACTTGAAATGGTCGTCATTCTTTATCTAAGCTAGAAGCCTTTCTTTCATGTGAATTTACATAGATGTACATGGATAGATTTTTTAACATCTAGATTTGTGCTGTACAAGCACTCCTTAGTACATTTGGTTCTTTACTATATAAAAGTTCATATTTTCATGAGCTCCTGACCCACTAGATTCATCTGATTACAAGCCTTTATATTTTGCATTTACTTCGATGTCATCTTGATGCTGAGCCTCCTAGATGATGTTATGGCGTATGGTTTAATTCTGGAAGTTTTAATCATGGCTCTGTGGACTTAAAATTTTTCATCTTTAATTTTATTTTCAATTAATGTTATGATCATAGTTGGGATTTAGTAGATTGTTAATTTGCAATCTTAAATATTTCCAATTTACCATTTTCCTAGTTCGACGATCAAAGTTCCTCACAAGGGGTAAAGCTTACAGTCGTTGAGGGTGTTTTTGCCAAATAATTATCCGTATGCATGCCCTCTGGCACTATTCCTGTATTCTTTTTATGGTCCACTCCTATCCTTTTTCCTTTCCTCCACTCGGCTGCCTGGCGTTTCTCTTAATGTCGTGTGATGAAGTTGCTTATCTTCCTCTTTAATGACTTGGTGTTTGATTTCTCTTTGCGCATAGGTTGCTATTCCACTGCATCAGGTGAAGGCGGTAAATCCATCAACAAGCAAAGTCAACCCAGCAGAAAAATACATCCAGATCATCTCCTTGGATAACCATGAATTCTGGTTCTTGGGCTTTGTGCACTATGACAGTGCTGTGAAAAATCTAAAAGGATCATTGCAGCAACCTACCTTCTGATGAAATTAGTGTTATGGCGATTTCGTGTAGATAAAATTATTGTGCGCAGAATTTGGAATAGACGATTTGTTTGTCTTCTTTTTTTTTTAAATTATGTTGCCAATAGATTTCGTTGGTTGTATATATATATACACGCATGTTTGTTATTGTCAAGATTAGTAGTTAATGTGATGACACATTTGAGCTTTACCTTTTCAAACATAAAGCACTTCCTCTCCTAAGACAAACACAATAAAATAAAGAAGAAAGAAGACAGAAAAAAGGAGGCTATTCATCTTTTCTGCAAGAGAAGAGGTCATTGGGAGCATTGCTTTGCATGTATGGTAAAAAAATCTCTGCTAGGTTTGATTGGCAGGGAAATGTGAATGAGCTAAAACGTGGACAGGCCTGGTAAGTAAGGAGTCAGGAATTGTAGGTAGTTGTGCTTGGTTTTTGGGTTGGCCATGACAAAATGGTGTGGACAGCTTACCTGTCTGTCTGTACCCCAACTGGCAATCTGAAAAGTGGAAACAGAACACCGTCAGTGGGACTGGCTCGTAACACTTACAACTTCATCAGTTGCGTGGGTCACTGTTTAGGGTGTGTTACTGTTAAAGACGCAGTTTGGCTCTCATGTTGGAAACAGCTTCTTACCGTGGAGCCCCCACCCTATCACCAATATGTCTCTTGACTACTTTACTCCAACTTATATGCAATTTTATTTATTTAACTAAAGACGATCAGGAGAAAATTAATCTCCATAACTAAGTAAATAAATAAATAAGAACTCATCAACACCATACAATTCTTTGAAGGCCATGTTGACTATCTCTTAAAAAAGCTACAAAATCCTTAAGCATTAAGTCATATATGTACCAAGCAAAGGATATTTCTTGTTTCCTTCAATAAATAATTTACCTATATTAAATTAACTTTTAACCTCTAGCACATGAGTTTTTTTTTTAAAGTTGAAAAATTATTAGTAATACAAATGGATTATGCAAAATTATTAATACATTTTTCTTTTAATAAAATTACCTTGATAAAAATACAAGATGGTTTTTCAGGTGTTGTTTTGTTATTTGGGTTTTGTGAAACCCTTTTTTTTGGGGTAATTAGTGAGTACATATTTTGCATAATTTCTAAAAAATGATGGTAGCACGTTTTGGCAAAGATTTGATAAAACCAAATTGTCTAGGAAATTAGCTAAGAGTTGTCTATTTTGAATAAATGCAGTAGCATTCACAATTGGAGTGATCGAGGATTTGTCGCAGCTGAGAACTCAAGTTCATGACTGGCTAAAGCACATTTAAGCTCTTGAAAATGACAGTTATTTTTTGATAATTTATGTTAATTGTTCCAGTTAGTTAGTTATATCAGTTAGTCAATTATGTCGGTTAGTAAGTTATGTCAGTTTGTTGATTAAGTTAGTTGATAGTTACTGGTTCGCAACAGTCATGTCAGATACTTATTTGAATAAGTTTAGGACCTAAGCAGTTATAATGGATGATGGAAAACTATCATTAACTTCCCTAGCTGTTGGTTTATATACACGTGTAATGTAAGGTAGAAAAGGGTTGGTTTTACCTTTTTTTTTTCCTGACCCTCGTCTTATATAATATCTATTATGATTTGATTGAGTTGTTTGGTTGTGTGTAAGTTTTAATTATTAACATTCGATAATCCGCAAGCACACGATTCGTTAGCGTAGTGCCAAAGGTGTCGATCCTACGAGGAGGTAGTTAATCTAATCTTAAAATCTAAGGCCAGAAATAATAACAAAAATTCAAGATGCAACGAAACTAAAACCGAGAATTTAATTCAATCAATCAAATTAAGAATCAAACACGAAATACTAATTATTAAGCAATTGCAACACACCCAAGAATCAACCAAAAGAAATTACCAATTGAGAGAAAGAAAATTTTATTTATCCTTAATGATAACCTAACTGATTATGAATTATCAAATTGTTGGTTCTAGGCTATCCTAGGATTGATTATTCTCTCTCGAGTTATAACTATTAACCCTAAATCATAAACCCTAATTAGATTATGAAAGTTGCAATTTCTCAATTCATAACCTATCCAAACCCTAATTAGTTTTGAAGTTCTCTAATAAACTATCGAAAACCTATACAAGATCTCTTTTCGCACAATTTCTCGATCTGATTCAACTCTTGTTCTATTAAATCACCTAACTGTCATTAATCTAATTTAATCATTTTTCATTCGATTCACCCTCTCAATTTATTATTGAATTATTCAATCACAGAATCAAACCACAACAAATCCAATAAACACATAAACAATCATATTTTGATTAATTCAAGAATAAAACACCGAAGGCGAGTTTAGAACATCCTCAACATTCTATATTCTATCATCAACTATTCAATCCAATTATATACAATAATAAAACTGAAATTAAATAGGAAATACAGTCTAAATGGATGATGGGAGGCAACAATGTCAGGAAACTTCTGATCTAGGAAGTATTTCGAGTCAACTTCTTCTCCTCTTCTCTCTTCCTTCTTCTCTTCCTCTATCTCTCGATGATTTCTCTCTGGGGTTTCTCATGGTGGCTTATGCAAAAAATCCTCTCTGCCTCTTTTCATATTCTTTAAATATCCTCTTGTGTTCTGAGTAGCCTTACGGTTTTTTCAGAGTCCAAAAGGTCCAAACAATCCTTTGAAACTTGATGTTCTTGAGTGTCTACGCGTCTGCCCGATGTAGCCCACAATCATGGGCCACATCTGAGCCTTTTGTCACGATCTTGGCATGCATTGCGGGTCGTTCCTTGAGCTTCTATCACGATTGTGGCATGCAAGCCACGATCGTGGGCCAACTCTAGTGCTTTTGTCACGATCACGGCCTAACATACCACGATCGTGGGCCGTTGATTCGCTCCAAATATCTCCCAAACTTTTCCGTTCTTCGATATTGACCCTAAAACACTAGCAAACACATCAAGGTACTTCAAAATTATAATATTTAAGCTCAAAGACTTGTACTAACCTATAAAACACTTAAAACATAAATAATTAACAAAATAACACAATTCTAACCTAAACACATACTAAACGATTGAGTTAATAGTTAAACACGTATCAAACTATGCCTTAAAACATGATGCAATTTACACTTATCAACATCCTCACTCTTAAACCTTTGCTTGTCCTCAAGCAAATAAGACAACAAACACAAAATCATATAGCACACAATGCAACAATGAGACAATGGCTTCAATTTCATGAAATAAATTTAACTTTAAACACAATCATTCAAGTTATTTCAAATCATTAACGTGCAAAATCTGTATCTAGGAGCCTTGGACTAAACATATATATTAATCAAGACCCAAATGTCAAGTTATTCACCCTTTTCAATTGTACACACACATTAATAATTATTTGGTCATTCAAACTTTCTAACTACTCCTAAGTACATTTTCATGAAAAGTCAAGCTATTTACAAGTTCAGTAGGATTTTATTAGAAAACATTTTTTATTTATTTTTGTAGACATGGACCTAGTTTTTTGTACGGAGGCAAACATTGGTGATGAATGTCGATCTAGTTATTTAACTAAGTCATGTTTTTATTAAGCTGCTTATTTGGAACATCATTATAGTCTTTTGACGCGAAGGTACACATTTGTGATAGGTGTCAATCCGGTTATTCGACTACATCACGTTCTCAACTGGCTACTAGCTCTATTTATAACCCGAAGGCTAACTGTTGGACCCCAAACTTGTTTTTATGTTAATAAGCATAATTGAAACGAATTATAAGAATTTATGGATTAATTTTGGAATTCATTACAATGCCGAGTTTAGTAGGACTGTTATGACATAAATTAAGTGAATT
>JAOQMR010000006.1:6484123-6502705 GCA_027563865.1 Erythroxylum pelleterianum | reverse complement strand
GGAGTAGATGGTCACATGTGTATTAGGATGGTTTGGTTTTACCTACACATATGGAGTAGATGGTCACATGTGTATTATGATGGTTTGGTTTTACCTACACATATGGAGTAGATGGTCACATGTGTATTATGATGGTTTGGTTTTACCTACACATATGGAGTAGAAGGTCACATGTGTATTAGGTGTTTGCAATGTACTATAAATAGAATGTTTGATGTAAGAGAGATGAATGAATGAATTTATAAGAAGAATTCTCCTCTCTCAAATTTCTCTTCTTCCAAATAATCTGAAATTTTAATTTTGGTTTTACAACAATGCTAAAATATTGCTAGAAGATGTTAAAAAATGATAGATGATAATAAAAGATACCTAAATTACTTCTAATACGAGTACTTATAGGTAGAGTTGCAAAATAGAGTTCTAGAGGGAGTAGACTTGAGAAATCACATATTCTCGTAAATTGTGTCAAGAGCTACTGCTGAACCAGCACCAACACCGATGTCAATATTGTTCTAGAGCTTTTAAGCATAGTCATGTCTAACTAAAGCTTGACACAAAGTTGTAATCAGAACTGATTTTAGACTATTTCTCCTTATAAATGTAAGAGAAATAGTATACAATATTAAAATATTAATAAACTAAAATTGATATAAAACATATTGCCAAAGTGCCAAATACCGATTCAAATATATTTGAATATTAGTTAATTAATTAAACATGCTTTTATAAAATAAATAAAAATCTTTAATTATTTATATTTCAAATATAGAATTAACTGATTGAGCATAAAATATAAACCAACATAAACACAACTATAGCATCTAGCTTTTCTTTAAAAAAAAAGAATTATATTTATTTTTTAAATATATATTAAATAAATTATCAAGTACAATTCAAAAATTATATATTTTTAATAAATTATTTAATTAGTTTAAAATAGGTCTATATCGCACTTTAATATGATGTAACCTCGGTGGCGTGATTCTTGGTAATGCAGCTTACCACTGTAAACGCCATTAATTAATTATTCACGTCTGAAAAGGGGGATAATTGTTGTGAACAACTGTATGATTATGATCTCTCATCATCGCATCAGCGTCATGCCAATAAGGTCACTAGCACGGTCAAGAATTTTATACGTGCAGTTCTAGCTGTCGTCTCCAGCTTCAACTTTCATCTGCTGTAATACGGAACTGTATTATGTTTACTATTTATTTATATAAGTCTCACGTTTATTTTTGTGAAACCTATGCAAAGCTCACATAAATAAATGATAGAAATTTATTAGATAAAATAAGACACCATAAAATTAAACAGAAGATCCGTACTTCTATAATAAGTAGTCATTTTATGAGATTATGTCAACATCACACCCACGCTAAAAGAAAAAAAACGTAATTGGGGTTCAACCTTGACCGGAGGCATCAAATGTAGAAAGTTTTTGATGACTTCACTTTCATGATGTTTGTAATATAGCATGAGATATTGATAAAATTACAAGAACACCCCCTACGCTACATTTTCTAATTCTGCCGGTAGACAAGGAATAAACGGGAACTAAAAATGCGGGTGACGTGGACAGGTGGGGGTTAGGAAGGAGCATCCGTGGTCTTTGGGTTGGGGACTTGACCACCCGAAGTTTCCGTTACAAGCATGCATTTGCTTGTTACTTGGCCGAACCCACCCAAATCAAATAAATTTGTAAAAGACAAGAGTTATTTTATATTCTCATCTTTAAACTTGCCACTTTCTCTTTTCTTTCTAACCAAGGTACGTTCTCGATTCTGTTTTGGATTGTCAAGTGTGAGGTTCTTTTCATATTTATTTGAGAGTTTCCATCATTGCGAGTACTGCTTGCAGGGAATGGCGGTTGTTTGGCTGATCATACGGACCGAGATATGATTTTCTGATCTGGTGGATCCGAGGATGACGGCGAACAAGAACACCGATTCTTCTCAGGTACGTACATTTCGCTTTGCATTGCGATTTTCTTGTCAATGTGTAGTGATCACGTCTAGATTTGTGTATGATTTTGATATTCATGTTGTTTGTTTGTTCTTTGTAGGGAGATGGTGGCGGCGGTCCTACACCTCCATCACCGTCGTGGCAGGCCGATCAGCCGCACTCTCGTAATAACAATACAGTAACTAATTTCTCTCCTTTTCTTTCACTATTCATCTCTGTTGTTTTTATTCTCTTTTTTCTTGATGCATTGTAACCGCCGAAAGTCAGAGTCACCAACCATTGATCGAGTCATTTCAGAATAATCTTCCGTTATCTTTTAAACTTTAGCAAATTTGTACAGAATGTGCTAGTTCTTGTGGCGACATAAACACAAGTGAAATGAAATAGTACGAGATTATCTGTTATTTTTGTCGTAATTACAGGACAGAAGCGAAATCTATAGTTATTGGAGGCTATTGATGTGTAGAACCGCTATATCATCTGCTTTTATTAAGTTTGACTATGATTTTAAAGGTTAATTGCTTCACGTGGTTTCTGTTTGCTGCTTATATCAATTGGTAGTTTCTGTTGTTAAGTTTCTTGTCATTTGTTGCCTGATGGACTATAATCTGTCTCGCAGGTTTTGAAAAGTGGACCTCTTTTCTTATCATCCAAAGGTGTGTTTTCAGTATTATGGTTTTTTTTTTTTCTTATAGTGAACGATTTGTTGCAAGAAAATGAATGCACAAGCCTTGAATGCCCTTGCGTCGGAGTTTTTATGATAAAGCCATTGTTAAGTCACTTTTTAGAATCAGTAGTTAGTTGGTATAAAGTAATTCCTTGATTTTTTTTTTTATGTAGGGATTGGATGGACATCATGGAAAAAGAGGTGGTTTATTTTGACACGAACTTCACTTGTTTTCTTCAGAGGCGACCCGGTATGTAACATAAAGTATTTATGCAGCGGATGATCAACTTTTCTTATGTGATTAATATATTAATCTTTTAAGAGTGCTGTTCTTTGTGAATCATTGAGATTTTACTAGCTGTTGTTGATTAATTTTCTCAGAATGTTGCTCCTCAAAAGGGGAGTGAAGTAAATTTAACTCTTGGTGGCATTGACCTCAACAATTCAGGCAGGTTGGCCTTCTTTTTCGGATTCGACATTTATAATTTCTAACTCTATTTTCATGGTTGACGCTGTCTTGGAGTTTGCACTACTTTACTAACTTTACAATGTCTTTGAATAATCCCTAGTGTTGTCGTCAAAGCAGATAAAAAACTCTTGACTGTTCTCTTTCCTGATGGCCGTGATGGAAGAGTTTTCACTCTTAAGGTGTTTCTTTGTTTCTTCCCTCCAATATGTTCCTTCTGATATTGTGCTTGGCATCATAGTTGCTTACTCTCTGTAGACTGTTCTAAAGTTGCAAAAGGAATGGACCAAAAGATAATTCATTTGGCTTGACCTTGATTCAGGTCAAGTTAATGCATCACTTGGCACAAGACTTGAACTTGACTCAGTTAGATCCTTACAAGCTAGATTTTGTGTAGTTATCTTGCTTGAATTTGCTTTATGAAGTGATCATCTTCCCACCTTTTTTATTTCTTTGAAAGGATGTGCGAAAATTACTACAACAAAACAAAAGAAATTAGGGGTTGAGACAGTCTGAAGATGAGCTTTTACATTCTGATTTCATTTCTTTGTGTCTGAGCTCCTAAGTTCCAGGCTTTGCTCATTGAATTAACAAAATTAGATATTGTGATTTGAGTGTGTTTCATTGTGATCCAAGTAAGGACGCTTGTTTAGATATTTGAGAAAGTTGTGTTTTCCAAATGGGAAAAGTCTAGGGAGAAACAAACTGAAAAATGCTATGTTAAAAACCCATGCGTAAAATTTACTAAGTTTTTTCTTGATGTTGGATTACTGTCTCAGTCTAATGCGATACTGTTGTTGACAGGCTGAAACTATGGAAGATTTGTATGAGTGGAAAACTGCACTTGAGAATGCTCTCGCACAGGCACCAAATACTGCAATTGTCATGGGGCAAAATGGTATCTTAAAAAATGAGCAGATTGATGGGACTGATGGTTCAACTGAAAAGTGTATGTTTATATCTACTTTTTTCTTTGAAACCCATGTTTGTAAGTATGTGATGGAGTATTCATATGCAAGTTTCTGTATAACCTCAGGGAAAAAACACTAATTTCTTTTGTGGTCATTTAGATACTACGAGTAATCAGCGGCGAAGATGCCTAGGAGACTATTGATGAAATCTGTATAAGCAACTCTAATTTTTGCATGAAAACAACAAATGGTTTTCTTGTAGTTTTCTGGGTCCTGTCTTTTCAATTCCTTTTATCTGACTTTCCTCAGATCATAACATGAAAATTGTTTTCTTCTTGGCCTACATTATCAAGTATGGCAATCTCTGTAAGTTGTCTTTTGCTGTAGTTTCTGCGGCATGAGATCTTACATGAAACTTTATTAAGATTCTGGACTTGGAAAATTGAATTCAATTTTAACTTCATTGAGATGATGACATGTTGGCCTTTCCACTCCCTGCCCCCTTTTGTAGCAAAGGAGAAGCCACCTCCAAAGTCGTTGATTATTGGCAGACCAGTCCTACTTGCCCTAGAGGATGTTGATGGGTCTCCATCTTTCCTGGAAAAGGCTCTAACATTTATAGAAGAGCACGGTGGGTATTCTTTTCATTATCAATGTTTAAATTTCATTTTAAACAACCAAGACGGTTTCTTGCACACTTGTCTTCTCAAGGAAAAGGTTTTCCTATTGAATCAAGGAGATGCTGGTCTTTATGTTCCAATTTTCATGCCTGCAACTAGAGACTGCATGATACTAACTCTTTTTCTGCAATGCATAATTGATTTGTTTCTGTAATAGTAGAAGTAAAGTGCCCAAGGATGTGATTTTGAGCTAGTTGCTATTTTCTAAATTTGTTTGTTTGTCTAGTGTGAGTTGAAAGAAAGTTTTTCAATTTTTGTACGTTCTTGAGTGGTATCTGTATTAAGCTCCTGAAAGGCATTTTTTTGAACCTGCCTTTTGCATAATTCTATTGATTGGGATGTTCATGTTTCCATGTCCTTTGGCCTATAATACCCTCTTATAACCAGAAATGGACAGATAATTTTCTTCTTCTTTATATTTGAAGTTATGAATCGTTTATTTTTATCACTTTGAAACAAACATCTTGCTCAAAATTAATAACTTCAACTATTGTAGTCTCTATGACCTTGAATTAATTTCCCATGGTGTGTAGGAATCTGCACTTGCACTCTTGTGCAGTTATATTCTTTAGATGTAATTTAAGTTAGGAAGGAATCACGCATGGGATTAAACCTTCTGTTATTGATCTAACCCATCTTACCCATGTATATCTCACAAATAAACCTTCGCACAAAATATTATTGCTGAAGTACCATGACCAGTTGTAAGTCTATAGGAGCACCATTTTATTTATGCAGCAACTTTCAAAAGTTGCTTAGATCTCATCAGCTGAAAATAATTAACAGGTACCAAAGTGGAAGGCATCTTGCGGCAAGCTGCAGATGTCGATGATGTTGAATGTCGAATTCGAGAATATGAACAGGGTTGGTCTATTGAAATGATTTTGTTTCTTTGGCTACCATTTAGTTTCTTCTACTTTTTAATGCAGTCACTGCAGGCTGTCCTATATCAAATTTCATATGTATGAATTTTGAAGATTTGGTATCAAGTGTAACATTAATTAATGGTTTAGAATTGATGATAATCAATTGTTGAGATACTGTACAAGTGATGAAGTCCTATCTACTCACAAATCCATCTTCTGACAAGTTCGGGTTGTGAAATATGATTTGCAGGGAAAACAGAATTTCTCCAGGGTGAAGATGCACATGTTATTGGCGATTGTATCAAGGTATTTTTTGTTTTATTTTTAATCACAAAAAGTGTTAATCCCTTCCAATGAGCTACGGCATTATTTGGCGCCAAAGATTTCTTTTTAATGTTCTTATAAATTTTCAGTATTTCCTGCGGGAGTTACCTTCATCACCAGTACCTGCTTCTTGCTGCAATGCTCTGCTAGAAGCATGCCGTAAGTGTACTGGAGAATTTCTTATGTTGACATTGTGTCCTGTCCCTCTGTTTTCTTATGCACTTCATATATGGTCTACTTGAAAACTACTTTAAAGTGTAGCAATTGCATCATAGTTTAAACCTTGCTGCTACATTTTTTCAATCTTAAACAATAATCCTATATTACAACCCTTCTGTTTGGTTGGTGTGGAAAATTTTCATTTACCATCTTTGAACCAGAATTATCAATTAAAAGAAGGGCTACTTCTGTTTAGTTGCTTAATTATGTAAATACTTCTGCAAATGTTGCAGAGCATGTGAAATTTATTTCTCCAAAATCTCCTGATTTACACTGACTGTTTCAACTCCTCATAAATCATCTATGCAGTTCTAAATTTTATTAATTGGTGTAGCAAATGAATGCCCTGTTTCTCATGTTACATGTTACCTGGCACATTTGTTCAGTTTTCTTATAACATCAAGATAATGTTCATTGCTTAAAATGGTTTTATCACTAAATTCTTCTGTAAGTTCTTTTTTTTTATGTTAAATCAAGAAAATGCTTTTTGTCCGTGGGATAACTCTTTAAGGTAATGATGAATCAGGTCTCTTTTAAATCTATCAGAATCTTGGTTTATAATTTTTGTTGAATTTATTAATCGCCTTTCATGTTAATTATTATTAGAATAACATCAAAGATAGAATGTTTTGAAATCCTTTATCTTTGACAACAAGATGACAAAAGGCACCATAGAATGACCAAGTACGTTGCTGAAATTTTTTGATGATGTTCCCTAGGCATCTATGAGTACATTTTGTTTGTATATGCAGTACAACAAGCAATTAACTACTTGAGTGACTCCTAAAAATCTAGATATGACATTCTGGTTGTGTAAACTATTAGGCTCCTTGGATAATTTATTCAGATACAAGTACAAGGAATTTGATCCACTTTTCATAACAAAGAGTTTCTCTTTTTTATTGCTTTATTTCTTCTGATCCCTGGCTGAATTTCAAATTTTCAGGAACTGAACGTAGCAAGAGAGTGAATGCTATGCGTACAGCAATATGTGAAACTTTCCCTGAGCCAAACCGTCGATTGTTGCAAAGGTAGTTCGTATAACTTTTTCCAGTACTAAAATATGTGAAATTTTAGGATGAACTCAACTTTTTCTTGTGATATATGCAAGCAATGATGCTTTAAATGTGTTGCCTTTGGACCTGAATTCGTACTTGCTGTTGTTTGGGAAAGAGGAGAGGTTAAAAACAAGAAACATATATAGTTAAAAGCACCAAAATTTGAAAAAGATGTATGTATTTTGTAACTGGCTGTTCTTTCCTATACCGATAATGAGAGCACATGCTCCTCCCTGTACTTCCAAGTATATCATTCACCAGATTTTAAAATTGTAGTGCGTACTTTTGCCAACCTTCTGCTTGATGTCGTATATTAGAAGCCTATAATTCTGGCAAAATATTGATTCACAGGATGTAACTCTCTGCTTTGTCTAGAATGACTGCTGGCCTCAATGTATTAACTTTTTGCTATCAGCTAGAGGCAGAATGTGGAACAGATAACTGCTTTTGAATTGAGACTTTTAGTTCTAGATTGAATATTCAAGTAGGGATGCTGAGGTGACAAATGGTTGTAAAGGTTTATGTATTATGCAAGTTTTGTCATACAAAAGAAAATTCTCTTTCCTTTCAAAATGATGCCTTTTCTGCTTGTGGCACTAATTACGGATCAATTGCTCAATTTTTTCTGTTATTCAGAATTCTTTTAATGATGCAAGCTGTGGCTTCTAACAAAGCCGTGAACCGAATGAGCACTTCAGCTGTAGCTGCTTGCATGGCACCATTACTTCTTCGTCCTCTTCTGGCTGGCGACTGTGAAATTGAAACTAATATTGATGTAGGTGGTGATAGTTCTATTCAACTTCTAAAAGCTGCTGCTGCAGCTAATCATGCTCAGGCCATTATTATCACATTACTGGAAGAGTATAGCACCATATTCAGCGTAAGCAGTTGTCATGCCCATGCTTTCAGTATGAATTTTATTGTTAGGCTGTCACACCTAGAGTTTGCATTGGAAGTTTTTTCTTTTGTATTGGTGAGTGCAATTGAAGTTGGATTGGTAAGCCTGTAACTTTGCATGAAATATTTTGTCATAGTTTTGGAGTCTATATTTGCGATAGCAAGATGTCCATAATGAAATTAAGAGTCGAGATTTTTTTTTAAAGAAAGAGATGCCCTTGTCTTCCTGATTTTTTCTCATAGCAGCACTTACCAAGAGTTTCACTTCAACTACTTGGGGAACACAGTAAGATAGACAACTAATATGATGCTGGCAATAGAATGACAATGATTTGGTCATATTGCTTGACGCTAAATGGGAAACAAAATGTCCAAGTTTGAGAATTTAGCTGTGATTTTGTTGTTTAGTGTGTTTACATAGTCTGGAATCAGCTTTTACCTTGTGCTGTCTTTAAGTTAGTATGCTAACTACAGGAAGGTTCTACATCTCCTGGACTATATACGGACTCGGAGGAGTGCGAAAGTGAGGAAGCAGAGTTAACAGATGATGACCAATACTATGAAGATGATGCAACACAAGGTTCCGATAATTACACAGATGATGATCTTGACAATGTCTCAACTGGAACCTACACCGAGAGTGATGGCTCTGGTGAAGATGATCTGTCTGTCGATAAGGTTTATACACTTTTCTTTCCATATTCTTTCTGTTTTTCTCGTGTCTATGCTATACCTTTGCTTTTTGTTAATTAAAATTATATTATCAGCATATGTTTATTGTTCTTCAGTGGATATTGTTTGAGCATCAACTTTGAAATGTCAATGAAAAATATTAAAAGTTTGGTCTTCTCTTCCCTTACTTCCCTCATTTTCTCACGGTCAGAAGCTTATGTGGCAAACCTTGAAAGGTTTAATCTCTTCAAATTTTCTACTACTCAAGCCAGTAACTGGTGGCCCCTCTTACTCCAGTCCCCATAAGCCCTCTTGTACGTATTTGAACCTTTTCCTCCTTTTTTCTCCTGTAATGGCTGGGACCTTGAAAGGTTTAATATCCTCAAAGTTTATGTTACTCAAAGCCATTCAAAATGGCATTATATATCACTTCCCAATTTTCTTCCTTTTATTCATGTCTAGTTCCATGTTTTGGCTGTCGGATTATATATCATCGTTCAAGGTCACAAATTTACCTTTCCATACTTCTGATGGATTAAAACCTTCTGCTTTTTGTTTCCTTTCTTTTGTATATGTATATGTGTGCAAGTTTTACTTGTTTGTGGGTAGTTTGTTGATAGAAACAAGGAAGAGCTATGTTTAACTAGTTTAGAGGTGCAGGATTGTGATGATCATAGCTCTGGTTCCAAGTCTTCCGATGTGGATAATGACTCCAGACCTGAGCAGAAGTTATCAAGTTCTGTTCAAACCATGCTGCTCCCACACAATGATGGTAAAAGAAGAGATAATTTCACAGATTGCAGTAAGACTACATATGTTTATGGTCAACTATTGGAAAATGTTTCCGACGAAACAAACTTGGAGAATAAGCAAACTAGTCGTAATGCACCAGAATGTTTTCAGAAATTGGCGATTGTAGAATATGGACCAGCTCAAAGCATCAAGCATACAACTGTTTGGGGACTTGCCCCTGTAAGTATATGACTCATGCATTCTTTATATGTGGTTACGCATTTCCATTTTATTATATGCTTTTCTCAAATTGATGTCTTCCTATCATGTCTCTCTCTTGCAATTGGGGGAAAAGATGCATGTTTTTAGTTCTTTTTGTTTATTGATTGTACGTAAAAATTGTTGTTCCTCTTGTAATTGAGGGTTTCCCAACTTTTTGGCATGAGTTCAGGCACAGAAGAACGTTTCAATGGAATCCATTGATTTTCCTATTGAAGAGGAGTAAGTATCAAAGATATTCTGCACAAAAATGTGGTTCCTTTTGAATGACTTTAATTTTTGCAACATTAGTGTTATGTGCTGCTGCATGCAGTTATTATTCTTAGAATTCTTTGCAAAAGGATGCTGATTCTTTCATCTCTAAATTGCTTATGGACATGTGAAGTCTTTGATCAGACTTGTGTAGATGATACGTATGATTTGGTAGTTTAAGTGCAAGGGCAATACTTTTGTTTGTTCTTGGGTCACTGGGTGGATGGTTACATGTGTGTGTATGAGTGAAACAGGGTTGGGAGTGGGGGTTGTGGGCTAGAGGGAGGAGTTAGAAAACTCTGTTATGGTGCTTTTGGTTATGCAGCATAGCAGGGGGAATCTTTTTGCCCAGTCTGATGTTTATATAAAGTGGAATTGAAGATATATTTGTGAACATAATGTGAAGATACCAAAACATACTGAGAAGCTAAACAGTAATTGTGCTCCACTCAATTTGTTTTACGACTTTTAAATGGAGAAATCTTATGTATGGAACGGACAATTTCTTTCAACAATAAAGTAATGCAAAGTCTGGTGATCACCCTATTCCTATTCCTTTCAATATTGATGTAATTTGCTTTCTTACATAACGCCACTACTTTTGCTGTCAATTAGTATGTTGAAAGTGGAGTATCTTGAAGGTTTGGATATAAGATTAAAAGGAGCCCCTGTTTAATCCAACTAATCCTTCTCTTTTTTAGCCTCGTTTCATGTTATTGCCTAGTTTTACTGCCCCAATTAATTTTCTTCCTATTAGTCTCTTTCTAAATTTTTTTGATATGGTTTAGTTTCTCCTCACTCTTTTTTTTCACTGGTTTGACATCATTAATTATTGCTCCATGCACTCCCATTATCATAAGTCTTCTTGATGGATTTACCTATGTAGAGGCTATGGAACTGACCCTTATTTCTTGTTTTGCATTTGAATTCACATTTTTAAAATAATCCTAATCCAATGTATTTTTAATCATCGAATATTTTGGTTGAGTTGAGAATCAATTATAATAGCCTTGACTAGTTTAGTATGTTCTGCTAACAGCGTGCGCTGTTCATAATTGGCTCCAGCGATGTTCTTTTTGTCAGTGCATGGTTGAAATTTTCCTTTTTGTTGCAACAAGTACTATCAAACCAACCATATTTTTCTTTACTGTTTCTTATGTAAACGCAGAGTTAATTTTGAACGAAATAATTTTCCGATCCAGTATGAAACATTTCTTTCAGTAGGCATCGATTGTTCATAATGCACTCCAATTGTGCTACTGATTTGACTTTCTAATCCATATCCAGAGCTGAACTTCAGAAGCTCGAAGCAGCTAAACTGGAGTTGCAAAACAAAATTTCTGAAGAGGTTAGTCATTAAAGAATGCTCCTCTTTCTTATCGATATAAGAAGGTTCATTTTCATGATAGCATCGTCTTAACAAGTCAGTTACATTTTCAATTATAGGTTAAAGGTAATGCAGCTCTTCAAGCCAACTTGGAACAGCGAAAAAGGGCCTTTGATGAGCGTCGCTTAGCTCTTGAACGGGATGTATGTTTAACACTTGAAAATCACTTCTCTTTTACTTTCTTCCGATTCTCTTTTTCTTGCTTTGTCATTTATATGGTCTACGAAAGCATTGGTGGATCTCAAGATTGCGGTGATGGAGTACGCTGGCTGCAGTTCTATGTTTATGCTGTTGAAAGAAGCACAATTGATGTGCTTATGCCATTGACATCCCAAAATGCAATAAAGAATTTAAACAACTAGCAGTTTCGTGTCAAATTCATTGCTGGATTTTCTAGTCTTTGGATCTGTGTGAGAAAGAGAAAGGAACTAGACATGCTGTTTGTGTAGTTTTGAAGGCAATGTTGGTTTTTCTAGCTTAAATGTTTTTTATTCCTTAAGTAGTTAGTTGATCAAATGAGGAAGATATGTCTGCCTGACTCTGGGTTTTGATCTATATATTTACAGGTTGCAAGACTGCAGGAACAACTGCAGGAGGAGAGGGATAAAAGGAAAGCTCTTGAAGCCGCACTTAGTGCAACTGAGAAACCCTTGTCTGTTCCAGCCATGATTGATGAAAAAGTTAGTTTGTCTCTGCTCTAGTAGATGTAATTGTTGAAATAGCATATCAAGTTGTTAACTTGTGCCACAGTTGAAGGCAGATATTGAAGAAGTAAATCAAACTGAAGCAGACATAACCAAGTTAGAGAAGAAGGTTGATGATCTGAGTGTGCAGCTCAATCAACGGCATGGACCAGTTAATTTTTCTTTGCCTGACTCCTGTAAAAAGCCCATAGACTCAAACAATCAAGCAGAAAAGCCGTAAGCCCCTTGTTAGTTTCTATTCAATGTTTTATTCTATTAGTTTGTCCTCCTCTATTTGCAGCAACTGGAAAGAAAAAGATATGTAGCTTCTAAATTTTGATTATGTGGTTAATATCAATTTTTGCAGGGAAGACAAACAAAAAGATGCTGCAGGAAAGTCTACAAGTAAGGTAAATTAAACTGGCACTTCCAACATACTGTTGATGAATCACTGCTAGAATTTTGTCAGTTTTCTTGGATAAGAAGTCCCTAGATCTCTAAGTGCCTTGATTCCCTAGTAGATCACAATGCGTGTACTGTTCTAAGCCTATTTATTATTCGATATGTACTGAATAAGCTAGATGTTTTTGACATTGCTTGATTATCTTATGTAATGCATGTTAACAAACTCCATGTGTGTGTTAATTGTTGGAGAATTTTGTTGTGCTCACTCACATAATCTACCATATTTTGAGCATGATGGAGTTGGATTATCAAGTATATATGGTAAAATTAGAGGTGCGAACTACTTTAATCTATATTTAAGGTCAGGTGGAATTTTCCAGTAGAATCTTATGTATGTTTCAAGCTGACATTATTATGCACAGTTGCGGCTAGCATGAACCAGCAGAAATGTGTGGGAATCTAAGAAATGGATGTGTTAACTTGTCAGCTGATTAGCCTAGTTAATCAATTATTTCTGTACTGTCTAACTTAATTAGTGAATGTAAAAAAATACATTCCAATGGCTTTTTCCTTTAGCTATTTTCGGTTGCCTTAATTTGAGACCTAATCAAGTCAGCAGCTTTTACGATTTTAGTCTTTGACGAATAATTCATGATAGGATATTTCCGTTGATGGGGCTGAAAGTGAGGATAAGCATGAATCACATTTAAGCAACAAGCATCCACCTCAAAATCAACAGTTGGATCACACGTGTAGCAGCAGTCCCAATTCTGTTTCAACTCATTCCAAGAAATCTGGTATAAAGAACGAGGTAGGCAATAGATTTTTGGTTGTTTGATGATTCAGTTCATTGAAAATGACTTCCCAATCTTGTCGGATATCGTGATACCATGTAGGCTTCATTTTGCTCCAGTAACAATAGTTGCTTGTCGAAGGATCTGTTTGCAATAGCTCCGTAATAGATATCTGCCAACAAATGTCCTAACTTATTTGTGCTGCCAACCATAGGGAGCAAATTCTACAGCTTCTGCACTAACAAAGTTGACGACCAGACTCAACTTTCTCAAGGAGAGACGCAACCAGATAGCAAATGAACTCCAAAATCTGGACAAAACGCGTGCACCAAGTAAACCAGCCTTGAACCAAGAAAGGGGGAGAGGATCGGAGGATTCTCAATCAGCCTATGTCCCTGATAAACGAGTGGAAATTGAAGGCCCATTACTCCCTAATACTGACAAGTTGCAGAAATCAGCCATGATGCCAGAAACAGAAAGCCAGGATCCTCGAATTATTGAGAGAAGAAAATAGGACAAGGCAAGGCAATGTTAGTTAAAGTTGCAGGAGAGGTCCACCTCAAGGGACCCCAAGAGCCAAAAGTAGGTGATTCATTGTCTATTATAATGTTAAACGGTATGCGTCGGGGAGATAGTAAAAGGTACTACTGATGCTCGTTCCAGAAGCAGTGATCAAATTTGTGACACCCGCCCCCCCCCCCCCTAAGCCCATCATGTACATATATCTCCTTTGGCAACTGCAGTTGCCTGACCCCACCGATCAAGCTTCCACCTATTGAGGTCAAAGTTACTTTGGAACTAGTGATTGCTGACTAGACGAGTATATCCCTTTTACTAGCTGTTTCCATCTTCGTTGCAACCAATCAAATTCGTGGAACTCATCAACTTGTATAATGAATGCTGTGGAGCTGATGAAATAAAAATTGTCATATTCCTGGCATAATTCATGTATCTGGTCGTGAAAAGACCAGAGGAATAGCGTGGAATTGTCGAATGGAGTGGTTAAAAGCATGACATGATTGAGATTCATTTCAAACCAATGAATGAAGGCTGTCTGTGCCGCACCACGTGGCCGCACCAATTCGTGTCATTCCATTCGAAGTGCTAGGTTTTGTCGAACGGAGTGGCCAAAAGCAAGATTCATTTCAAACCAAGGAATGAATGAAGGGTGTATGTCCCGCACTACGTGGCCGCCACAATTCGTGTCATTCCATTGAAAGCGCTAGTTCTTTGTTTCGTTCGATGACAGATGGTGGTAAAGTTGGGACTCTTAATACTCACCAATAAACTAGTGCTAGCATAGGACGATCATAGAACGTAAATGAAAGAAAAGAAGGAATAACAGGAACTTCCATGATTAAATATCATATTCATACCAGACATCAATTTGAGCAGCAATCTAAAACAGTTGTAACAATAAAGTTGACGCAGTAACCTTGAGATAATAGTAATAGAAATAGTGGCGAATAATAATAATCTGGTCGTCATCATCAAATCAAAGAATTAGAAATCCTTGAGCAATTTCCTAACTTGCTCAAGCGTCACGAAGAGAACCACCGTGAAAGGACCCTGCCTCGAAATTGTTGGAATGAACCCTTTGTAGAGTGCCATAAGCCCTTCGGCTCGCACTGTCTTCACCGCACAATCAATGGCACCATTGTACGGCGCACCACTTCCAGCCTCCATCTTCATGTTCATAACCCTAGTCTTTATCACGTCCACCGGATTCGACGCCACCGCCGCCACAAACCCCGCCGCAAAGCTCGCTGTTACGTGGGTCCCAAGCCCATCAGCCATCACCCCATTCTTCAAAATCGCCTCCTTTATTTGATCATACGAGGCCAACTGTGACGCAGTTACTATCATTGCACGGTTCACCGTCAATGAAGACCCACGCCACAAGCTTGTTATACCTTCCTGTTTCGACATCTTCGTAATAGCATCAATAACGCTGTTGTAGTTACGACGTTGGGCGGGTGGCAGCCGACCGTCGGCCTGCATCCTCACCATCGCCACGTCGGCAGGGTTCCCGACTGCGGCTCCGATCCCACCAGCGATTAATCCGGCAGCGATTTTCCTCGCTAGCGGCATGCTACCCGTGTCTTTATTAGTCCACTTTTGTTTGAGCACATCGTACAGACCCATGCGAGTGGTGGAGTAGAGTGTTTGTCGGAGAACGGTGGCGGAGACCCCAGAGAACAACGCGGCGACGCCTTCACTCTGAACGATCCGCATACCGACAGCAACAGGTCCTACTCGGGGTGGTGGGTGGTGGATGGCGTCAGCGGCGGCCGATGAAGAGTTGAAGGTAAAAGCTGGCCGGAGGTTGTGGACTTGTTGGGGATTAGGCAAGTTTTCACCTTGCAACTGCATGCGGACCTTAATGAGGTCTAGTGGATGTGTGGAACAACCTGCGACAATTGAAGCAATGCCTCCTTCGACAAAACTCTTGACACCCATGATTACAAGGAGTTACTTTTCAGACAATTTAGTGTCTTAAACAAAGTTAGATACAGCAAAATGATAAAAGGGATCAGATCCAGTTGGGAGAAAGATCACTAGAGACTAAAAGATGGGAGTGTAAGCTAAAAGCTACGGCAGAAGAGTGAGGGACAGAAGGCCTTTGAGACATATGCTAGTAGGAAAACTAGGTGTGCAGAGGAGCGTGTGTTGAGAGATGGGTTTTGGGAAAAGAGAAGGTAGAAAGTATTTATAGTGCTGTCAACGAAAGGAGTAGTGAACGTGAGAGGAAAAGGGCCAAACGCGGTTGGTGGGGTCCATTGTCCGACGCTCGTTCTTTATTCTGTGCTTTGTTGCTATAATAAATGAATAATATAACATACGTCTTTCTAAAACTTACAACCGTCTGTCATACAGGATATGTTACCTCCCCCAGCCTAGAAGACCCTGACTTAAAGCGCTGCTTCAGGTTTTATCTGTTACTTTCCACTCTTTTATTTGCATGAATGGAGAAAGTCGCCAAATTACTTGGAGTTGGCGTTGAAAACTCGCCAGTCGCCACATAAATTTGAAGCAACGAATTGTTTGTTTGCGTCTCTGCACTGCAAACGAGTGGACTTGGAAAGTTTCAGTGGCAGAGATGAGAGGTAAGCCGCGTCTTTTAACGTTTTAGTTGTATTTTCTTTATCAACTTGACCTGGTTTTTCCCACACAGCTGGAAATGAAAATCGCTTTTCCGCGTTGAGTCGATTCTCATTAAGACCAGCCTATTTGTTCACCCAATTCATAACCATAACATTTAATAGTATTTAACTACTTGAAAGCACTGCATAACATTTTCAGGGCCTTTGAAAATTATATCATTTTGTATGATTTAATTTCTTATATACTAACCCTTCTAATTTCTTCAAGATTTTGGAGATAAAAAATTCAGATTTGATGTTTCCTAAGAAAAAATTAAAAAAAGGAACTAAGGAAGAAGAATAATTTTTTTATTCCATGTTTTTGCTCAGTTTGCCCGCTTAATCTTATTCTCATTATATTTTAGCATACTAATTTCTATTCTTCTTTCCTTGAATTTATTCTCTAGTAAAGTTCGCGTAAAAGAATTGGATGGCTTCCATCCAATTCCCTTATTTTTCTTTATAATGTCATTTAAAATCATATAAAGACAATTTCTATGTAATATAGCTATTTATGAAAGCATTTTACGATTAAGAAGCAACTGTCTCATGTATAGATTGTTTATTATTTTAATATAACTATAACGGTCAAATACCTTATTCGTTCTAATTCTTGCATTTATTCAAGGTACCTATAAATGGAAAAAAATTTTTTGACTATCTCTATCCCGATAAGCTAAAGCTAAAGCTCTTATCATTATGTTGAATACTAACTCAAGTAAGTTTGGAACGAGCCTCGTGAAAGATTAAGGTGGATAAAGGAAACTTTAATGAATAACTAATTGAGCTATATATCCTTGTTTAATTCTGGTCATTTAATAAAGGAAGCTTTAATGAATAACTAATTGAGCTATTTTTCAGTTATTCTTTTCACCCTTTTTATAATAACAAAACAAAATCTTCCAATGTATAAAATAAATTTCTAATAACTTTTACTCCTATAACCTTCCCAATCACAATTTTTTTTAGGCAAATAGCAAGTAATAGGTGAGATAACAAACGAGGAGGGGACTAGGGATTTTTTTAGGCATTTTTCCATTTAATGGAAATAAAAAGACCGAAATAGGACGTCTCCTTTGGGGTCTTTAGCTTCCACATCTCTAGGAAGAAGTTTTGGAAAAAGCCTAAATGCATCATCAACAATAACATTGAGTGTTCTTACTTTGAATACAAAATTTAACAGTGTTTTAGAGCAGTCTATTACTGCTACTCCACCTCCACCACCTCTCCTCTTCTCCTTCATTAGAGATTTATGGACTCTCTGATCACTTCAATACCAATAGGGTAACTTATTTTAAAATAACCAATAGTTATGCCTCCTTTAAGACCTTTTCTCAAAAGTACAAATGTGGTAATTCTTATTAAGGTGCTGCCAATTTTTAGAGCAATGAAAAATTTAGAAGAGACTCCCAAACC
This sequence comes from Erythroxylum pelleterianum, assembly GCA_027563865.1. Taxonomy (NCBI): domain Eukaryota; kingdom Viridiplantae; phylum Streptophyta; class Magnoliopsida; order Malpighiales; family Erythroxylaceae; genus Erythroxylum; species Erythroxylum pelleterianum. The sequence goes on along the minus strand of JAOQMR010000006.1, from coordinate 6,484,889 downwards.
AAAGTTATTAATCATTTACTATTATTTTTCTATTATTCTTTCTAATAAACAAGTTAAGTTCTTATGTGGAAAGATAATATTTATTGCTTTCTTATGACAATTTGCTTTAAAAGTTTTATCATCTCAGTTGTTGCTGTTGTTCTGGGAGCAATGGACAACAACCCAAGTTTTATTAAAACAAGGCACAACTAGTGATCAAATTTGATGAAAAGGTAGGGATGTCTATATTCAAGATTCTTCTATAAGTTATAAGTCTAAACATAATCATTTTTAGCTTTTCGGTTTTAGTTCAACTCAAATAGGCTTTAGACTATCTAGACCATTATAGAATTGAATAAGACTAGTTAAACATCATGAAGCTTGATCAAGCTCGGGTAGGGATTGAGCCCAAAAAGAATTTGATTTAAGGTTATATTATAAAAATTTAGACTGGAATGAAGCTATATATAGCCTGAGTCCGACCTATTATCATCTATACTTTTATCACTTAAATTTCAAATGGGAGTTATTAAGTAACATACTTAATTAGATGGTATTCTCTTAATACGAAGAAACATTTTAGGATGACATTCTCAACCTATATAAATCAAGTTAAAACTAGAGCAAAACTTGTTCTCTTAAAAGATTCTTTAACAGATTCTTTGTGTGGGATCCAATGATATTTTATTGTGTAAAGACGTCTATGTTTCCTTTGTAGGAAAATCCCGGGAGGAACATCACATGCTCCAGCAGCGGAAAAACAAAAATTTTGTTACCGGGACCTTCC
>JAOQMR010000006.1:6425693-6460895 GCA_027563865.1 Erythroxylum pelleterianum | reverse complement strand
AGTACCAAATAAATAAAACAATTCAAAGTGAGACCTTCCTAGGTCACTTACAAAATGTACTGTCTAAATTACTTACTAAATTTATTTACCTGTATTACTTACCTAAATCGCCTTACTGTTTATTGCCTTGAAGTCCCGGCAATATCTGGTAGTGGTCGTTCCTCTATAATAGGGAACACAGACACAAATTACTATTGTGTATGATTAAAAATTCACTGATGTATGACGAATCAGTATGATGCATGTTCATGACGATTTCCGGGACTAATCCTTAATTCTTAATTTTTATTCCATAATTCACAATTCATATTATTAAATTCCTAATTGTCAATTAAATCTGAAAATTTATAAATTTTACATGGAGAGGTAAAAAAATTTCTTACGAATCCAACGCTTCGAGAATCAGGTCATTTGGAGGTCGGATGACGAAGATATGGTCAAAATAGTGGAAGAATTTAAATTAAAACAAAAATAAAATAAAATAATAAAATAATCAGCCCATACTGTTCATCATCTTCTTCCTCCGAATTTGCAGAATTTTTCTTTTTTTTTCTTTTTCCTTTCTTTTCTTCTCAATTCTTTTAGCATCTTCACGTTAAAACTAACCTATTTAGCAAGTCTAACCTATCAGAATCTTCAAATACATTCCAAAACTTAAAAGTCCAAATTACCACATTTCACTCTCTCACTACGATATACGTTCATTAAACTACTTGTATAATACAACCTTCCCAAATCCTCTTTTCGTATCATTAAACTCATTCAAAACGCGTTCATACATTTTGATCAGAAAAGAACAGAACATGCGTTTTCATCTACCTCCATGTTACTGCAACATATATATAGGTCTTAGTTTATTTAAACCAAGCATGTAACAAGTAAAACAGAATACACATATATAACAAACAGAGCATATCATCCATAACGTTACTGCATAAGTATATATATATATAAAGATATCCGAACACATTTATATGTATATTCTATATTTTCAAAACCATGCATGAACTTATATATATTAACACCATGAAAACAGTATAACCGAAACTACTATTCTAAAACTCATTGTTCCTTAACATGCAAAAACAACAGATTCATATGCTCATAACCACCGAAACTCTACTATTTATTTAGCACTATTTGAAAACCCATGCGTGCATATAGATATTGGCTCTAAAAGAAAAACAGTATACTACTTACTTGTTTCAGCAAAAATTCGACAGTGAAAGGGAGAAGCTCAGTTTGTCTTTGGCGTAATAACTCTCTGCTTAAAACCAACCTCGTGGGTTGTTGCATGAAAGACACGTATCATATACGTGTCTAATAAAATTAGCTAATGTCTTATTTACAAACTTCCACGAATCACCGCCTCTTCATCCGTTTAGTTATTATTATTATTTTATTATAAACTATTCTTGTTAAATAACCAAAAACATTGTTATGAATTCTTATAACAAACAAATACCCAGAATTTTCAGACAACTTCCAAAAATTTACCAAAATTCCGTCATAAAATAATGACTCTCAAAATAAATTTTCAACTCAAAACTAATTCACCATCAATTTCTAAAATTATTCGAAGTATACAAAAATTACTAAAATTATATTAATCCAGTCCGAATCAATCCGAAGTTTCATTAAACCAATTTACCCGGAAAATGTCATGAATGCATGCCAAAATACTTATGCACAATTAAGCAAATATTTAATAAGCAAATAATAAACATAATTCGTACTAACTTCCTTTATTATTCTAACCCCTAATTTGGGGCGCTAGAAGCTCTGATTCTCCTGGGTCAATTAAGCAAGTTGTTCATTCGGTCTAGGCCTTTTTACAGTTTCCTTAATCACGAGCTCTCTTAACGGGTTAAAGAACTTTATGCTCGTGAACTAGATGAGTAACTACAAAAGACCTTAACCTTTATATAACTTTTATATCAGACTTTCCCATCATAAGGCCGATATGGACTAGGTCCACACTGAAAAGGATTCATTTTCCTCCCAGACTTCAACCCATTAATTTAGATCCACTTTATTACCCTTATCTGAATCAAATTATAGTTACTGGTAATTTATTGAAAACCAAAATTACAATTAATATCTGTCTATTTAAAAGGATAAAGACAAAATTGCCCTCAACCTTAAGGGCAAAAATGTCTAACAAACCATCCTTATTTCCATAACGAATACATTATACACATTACATGTTATAGAAAATCCATCTTCAGGACTTTGTCCTGTTTTCTATTACATACACAATAATTCAACTACACACCAAAAAAGAGAGAAAAGAACTCTTAGTTACATAACTCGCGGGCAATTCCAAGACGAGAATTGGCCACATCAAACAGAATCCTGAGATTTTGCTGCTGCAAATTGGCTATAACATTCAACACCGAGTTCACGTTGTCGGGTGAACCTGCCATAGCCAAGCACGCCAACGGTCCCGAACTACTATGTATCAAGCTGTTCTCCGTCGGTAACGCCAAGTCCAAGCCTGAGAAGTGAAACGTTATTGAAGGTGCTCGTTCTTCATTTGTTGAAGCAAAGCAAGTATCGAAAGCTCCCAGACTTGAAAATGGGCCCGTCACTTGTTTCCTGAACTCGTCTCTAATTGCTGTGTAAATGGGCTGAACGAATCTGGTTATGACGGTGCCGGAATCTATTATTGTTCCAGCTCCGGTATTGGGGTCAAAAGCTAAGAGCTCAGGCGAAATGGGCACGAGAACTTTACCGACGCTCACTCCCGTCAGGTTAACGTAGTAGAGTGAAGGTCGATGTGGGTTTCGCAGGAGAGGAGTGGTCTTTTTGGTTTTGGGTTGACCCACTGGGCCGAGTTTGAGAGAGCCAGAAAAGTAAAATGATCTGAAACTGGGCAAGCAATAGGAGAATACGCCCGAATAAAGTGACTGGGATTGAGAAAGTAGTGACATGGGGCCCCGACCCAAGCCCAACAGGCCCTGGGGTGGGATTGAACCTCCTGAGATGGAGTTGACGCATCCGAATGCAAAATTTGGAATGATGTCATTTGCTAATTTCAGTGAATCTTGAACTAGGTTAGCTGAAAAAGAGGAATCTCCACCGTAGGTTTGGTTGAAGAGGCACGTAGACGGGGTGGTGGGGCAGGCGAACCCGCGGACTTGGGCACACTGGGGCACGGAGCAATCCAAAGACCCGAAAGAGGAAGAGGTATTGGGTTGGAATGAGGCGGTGGTGGTGGAGCATCCAATACAACCGGAGCATGGGATCCATGCAACATCATTACTCGTGTCTAGGACCATAAACAACAATTGACCGGGTGTACCGAATTTGACCCGGACCACGTAGTTGTTAATGTTGAGCAGCTGGTGGGCGGGAGCAACCGGGACGGAGGTGGTCTTTTGATTGATGAGGGCTGACAAGTACTTAAGCCTCTCGGGGTCTTTGGATGCCATGTTTAGTACAGTGTTGAGCAATGAGTTGGAACTTGGTGGTGCCACGAAAGGGGAGCATTTGCCGTAGATTGGAATGACTGAGAGATCTGGGCCGTCCACTTGTGAAGCACAAGGATCAACAGCATTGGTGTTGGAGATTATGAGAGCAAACAGGAGGAAAACAATGGCAGCGAAGTCCATTGCCTAATTTGAAGCAGACTGAAATTGAACTACTAGTACTATCAGTAGTAGGATGTTGGCCACATACACATACATATAGTGTAACTAAGAGCGGGAGAAATGACTCAAACACCCTGGCTATTATTGCCTTGTGATTATACGCATCGAAAGGGAGATGGGATTGGTGATGAACATTGGTTGTTATACCTGGGGTCCCCCAAATGCACATTAGAGAAAACCCAACTTCTCCAAATAAAGTAATGGTCAATGGGAGACGAAAGAAAGCAATTTACTATTTGAAAATAAATTGTAAATGAATAGAAGCATTCTCATTAAATCTCAGTAATTCCTGAAGAAGAGATAGCTTTACATACCTTGTTAATAATCAGTCTGAGCTGAAGTACAAAGTCACGGACTGACATTCTTAAGGGACCAACAGGCAGCTCGTGAAAATATGATTGAAAGCTTTTGTCTATAGATGGTAATGGGATGACGATAGATGCACACCACAAGCTGTCGGTCTCAGTCACGGGAATGCAAAGACTCTCGCATAACATACAAACATGCCTCCATCCGCCCAATGCTATGGTATTACAGTTTACTTACAATCAGTATCGGAAAGGAACCCTTCTCTCCTTTTTATTTTCTGTTTGAAGTTGTCATTTAGCTACAGATATCACATGTTAGCTGACTCACTACCTGCTAATTCGCACACTGCTGTCTTTAACACAATTTTATGTACTTCCCAGGGTAAGAGAGAGGACATGCATGGTGCTTCACCAACTTCCCTTACACCCTTCCTTTGTCTTCTTTCTAAGTCTTATAATTTGATTAAGATTCTTCAGCACTAGCAGATTTCAGCTATAAACTGGAGTGACAACTCGTGTTCTTAGTACTTGGGACAACTTTGTAACGACTAACGACTACATTATCTTGTCCTCAACGTAAAGAAGACACTACTTTTCCATCCCGGTATATGCAGATGTTTTGACTTCTGCGTTAAAAAAAAGCTAAGAATGAGATATCCGAGTTCAAGAATGCAGACCAAAAATGCCTCACATAGACAAGGGAATCATCACAATTATCGAAGAGACGAGACCAGGGGGAAAGGATTGAGAAAGGGACAAAACCATATAAGACACACCATATGAAGTCGCTCAAATTTTCATGGTTAATGACAGTCCCTACCAAAATCACGGGATCTCATGTTTATCCTACATTACCAAATGCTAAATTGGCGGCTTTCGCAGAAGAGTCAATTGAATGGCGTCACATACTTATCTGTATTCCAGCAGCTTAAAAGCTGGCAATTTTAAGATTCTCTCTTTCTTGTCATCTTTTAGAATGCAACTGTTATTGTATCATTCCAACGGATGCAAATTATAGGAATTATTATCAAGGACAGGAAATTATTTCATGTTTTTATCTTCATAACCAATCCTAATCATGCCACTCCTCATATATACAGCTTGCTACAGTTGAGAGTTTACACTCATCAGCTGCAAACCGGTCCCTCATGAGAGATGCTGAGGCGTCTAGTAAATATAGGAAGCAAGCTAGACAAAGATGCATCCCAAAAGTGGATAAAGGGATTTATGGTCCAAACCTACTGAGAAAATGATTAAGGTACTGTATTAGTTGGTCAAAGTAGCACGTATTGCCTCTGCAATAAGAGATGGACATCAAGTATCAGTAGAAAAGAGAAGTCAGTGTAAATGAAAGTTCCGTCATCTAACAAAATAGACCCTCTGCTATTCCTCGGACGACGTAAACAAAGAAGTTCAAAGAGTAGGGTGCTGCATTCACTCCATACTTTCGTATCCATAAGTTTTAAAAAGAATAAACAACAGAAATATGTTAGAATTATCCCAAAACAAAGACATGTTTTAGAAGGATAAACGAATAGTGGACATAGTAGGTTTTGGGAATTTTCTGTGTATATATATCGCACTGTACAATGTACATATATATAGATTAGGAGATTGTATTTAGGTAGACATTAACCTAAATACGGAAACTATAAATGTAAATCAAATCAAATCACAATCCCTAAAACAAAGGATCAATGTAATCTCCTAAAACTAACAGTTTTCACTCTGCTCTCAGGTTGTTCCCATCAAGACACTGTTCTACCATGCTTTGTCGCTTATTGCTTTCCATTCCAACCAAACCTAAACACACAATAAAGAGATCTGATCCACTGTCCAGATTACTCTGGATCCAGATTACTCTGGACAGGGTTGATCCAGAGTAATCTGAACAGTGGATTTCTGGTGCACAAGAAATTACGTATCATGTTTCGTACAGAGTCGTACGTGATAGTTATGACCATATATTAACAGCTACAGCTTCCATCGAAAACAGATTGTTCAGATTTGTTGATTAGAACATGCAGTATACAGCACCCACTAGAAAACAGAAAACTGCATGTGAATTCACTGTCTGTTCTGTTCATCACATGATTCATATATTATAACGTTATATTATACGTCTCAATTAACCACCAAATTTCATGTTTCTCAATCACATCACCAACACACAATGAACTAATACTGACAAAAGTTTATATGCAATGTCTGTAATACTATGAAATTTTTTATGATGCTCGAAGTCAATCAATCCATGCAATTCACAATTAACTGTAATACTATGAAATTTTACATGATGCTCGAAGTCAATCAATCCATGCACTTCATAATTATAATTAATTTTATAACAGATATAGTACGTTAAAAAATTCCCAAATTGGGTTTTCCACAATTTTATCTAAAATTTAGAATTGAAACGTATAAATGGTTAAATAATATACCATAAGGCAATTAAAACACATGATTAAATAACCTAGAAGGCCATATTTAGCACACAATACGAATAGGACCCCTCTTTGTACTTGAAAATTGTTCTAATAAAAATGGGTTTAAAAAAATGCATATATTAAATATATGTAAAAAAATTTAAATGAACAATTTCGAATTAAATTTATTTTTAAAGAAATTGAACCAAAAGATGTTATATGAGAGATATTACATTCATTTAATTAATTCAATTGCTTAATAAAAAGAGTTTTAGAAAAATGTATATATTAAATGTACATAAAATTATGAAATGTACAGGTTCAAATTAAATTTATTTTTAAAGAAAGTGAACCAAAAGATGTTATATAAGAAATGTTGCATTCATTTAATTAACACAATTGCTTAATGCATATTAAATTTTGAAATAAATAAATTTAAACGAAATTTATTTTTAAATAAAAGTGAACCAAAAGATGTTATATGGAAAATGTCACATTCAGTTAATTAACACAATTGCCTAATAAAAATGATTTTAAAAAAGTATATATTAAATGAACATAAAATTTTGAAATGAACAAGTTCAAATTAAAATTATTTTTAATGAAATTGAATCAAAAGATGTTATATGAGAAGTGTCACTTTCATTTAATTAGCACAATTGTTTAATAAAAATGAGTTTTTAAAATGTATATATTAAATATACATAAAAATTTGAAGTGAACATGTTCAAATTAATTTTATTTTTAAAGAAAGTGAACCAAATGATGTAATATAAGAAATATCATATTTGTTTAATTAACACAATTACTTAATAAAAATCAATTATAAAAAATTATATATTAAATTTACGTAAAATTTTGAAATGAATAAGTTAAAACTGAAATTAACATAATTGCTTTATATTAATCATGCTTAAATATAATTTGCTCAATATGATATCTAAATTAGTGATAAGCCTTAACTTAATTGTAAAGTTATTATTGTATATAAAATTTTATAGTATATAAACACAATTGAACCTATTTAGAATATAACAGGTAATTAATAGAATCTTTGAATTCCTAATAATATTCTTAGCTACAAATTAAGTAAATATTAATCCATATAGAAGATCGACGACATATATATTTTAGGTTTTGATACTAGTTTGGATTTAAATATATTTGTTACTAGTTATACAATCTAAGCATACATAGAGTGAATACTATAAACTTATGAGTATACTTTTGAAACAAATAAAACATAATATTATAAATCATTTTATTCCAATGCAAAGAGTTTTATCGTGCTAACATTATCCAAATTGTTTAATACTATAATTTACAAAAAGTATAAATGAAATTATCAACTATAGCTGGAGAGTGGAGAGTAGAGAGTAGAGATTAAAGTTGAGTGAAAAGGCAAAGACAACAATTTTGAACCTACATAAAAACACACAAGTAAATAATTATATCTTCATTTATAAAAACCAAAGAAATCACATGAAAATTAGTAAATCAAGAAACAAAGATAGGGGATAGCTAATCGTTATAATTAGGATCGTCAACATTTTACACTACTTTATCTATGTGTGGAAACATTATAATGTATATTATACCTAATAATACAATAATTATATTAAATGAATATAAAACACATGATAATCAACAATTAAATACACCTTTATCATCAAATATTTTGTTAAAAAAATTTAGTGAATGACTAGTGTTTGTATTAATATAAAAAGACAATATAAGATATGATAATATCGTAAAGAATGTAAGATATATTTATATATCATAAATAACAAAGTTTACCCTTAATATCTTCATCATCTAACTAACTTTGGGCATATATAAGGGCTTGCACGATACTATGATAAAGTCGAGCATAATGAAGACTAATTATTTGACCTCCAGCATTGAAAACAAACTCTGAAGTGATAGTAGAAGTTGTAATTGCTAAGAGATCTTGTGTAATTGCTTGCATGATCGAAAAATCAGTTCCATGGTTCTTTCGTTATAACAATACATTGAACTCCACACCTTTGACTTTGGTCATACAATCTGTCATTAATATTTGTCCGTCTCCATCATACTAGAAGAAGTACTAACCCGTTTTTCTTTCATTAATTTTGCAAATGAGGGTTGCATACTATTCTTAAAAAAAGTTTAACCTAAACCTAAACCTAAACATGAAGCTTCAACTATTGATGTCCCTATTTTTGTCCAATCTTAGTTGATAATCATTAGACAAATCATTCCAGAATTATTTAATGATATCAACATGTTCTTGAGCTTGATCTTCATACAACATGTAATAATAAAAATTAATCGCCTTTATTTTATATTCCAATATATAAATGACTCTCACAATATATCCCACCATATACCAGTAAGAATTAAGCTTCTTTTTTATCTGCTTTGGTAGTATAAAATATCTCAAACTTCACACAAAGTGCTTTAGCCAACTCTTATTACTTTTTTGTAAGTAGGAAAGTATATTGAAAATCTCTTTGTTTTAACTTGGTGAGCACTTAAACATATTGTGTTGCTGACTCCAGCATTTTGACCAACTAGTATGAAAATCTAATATCAATCTCTTCGAGCTCGAAATGCGTAGTTGTCGTACAATTTCTTAATTTTTAAAACTCTTTTAGATGTTACACTCACACTGCAATATCTTGAATCAACTTTACCTCTTCCTTTATCACCTCCTACTCGTCTTTAACAATCAAACTCAAAATATACGTTAAAAAATGGAACAATCTCCCACCAACCAATAAGCTCCGAACCCGTAAATTATTCTTCAACTATTTGATCATTGCATTATTCATGCTACAATTGTCAAGTGTTAGGGTAGATAACTTACTATCGATATTCAAATCCACTAAATATTTGACAAAAACGATTGTCAATCTTTCACTATATATGATGCCGACATATAAATAAACTTACCTTTTACCAATATAAACATATATAAATCATAATATAATCAAAACATAATTGATAACAATATTAAAGAATATAATGTATTTTAATAATCTACTATTTAGAGTCTAGTCATTGTTAATGTAATGTGCCTTCACCATTATATAACCCTTCTTTTGATTGTCAGTTGTCCATATATTCGATGTGATAGCAACCTGTACTTCAATACTTGATAATATTTTTAATACTTCATTCTTGTTATTCTCTTATATCTTGAAAATTTCTTTCTTCAAGGTACTTTGAGTTCGGATCTCAAAGGTCAATTAGAGTAAGATGAGCAACATCCTAAATGTTTATCTATCGATTATAGAGAGTGGATGTTCATCACCAATAGTAAAAACTTTAATATGTACTATTATAAGTTGTAGTAATCATTTCATTCTTCCCTCTCATTAGGTTAGGGGTCAAAAATGTTTGACCTCCTAATATGAGCTTCTTTCTATTAGTTGGACCAATACAAAAATAATCAAATTTCCTTTTTTTACGTTATTTCTCTTCAAGTGATAGTTTCCACCTTTTGAAGTTCCGACTAACATCTTATGATAATATTTATATTCGACCTTCTTTACTCTTTCCATTGATCTAATTTTGTTAAAGTGATTCCACACTTCACTTCTTAATGAACCTGATCTTTTAACATGACTTATTTCTTCACTTGGTACTGGGTTAGAAGTCTCTCATAGTATACACTCTAGTACTAGATTAGAACTCTCCACCGAAGGAATATGCTCATCCATCTGAAACAATCAACATATATGACTATATAAGTTATTCATGGACATTTACATATATATGTACACTTTGATAAATATTTAACAATCAAGATGATGATGATGATGATGATGAAAGAATATTTAAATCATAATTAGTCTTTAAAGACAAATAATTCTAGATGCAATTCTAAAATTGAATGATATTACATGTTATAATTGATAAAGCAACAATTTTCAAGTAAGCACATGTGTATGAAATAGTGATAAACTCTAAAAGCAAAAGATGATTGTTGTCCCAAATTTTGATAAATCATCTAGCAAGTTTATTATTATTTAAATTTAGATAACAAGTTTCTTTATTCAATAGTAATGGTAAGTCTTAATGTTTGGTTACCCATTTGAATATGACATTTAATATTGCATTCATTTATGTGACATTACTCTACACTTCAAACTTATGCATGAACTTAATCATGGATCTTATAATATTCATACTTTCAAACTACTTATATTATGTCGATACAAAATTTGATAATGTATCATATTATAACCCTAACACTTATTTATAATTGAATCAATAATGTGGTATCATATCTTTTTGGATGCATTGGAATTAGAAAGATGAAAACATTCCCTTGGGGATATCATTCAATTATTGTACTCAATCTTAGGTATTTAATCCTAGGTGATGACGGATGTCACTAAACTCTGGCCTATCCAACACATGCTAAAATTAAAAGCCTAAAAACAACTCTTTGTATCATTAAGTGAGATTAATTGCTTTCCTTAATGGTTCCTCAAATTCTTAAGCAAAACATCTATAATTTGCATTTACAATTATAAATGTTTTGCTTTTTGAATTATAGGTAGGTCTTAGTTAATTTTCCCAATTTCACACTTGTTAACAAAGTTCATAAATTACAAGTTAATTGTTTACAGATTCTATCTCAAGAACTAACCCTGAATCACCTTTTGCCTTTGTCTTATTTACAACAAATATGGCAACCAGGTTCCATAAGTTAGGTTATTAATAATAATAATAATAATAATACACACACACACACACACACACACACACACACACACACACACACACACACACACACACACACACACACACGTACATACACACACACGTACATACACACATACATACATACATACACACACTAATTATCTTGAATTCCATTCTCATCCATGAAAAAGGAAGTAAAAGACACACAACTATAGGAGCCATATCAAGTAACCTAATAAGTCACACTTAAACTTGAAAGAAGACTGCATCATTCGAATAAGACAGTAATTAGGTGGACAAAAAAATAACATAAAAGTTTTTGGGACAATTACACATAAGACAACATAGTTTCTCTTTTGACCAAAAAAAACATAGTTTCTGAAGTCCCTACATCTTACAAACTCCATACTCACAACTTCCCAATTTGTTTCTTAAGACCACAAATTACAGAAAAAAAAACATTATAGAAGTATAAAGATGATGCTAAGATAAAGTTGACATAGTACACAGATACATCATCTTAAACGATTAAGATTAACCAGCATAAACACAAGTACAAGCAAATAACAATGACTGAAATCTAAAATACAAGTAATAAGTTTGATCCAAATTAACAAAAGCACGCTCACCAATCATTAAATAAATCTTACTAAAAAGAGGGAGGAGGTGTAATGCAAAGAGATGTGAAGGTAGGATGCAAGAAGAGGCAGAAGCATGACACGAAGAGAGGTAAATAGCAGTGGGGTAGGCGACAATGGAGTCTCCAGAGGGCAGGAGAATGCAATATAAGTAGACACAACTCACGCAAAGGGCAAAGAGGGACAAGGAGTTTATGCATATAATTAATCTATCGTAGAACATCCTTGTTTTACATTAGGTGTAAAACAACTTCATTTTACACTATATAATAATCAAAATTCAGGTTAGGTTGAGTCGGGTTGGTCCGGTATGGTTAGCTAGGCTGAGCTAGGCCTAGGCCTACATGTCAAGCCTAGTTAAAGCCCCTAAATGATTGCTCAGTGATAAAGGAGGTAGGGGTGTCTTTAAGTTAGGTATTTCTATTTGATTTTGATCACTCTTCTTATTAGATATTTTGTTTATGCTAATTAACGCTTTTCCAAGATTATTCATACAAAGAAACTAACAAAGCAATACAACAATAGCAAATCTAAATTTTCTTTCTTTCTTTCTTTTGTTTTATATGCACAATAAAACAACATTGTGGAGGAAAAAAAGCTAAAAAAATGATGTTATTGATCCTATGTCTTACAAAATGTTATTTTAAGATAAAGGACTCAAATTCATTTGTAAAGTTATCATCATTTCTAGGTAATTACATGATAAAGTAATAAGGAGGAGAGCAAACATAAGAAGGTCAATTTAAGCATCCTAAGTTAAAGAATAAGCTTCAAAGCAAACAACTTACGCCATCTAATATTTAACTAAATCTTAATTTTGATATATTTTGGATGACTTTTGAATGATTAGGCATTAATATATGCATTTTAGATGTGTTAATTTCAATGGTGTAAATTGAATGTATTTTTCTACATGTTAGTGTGTAATCTAACTCAATGTATTTTAAATGTATTTTTAAGTTTATTGATGAATATGAAACTTAATGGCTTCTCAACTTCAATTTGAAAGGGTCCATTATTAATAAAATTTTGAATCATATAATAAACTTGTCACCTTCTATTGGAAGTTTCTATTATCAATATCATTTATAAGCACAAGACATGCTCATTGGTTTATAGTAAAAGTGTCTAGTTTCAATTATAATTTCAAGCACATGATAATTTTCTATTACATTTCATTAGCCATATTATAAAATATTCAATGTAGTCAAATAAATTCATGAAATTTTAGTAATATTTTTTTTGGTAGAACATTTAGTAATATTAGCAATATCTATTACATAATATCTCTTACACATGTAATTCAAAAACACTACCACTTGATTCAATCGCTCTTATATAAGTATTGAACTTTACGATAGTAATGAGAGCCACAAGAAAACCTAACAAAATAAACCTCATGAATATTAACCTCAATACCTTCTTCTCCTTCAGTAAGCCTTCAATATCAAGGTTCAAACTTTTAATGTACTTTTTAATTTCCTTTTTCCTTAGGTCTTGGTTAGTTTTCAACCTATTTATGAGCTTATAACCATATGTCTCACTACTTATAACTTCTTTTTTATTATCTTAAAATTATTCTTTAGTATTGCAATTTATTTTACATATCTTGATAATAATACGATTCCTATCACAAAATGAACCATCATACCATATAAACATAATATAAAGAAGTTGTACACATAGAATAATTGGCATAATAATAAAGTCTTTTTCATGAACCTTAATCGCTCTATCAATTTTCATATATTCATTTAGTTCATAAAATATTGCATAATAGTGGTAGTGAATTTTTCTTATTTTTTTCATATGTTTGTTGGTTCTTATTAGGATTTATTTGTAGCTATACATTTATAGTTGAAAAGTTATGCTTTAGAGATTTAAATTAGATTGTTGAGTGTAATCGTTAAGATGATATAAGATATGATTAAATTGAACATACATAGAAAAGTGTAATAAGGAGGCATATTAGTCTTATCAAAATTGAGCATTATTTGGTGTTTTAAGAATAACTTTCAATAGAAACATTGAGTTGATATTTACTAGCTAAGCCTATAACTTCCACTAGTCAATGTTGGTATTACTTTATGGAAATTGGTGTATAGGTAATATTACCCATGATTTTTAAATTTTTAAAAACACTTAAAATGTCTACGACATTTTATAAAGGAAAAACTTTCATAAATAAAAAGGTGAGAGGAGGGCAATTGGTGAGGTTACTTTAAAGGAGAATACAACAATCTAAGGGAATTTTCTTGACTTTTACATATTTTAGGAAATGCTTAGGCAATGGCAATTGGAGGGGTTACTTTAAAGGAGAATACAACAATCCAGGAGGTTTTTCTTGACTTTTACATATTTAAGGAAATGCTTAGGCAATGTTTGCATCTAAAAAAAGTTTTTCTTATAAAATTTGGTAGTATATCCTAACTAATACTTTTAAGGTTAAATTTTATTATTTATGCTTATTAAATGCTTTATTGTGCCTTAATTAACTATTTGCATACCTAATTTATTGAAATTAAGCTAAAATTGTGGAAATTTCATACGGTGGATTTAAGCATTTTGTCAAAAGGATAGGTTTGGAGGACTTAAGCATGTTTATTGGGTGTGAAATTGTGTGATTATCGATATATATAATTACTACTGTACATGTGAAGAGTGTTTTCAAGTATTAAGAAGATGCCGTCAATGACTTGGGTGTTATGTACAGGTACAGTATGTCTTGTGATATCAGTGTCTATGTGTGATACATGATTTAATTTACGCATGATGGAATGTGTTATGGTTCCCACTTTAACATGTACGTAGATTTGTATTATTTAGCTGATAACATTTTGTGTGATGCATTTGTTATTATTATTTTATGGATTTTCTGATGTACTTACATCATGATTTCTTTAAGAGTAATTCTAAAGTGAGTAATTCTAATGTTATTAGTTATGCCACATATGTTTTTATTAAACGTGGTGTATATTTATATATATTTTATTATAACTTTTCCTAGTTGGTATGTATTACTCAACTTCATATATTCTTTCATAAATTAAAGAGCAATATGAAAGCAATATGATCTATGCAATTTTTTAGCATTATTTCGTAAATTTGGGTCTATAAAGGTTTTTAGATAAAGAGAGGATCAAGCCCTTTAATTTATTTTCATTAAACTATGTACGTTTAAAAGGTTGTAAGCTTTAGATAAAGGGTGAGGATTAAACAGTTAGACCTCACCATTTGATAGCGGTCTATCGTTGGCCTAGCCAGGTTGGTTTAAGCTCAGGGCATGATAAAGTAGTATCAAAGCTTTGTGTTTGTGCCTATGAGTGAAATCCTAGGAAGCACTAAGATGAATAATAATTAACATAGTTTATTTATTTAAGAATTTAAAAAAGAATTATTTTATTATCTTATAAGCTTATATGGAAAATTTTCTTACAAAGATATGATTCTAAGCATGGTTTAGTTAGGAGATATTATGCCTCCTTAAATTGTCAATGAAAATAGGTAGACTTTAACATCTTAAGAACTAAAAGGTTTAAGTTTGTTGGGGAAGCTAGACAAGATGAGCAGGGAGTAGGACAATAAAACACTGAGTTTTTAGTAGCCTTATTGAAAATGATTGGGCAAGGATTAAAGTTGAGCAATAATCCTATTGTAAGCGAATTTTCTAATATGTTTTCTAAGGATTTGTATAGTTTACTGCATAAGAAGGTGGTGGAGTTTGTGGAAGGTTTCTTATCAAATAACACTTACAGAGTTAAGAAATTAAAGGACTAGTCACAAGAATTGTTAGATAATTTTTACATTAGATCGATTAGGTCCTTTTAGATTGCAATAGGTACTTTCTATAAAGAATAAGGATGACTCTATGAGGGTGAGTATTGATTACAAAGAGTTCAATGGAGTAATGGTGAAGAATTATGATCATTATTCATTGTAAATGATTTATATGAACTGCATGGGTTAACATATTATTGAAGGTTAATATGAGATTGGATTACAATCATGTAACGAACAAGATGGAGGATATAGTGAACATGGCTTATAAAAGCCAATATGATCATTATGAGTTCTTAATGATGCTATTTGGGTTAACCAATATTCGTGTAAGTTATATAGATATGATAAACTAAGTGTTCAATGATATCTTAGTTTATTTCAGAAGTGAAGAGAAGAACATAGAGCATTGGAGGATTGTACTATAAAAATTAAGGGAGAATCAATAATATGCTACGTTGGATAAATATAAGTTTTGGTAAAAGAATATTTCTTTGATAGGATGTGTGAAACAGGAAGGAATATCTATAGATTCAAGTTATTACAAGAAATTTAAGATAGGATTCTTTAAGCTAGTTGGACCTTTAACCTGATGAACTTGGAAGGGGATAAAATTTTAATGGTTGATAAAGTGCAAAGAGAGCTTTCAAAAGTTAAAGAATATTTTGATAACAACCTATATGCTTACTATCCCTGATGATAGCAGTGATTTCATTATCTTTAGTGATGCCTCAAAGAAGGGAAGGGGCTAATATATGCTTTGGTACAATATGAAAATATGGTGGCCTATGTTTCTAGAAAACTAAATCTATATAAATTATCACACATATAATTTAGGGCTTGCAAAAGTAGCTTTTTCCTTAAATACTTGGATTCATTATTTGCATAGTGGAAGATATGAGGTGTATACAGATGATAAAAGTTTGAAACATTTTTTCATATAGAAAAAGTTGAATTTAAGTTTGGGGAGATGGATGGAGTAGCTAAAATATTATAATATGATAATGTACTACCATTCAAGTAAATCCAATACAGTGGCAAATGATTTGAGTTTAAAACGTTATAATAATCTTACCAAATAGATCATCTTGCAATGGGAGTAACATAAAGAGTTAAGGAAATTAGCATTATAGGTGGTGAGTGGTGTCTCAGGGGTTGGGAGCATGATTAAGCAGTTTGAGGTTACAATCAACTTTAATTTCTAGGACCAAAGAGGCTTAACAGAGTGATTACCAAATGAAGAGAATTCAAAAAAGAGTAGAGATAAGGATAACATCATATTCTCAAGTTAATGATAGTGTTGAGGTTTAAGTTCAAGTTGAGGGTTCCATATGATATAGAATTAAAAGGAAGATTATAGATGGGACCTATACTTTTGGGATCAAGATATTTAAGAGAAATTTATGATGGAATAATAAGAAGAGGGAAATAACTAGATTTGTAATATAGTGTAGAACTTATCAGTAGGTCAAAAACAAACGTTCAAGACTGATATGAGAGTTACAAACTTTACCTATTCTGGAATGAAAATTAGAGCATATTAATGTGAAATTTTTTTAACATTTTCAAGGACAGTGAAACGTCTTAAGTGAGTATGGTTAATAGTAGACAAATTAATTAGATAGATTGATTAAGTTATCTCTTTGTTACTTGTTAGGACGAGTTAATCATTATAGATGTTCGCAAGATTATATATACGAGAGATCATAAGATTATATGGAGTTTTTGTTTCCATTACTTCTATTTGTAGCCAAATTTTTAGGAGAGTTAGTATGAATCCTTAAGGATCAATATAAAATTTAGTACAATTTTTCATCTTCAAATAGATGGATAGTGAGAGAGGACGATACAAATCTTGGAGGATATATTGAGAGCTTATGTTTTAGATTAAAGGGGGAATGAGATGAATAGTTGGTAATAATGGAGCTTGTATATAATAACAGTTTTAAAGTCAACATTCAAATGACCCTTTTTAAGGCTTTCTATGGGAGGTAGAAGACTTTTGAGATATGAGATAGTATATGAGACAATGTAGATGGTCAAGTTAATTAAGAGCAGGATTGACATTACCCATGGTAGATAAAAGAGCTATATATTACATAATGCATTAGATGAAAAATCTGCATACTTATAGTATATATGTTTAGGTAATGTATTCAAAGAAAGGCTAGAAAGATTGAGATTCATCCAAATATAGATTTTATTGATAGAAGTATATGTTTGGATTACATTAAAGGAAACCAAACCAAACCAAATATAATAACAAAGGACCTTTAGAAAACATTCAACTTCTTAAGATTATACACATTGTTAGTTGCAGACCTTTTAAAGCTCCATCTTTTGGTAAAACAATATTTTATTACTTGTATTAAAGACTTCTCACGATGTGGTTATGTTCTGCTAGAATGTTTAATCTTTTTAAGTCAAGCTGTAACAAATTCCTGACACCAAGATGCAATCATTACCAGTTTTATATTGTTTCTTTTCTTAAACTCAAGATGAGTGTAACATTGGTCTATGATCAACTTTGATGTCGGTCTTATTATGCTTCTCAATTTCTCATACCTTAATGAAAGATAGGCACCTATTGTTTTAATATATTTGACATTTATTATGCTTTGCTCCATTAATTTCTCCACTTTTTCACATCTTCGAGTTAGAATTAGTTCATAAAGTCTTCTATAAAGTTATTGTCCATCTTTCTATCTTCCAAATGAATCTAAAATATCATCGATCAAAAAATTAGGAAGAAATTTGCACTACATTTCGTGTTATCTCCTCATATTCACCAACTACAAAACAATGAACCAAACATGGAAAATATAATAAAATTCATGTAAAACGCATTATAAAGATGAAAAATAACAGGTAAATTAACCCCATATAACATGTAAAATATTGACCTTTCAAAATATAATAATAAATTTTGTTAAATTTTTACGTGTTATTCATGCTAATCTTATAATCAAATATAATGAATTAAATGAAAAATATGCTTAGTTGTGGCATAAATGTTTGGGTCATATATTCAAAGAAAGGTTGGAAGAATTAGTAAAAATGAGATTCTTTTGATTATAGACTTTATCGATCGAAGTTTATATGTGAATTACATTAAAAGAAAGCAAACTAAATATAATAAGAAAGGAGCCACAAGAAATACTCAGCTTCTTGAGATTATACACACTAATGTTTGCAAACCTTTTAAAGCTCCATCTTTTCATAAAAAAATGTTTCATTACTTTTATCAAAGACTTGTCACAATATGATTATATTCATTTGCTTAAGAAATTTATTTTAGAGATTTGATAAACTGAGTGTTCAAGCCCTTTTTAGATTAATTTATAGTAGTATTCATAGATGTTATCTTTGTTTATTTCAAAATTGAAGAGGAGCATATAGAGTATTTGAGAATCGTACTACAAAAATTGAGAGAGAATCAACATTATGCTAAGTTAAAGAAATTTGAGTTTGGGAAAAAGAAGATTTCTTTTCTAGGACGTGTGAAATAGGAAGGAATATCAATAGTTTCAAGTTATTACAAGAAATTTATGATAGGATTCTCCAAGCTAAGTGGACCTTTGACCTAATTAACTTAGAAGGGGATAAAATTTTAATCGATAGTAAATTGAAAAGATAGCTTTCAATAGTTAAAGAAGATTTTGATAACAACTCATATGTGCTAATATATGCTTTGGTACAAAATGAAAATATGCTGGCCTATGTTTTTAGAAAACTAAGTATATATAACTTATCATTACAAATAATTTAGAGCTTGCAAGAATAGCTTTTTCCTTAAAGACATGGAGTTATTATTTGCATAGTGGAAGATATTAGGCATATACATATAATAAAAGTTTGAAACACTTGTTCACAGAGAAAAAGTTGAATATAAGGCAAGGGAGATGGATGAAGTAGCTAAAATATTATGATATAATGTACTATCATTCAAGTAAAACCAATATAGTGGCAAATGATTTGAGTTAAGAGGATCATAATAATCTTACCATATTGATTATCTTGCAATGGGAGTAACATAAAGAGTTGATGTAGCATTATAGATGGTGAGTAGTGACTCAAGGGTTGGGAGCATGATTAAGCAGTTTGAGGTTACATTCAACTTTAATTTCTAAGATCAAAGAGGCTTGTTAAAGTGATTAACAAATTAAGAGAATTCAAAAAATAGAAGACATAAGGATAACATCATATTCTCAAGTTAATGATAATGTTGAGGTTTAAGTTCAAGTTGTGGGTTCCATATGATATAAAATTAAAAGGGAGATTACAGAGGGGACCCATACTTTTAGGATCAAGATATATAAGAATCTAAAGAGAAATTTATGATGGAACTACAAGAAGAGGGAGATAACATATTTGTAATATAGTGTATAACTTATCAGTAAGTCAAAACAAAGCATTGAGATCAACATAAGGGTTACAAACTTTACCCATTCTTGAATGAAAGTTAGAGCACATTAATATGGAATTTTTTTAAACATTTTCGAGGAAAGTGAGAGGTCTTTAGTAATTATCCTTAATATTAGACATATTGATCAAGTTATCTCTTTTGTTACTTATTGGGATGAGTTAATCATTAGATATGTTGGCTAGATTATACATATGAGAGATCCTGAGATTTTATGGAGTTTTATTTTGTTTCCATTACATCTATTTGTACCCCATCTTTTAGGGGAGTTAGTACCAATCTTGAGGGATCAATATAAATTTTAGTACAATTTTTCAGCTATAGATGGGTAGTGAGAAAGGATGATATGAATCCTGGAGGATATATTAAGTTAAGGGGGAATGGGATGAAAAATTATTAATAGTGGAGCTTGTATGTAATAATAGTTTTCAAGTCAGCATTCAAATGACACTTTTAAGGCTTTGTATGGGAGGAACTGCATCCCCTATTTGTTGGAATGATATAGGTGGTAGAAGACTTTTGAGATATTAGATAGCTTATCAGACGACGGAGAAGGTCAAGTTAATATAGAGCAGGCTTGATGTTGCCCATGGTAGATAAAAGAGCTATATAGATCAAAAGAGGTGTCCCCTGAAATTTCAGGTGAATGATCATATGTTCTTAAAGATGTAAACTGCAAGAGGGATTTGGAGGTTTGATTTCAAATGGTGGTTAATTCCTAAGTTTGTAAGCCCTTTTGAGATCTTAGAGATAATAAATCTAATGACATACCATTTCACATTACCACTAACATTGACCAATATTCATGACATGTTTCATATTTCCATGCTTAGGAGATATGCATATGACCTATCTTATATTGTAAATCACTTTAAGTTGGAGCTAGAAGATGACTTGAGTTAAGTGGAGTCATCGATGTAGGTTATGGACTATAAAAAGAAAGTGATGAGGAGTACAGTTATACCCTATGTCAAAGTGGTGTGAGGAAAGAGTAAAGACTCCACCTAGGAGTAAAGGATGAGATAAGAAGTAAGCATCCTCAACTATTTGATATTCTAGGCAAGTCGAGTTTTGGGCAACACTTATTGATTTTTATTATGATTTATTTTAATTATGACTTTATTGTTAAAGTGATGCATTTTATGGTTGATTATATTATTAAGTTTATGCAATTATAAGGGTGGTTAAGATGTGACTAAATTAACCACATATAGAAGAGTATAATAACTAGACATATTAGTCTAATACGTTATCAAAATTAAATACTATTTGGCATTTTAAGTAAACTTTTGATAGAAATATTGGATTGAGGTTATTAAAAAAAGTTATATATATATATATATATATATTTCACATTAAGACATCAAGACTAATATTAAACTCAAATAGGAGAATTAAGTGAAAGAATTTTACGAGCTCATTTTGTTGTCACCGCCAAATATTGTTGGTATTTTTGTCTAAAATTTTTGTAGGAATATTAAATTGAGATGATTCAAAAAGTTATAGAAAGATAATAGAATTATTTATAAATATTTAAAAAGATCTAAAGCTAATATCGACTAGCTAGAGCTCTACCATCAGCTAGTCATTGGTGGCAAAACTTTTTTAAATTAGTGTATGACTGGCCAACAAATTGATAAGCTAGTTGAACCATATAATTTTCAACTTTTGGAAACAATCATCAATTATTTAATGATTTTCAAAGATAAAGCTTGCAAAAAATGCAAAAAAGGATAGGAAAGGATACAAGAGGGGTTATTTTAAAGGAGAATACAATAATATAGAGGATGTTGACTTTTGCATATTTTGAAAAGGTTGTAGGCAATTATTCACTTCAAAAAGAGAGTTTGAAAGTATCTTTCTTATGAAAGGTACTTTCAAATAGGACATTTTAGGTAAATTATTATGTTATTTATGCATATTAAGTACTTTATTGAGTGTTAAAGAAGTATTTGCATAACTAGATTGAATTAAAATAGGTTAGAAATGTGGAAACCCCATATAAGGATATGGTAGCTTTAAGGTTTTGTGAATGAACGGACTTAGGGGATTGAGTATGTTTATTGAGAGTAAGATTGTGTTATTATTGATAAATAATTGCTGATATGCAAGTGAAGTGTATTTTAGGTGTCTATGATATACCATTGATGATTTAGATGTGTGTAGTTGTATATCATGGTGTAACTGCTTATGTATTCCTCGTATGAATTGTGTAATGCATTATTTATTTTATACATGTTTGGATGTCTTACGAGGCCATTAAGGAGCATGATTGTGCTTGGTGTGATGGTTGGCTAAGGCATAATGGCAAGCCCAAGAATGAGACATATTGCATTTCATTGCTTGAGACATATTATTGAAGGCTAAGTTTGAGAGTGCCTAGATATGATGTTTGCAAGACTTAGTGAATGACTATTATGGGCATGTACAAGAAACTGTATGGTTTAGTTAGCCCTATTTATATGATGCATTTGTTGTTATTATTATTATTATTATGTGAATTTTCTGATTAAATCATGAGTTTCTTCTATGTGTCATCATCATCATTGCACTCAGTCTAAAATCTCGCATTGAGGCGGGATTTAGGAAGATTTGATAGTACACAGCCTTACCCCTACATAGTAGAGAGGTTGTTTTCGGTAGACCCGCATGCAGATGTGAGTTACAAAATTATGAATTATGGAGAAATTAGTTGTACCATATAGACATAATTATGAATATTTATGAGATGCAAAATAGAAGGGATGTAAATCTAAATGTATTTCAATATGATTTTTGTCCAATTGATATGTATTATCAAGCATATGATTTAGACGAGTTTTGATTGTTTTGTAAAGTAAGGTGTTTAAATAGTGAAATGATCATACTTTTCTAAAAATATTTTATTGAGTTATATGAGATTAAGATATTGGAAGCCTAAACTAGATGATGATGCTTAAATGGTTGGGTCTCATCATTAGGTAGTATTTTGTTATGGGCTCGGGATTGGGGCATAATAATGCCTAATTTGGCAGATTCCACACTTGGGAAGATTTTAATCGTACCTTTCCCAAACCAAAAGACATAACTGTGAGCATTTCGTAAATTTTGCAGCTAAAACTAATAAACACAAATGTAAGTATTGACGCACGAGAAGAAGAAAAGGTAATATTTGGGAACCCAAATTTACGTATAAAAAGAAAAATCAAAACATCTGAGATGGTCCCATCCCATGGCTAATATGATTGGCGTTATTAGTACTACTGGCAATAGTTATGCAATCAACTGCTCTCTCTCTCTCTCTCTCTCTCTCACAGATGACAGAACAACAAATATAAACACTCCTCCGAAAGCAGACCGTCCAACCACGAATCTTTTTCATTCAACTCGAACCGGTCGGACCGAGGGAATAATTTGGTTTGATGGCCGACGCTTCTCTTCTTGGTAATCGTACAAAATTCCCTTGCTTGCTTGCTTGAGCTATGTCAATTTTCTTTTTCTAAATAAAAAGAATATACTGTACTGTTTAGGAGGGTCCTAATTATAAGAAATAATTTTTAAGCCATTTACGCCTAAACTATTCTCTGCTTGAGGTGTATAAGTTTTTTGTGGAAGGTAAAGCTCTAACCCTAAGTTTTAAACAACTGCATACAGAATTGTTTGAATCCGCGACTTCACTTAAACCAAAAGAGTCCTTTACCAACTCACTGATGCTTTGGAGTTCGTACCCATTTATTTTTTATTAATTGTCTAGGCCTTTTTCTCTTTCTCCGGCTCAAGTCATCTCTCCAAATCCCAAACCCCTAAAATCGCGATCTGTTGTCCGAATACAATATCCAACCTCCGCAAACATTTCATTGTTTCATCCTCGTCCGCCGATCATTTGCCTCTACAGTTAAGCTACATTTCGTCTTCTCTTTCAATCTCCACCCTCCATTTCCGGACTATTCCATGCCTGCGACCCTGCGCTTGCAATCCGTGCAATAGACCTTGCCACCGTTGGAGCCGCCTCACCTATGTGCGGCGGAGGGAGTCTGAGCTTGGGCCTTGTAAAATTCGCTGGATGTCGTGTTAGGTACGGAGGTATAAATGCATGTGAGCGCGGATCTAGGGTTTTCGAGCCTGGTCCTTGTTTTTTGCGCTGCTTTCCCAGTAGTCTTTTTTGTGCTCCACCGCAAGTGGCAGCTAGCCGTTGCCAGAAAGGAAGAGATCAAACGGTTACTGGTTTTGGCGTCGGAGGAGGCTGCTAGGGCGGAGCTAGAGGCCACATTTTCGTACACCACCGCTACGACCACCACCACCACCGGGCCAGTTTCGAGGAATAATTATCAATGCGCTGTTTGTTATTGCCCGACAACTACCCGTTGCGCCCGATGTAAATCCGTTAGATATTGGTATGTTATCTTTAGATGCTTTTTTCCCCTTCCTATTCTTTTAGATTTTTTATTGGGTTTTAACTGAATTTGGTTAGTGGATGTGGAATTTATTTGTGAATTTAATTGGTGGTAATTGCAGAATTTGTTGTAAAAGAGTTTTTAAAAATTTTAAACAGTAGTTTTAGAAGAATGTGATTTGCCACTTCAGATTAATTGAGTCAGACAGTGGACGAAAGTAAAATGTGGCACCCTATGACTGAAATCCGGTCGGTGATTAGAAATCAAAGGATTTAAGACACGGTCAGGTTGTTTTAGTCATATCCTTATACATTGAGCATTACCGGGTATGGATAATAAAACATACGTAGTTGGTTCACATGGGAAATCAAAGGTCTCCCCATTGTTTATTACTGTAAGTATTTTGTTTGAGGTACTGTATTCGATGAACCAGGTGTTGCAGATAATTATGTCCTGCTTATGCATGTAGTATACCTTTGTGTCATCTTACATGACTATGCAACAGAATAAGTTGATGGTTTTTCTATTTTGAAGAAATTTTCTTTGGTACAGCTCTCTAATTTCATGTTACTTCATACATGTATATGCGTTATCATTAATAAAACTGATGGTTTTTTTAATGAATGATTTAATCTTTACTTCCTTTGTTTTCTACGTTGACATTTTATCTGTGCCAGCTCTGGTAAGTGTCAAATAATCCACTGGAGACAAGGTCATAAAGAAGAATGCCGTCCTCCTGATGTCTCATGCAGTGATAGTGACAATGGCAGCAATGCCGGATGCAATATGGCAAAACAAGAGCAACATGTTATTTATGACGATATATATGAGACTGAAAATACTGTACCACTTCATTCAGAACCATCATTATCAGGTTTCAATCTGAAGAATCATGATGGTGAAGACCATGTTAAAGTTGATTCAATTGCTGATACAGATGGAGCATGCTCTTCATCTGAATCCTCAGGCACCTCTTTTTCTGGATTCTCTTCTTCACCTCCTGTTTGTGAATCATCTGATGATAGTTCAGTTGGCGAGAGCATCAGTTCTAATGAATCTGAGGAATCTGAAGTACATATATCTGCTCACATTGCTACTGATATTCAAGGATTCAATTTGGACAAGGGGGATCAAACTAAGCCATCATCTCCAAAATTTACCGATTTGGTTGATTCTTTGGATAGTTTTGGTGAATTGAGCAAGCTAAATCAAAGTAAATCTAACGATAAACATGAGGATAATCTATCTTCGACTTCTACTTCTGCTTCTCCATGTGCGAGTACCATTCCTGTGGTCAGAAGTTTTATAGAGCCACATAAGTCTTCTGACTTCTGGGGGAGAACTCTTGACTCTGTTGCATCCAGTAGTGATGCCCGAGATGATTCTGATCTGTCCGGTAACAATGGAGCTACCAAGTTATCTGATTCTGAATCACCCCTCCATTTTAAGTTCAATCTATCTGGAAGTAATGATCATATGTTGAC
This sequence comes from Erythroxylum pelleterianum, assembly GCA_027563865.1. Taxonomy (NCBI): domain Eukaryota; kingdom Viridiplantae; phylum Streptophyta; class Magnoliopsida; order Malpighiales; family Erythroxylaceae; genus Erythroxylum; species Erythroxylum pelleterianum. Next base: position 6,435,115 of record JAOQMR010000006.1, on the reverse strand, counting down.
AACGGAAAGGTCCGTCGCAAAGGGTGTATCCAATGATTCACATGAGGCTGCTGACAGTAAGCCTATTGATAAAGCATCTTCATCATTGAAAATTGGCAATGATGAGATAAGTGCCAGGAAGTCTTCATCTGTTAGTTCTGATAACTCTAACATAATAGATAACAGAGCTGGTAGAGATTCAGATGCACCGAAATTCACTGAGCTTCAATCCAGGTCATCATACTTTTCACACTTGCGCTCTAGGTCCGAAGGTTTATCAGTTGCAGATGCTTCAAAAGTCAAAAGATTTTCATCTGCAAACTTTGACAATTCAAATCTTACCGTTACTGATCCTGTGGATACTTCTCATCTTTCTGAGTCAAAATTGTCATCTGGTGCTTCTCAACACAATTTGATTGTCAATACAAGTGGACGTTCAGTTAGTAAAGTTTGTGATGCTGATGTTTGTCCTTCTAATGTGACCCATACTGCAAGTTTCTCAACAAGTTCAATGTATGGTCTGAAATCTTCAATGCAGAAAGTTGTGGATCAATTCAGGGGACCTAAATGTGGAAGATACAGTGATAAGGTTTTGTCATTGTTTCTTTTTTCTTCTATAACTTACCCTAGATTCAACTAAATTTATTATGAGTTTGCCTGGGCTTTTCAGGGTCTTTTTCCTTACAATCTTTTCGTAAAGTTGTATACCTCAAACAAAATAGAAGTTCGACCCTTTGGGCTTATCAATTGTGGAAACAGGTATAAGTAACTTTTCATTCTGAGTTTGATTTAATTCTGACAGATCTGAACAATACGAGGCACTGCCTTTATTTATACTAGGATTTGTAGTTCCCTTAATTTTAGTGTAATCATTAGTTTTGTCATTAGATCCAATTATTCGATATGCCATCAGGGTTGTAGGCACACAATAAATGGTAACTTACTTTAAATCAAAACTGTTGCACGAACATGCATAAACAACTATGTACTTATCCTATGCACAGTTTCTTTGCATAGACATCATTGTTCTCTGGACTGCTTTAGCAATTGACTGAACATGCACGTAGCTCAAGTCCCAAGGACTTTGTTTATAGCTTTTTTTGGTTCAATATCCTGCAGCTGCTATGCTAATGCTGTCCTGCAATGCCTGGCATTCACCCCGCCTTTGACTGCTTTTTTGGTTCAAGGATTCCATTCTAAAGCTTGTATGTTTCACCCTGCTGAAACTCAAAAGATTCACTTTCAAATAATATGACGACTTTTCTGCAGTATAAGTTCATTTTTGTGCTCTATATTAGGTGCACAAAAGGAATGGTGCTTCACTTGTGAGTTTGAGAGGTTGATTTTTAAGGCTAAGGAAGGGAAATCACCACTTTCTCCAATTGGGATATTATCCCAACTGCCAAATATAGGAAGTCGGCTTGGTAATGGGAAAGAGGAGGATGCACATGAATTTCTAAGGTGTGGACGGTTTTTGTGCTATTTAATGTCTGAAATATTTTTCCATGTTATATATTTTGAATTTTAAAATATTTTGTGAATAATTAGTGGAATGCATTAACAGGTATGCTATTGATGCAATGCAATCAGTTTGTCTTAAGGATGCTGGGGTGAATGCCTCCGGATCCTCTGAAGAAGAAACTACTCTCATTGGCCTTACATTTGGAGGATACCTTCGCTCTAAGGTAAACACTATTGTCTAGTGGAAAGTTGCCGTTGAGAACTTGCAACTATTACTTTTGTATTTGTTAGGTTATACAATTGAAACCTACAATGTTGACAGATTAAATGCTTGAAGTGCCACTTCAAATCAGAGAGGCAAGAAAGAATGATGGATCTTGCTGTTGAAATAGAAGGAGAGATAGGGAAGCTTGAAGATGCTCTCAAACGATTCACGAGCACCGAGATACTGGATGGTGACAACAAATACAAATGTGGCAGGTTGGTCATATTACTTTCTATGTAATCTTTTGAAAGTGTTACTTTTTATTATTGCTTCGTGTTGCTGGAAAATCTGAGCTATTATATTTGCAAACGTCATTGCAGAACCTTGATGTTGGTTCTTTGGGAAAGAGAAGGGAAGTGAGGGTTGGGTAGGGAAGTTGGGCTGTCATTAGGTGTGAATTGGAGTTAAAATTCTACATAGCTGTATTAATTGCAACCTGCTCATCTGGTTTCCAGGCATCTGATAAAAAATTTTATTTCACAGCCATTGATTTTTGCTTGTTTTGGTTTAATTCAGATGCAAATCTTATGAGAAGGCCAAGAAGAAGTTGACAATTCTGGAAGCTCCCAATATCCTTACGGTTGCATTGAAGCGATTTCAGGTAGTTCTAGTAATCAATTATGATGTCTTCCATTGTGTATCAAAAGATTCTTATCCACTTTTAATACTTGGTTTTACAGTCTGGTAAATTTGGAAAGCTCAATAAGCCAATTTGGTTCCCGGAGATCCTTGACCTAGCACCATATATGAGTGGGACAAGTGACAAAACCCCAATTTACAGGCTTTATGGGGTGATTGTTCACTTGGATGTAATGAATGCTGCATTTTCTGGCCACTATGTGTGTTATGTTAAAAATATCCAGAACAAATGGTTCAAAATTGATGACAGCACGGTATGTTCCTTTTGCAGACAATCATCCTTGACGCAAATATTCGGTTTTCATTTTATGTGATTCGGAAAAATGTGGACCTTCAACTTCATTGAATATTGTCTGGACATCTTTTACCTAGATGGGATAAACGTATTTTTAATCCTTCAGCTTAATGGTTTTTCTATTTGAGTACTTCGACTATTAAACTTTCTAATTCAGTCCTAAAACTTCTGTAATTGCTCTATATTAGGACATCTCATAATGTCCTTAACAGAAATCCCCTGTGGCATCAACAAAATCCAAGCTGGACATGGGGGACGTGTATGTCCAGTTTGGGTACCACGTAAGATTTCTGTTAAGAATGTCAGCGGAAGTCCTAAGAGAGCTGGAGGACTGAAATAGGAAAAATTATTGAAGTTAACGGACCAAAAGTATGGTTGTTTCTTTGCCTAGACAGTAGAACCACTTCAAGATATTTCCATGCATCATTTCCATCTAAAATTTCAACGATACTGTCAAAGATTGTCATCCTTTGCAAAATATTCTTGCATAAATTATGCTTGCTAAAAGGATCTTTGTTAATTCTTTTATGATCTTAGGAAAGGTATGTCTAGTTTTTTGTGCTTCTGAAGAATCTCAGATTCTTGGTCATAAACTTATGTTGCATCTGTAATTTGTTCAGCTTCATAGAAACTCAAGCTCTTTCCTTTAGCTGCTGAATCTGCAGTTCTACAATTGTTAAATAAATTCCTTTCCCTTCCACCTTTTTTTCCCCCCTGTATTTGTACTTGCATATACATTTTAATACATTGGAAGAATAAATATTACCACACTCCCTTACTCTACATACATACCAGGATTTGAACCTTAGTAGATGGCAGCTGCTTCTACCTCATATGGCCACTAGGCTGATTCCCTGGTGGTTGCCCGTGCATATATCTTTCTTTCTAAGATTATTATTGTGTTTCCCATGGTTGATAGGTAACCCCTGTGGAACTTGAGAGAGTCCTAACAAAAGGCGCGTACATGCTTCTTTATGCAAGGTGACAGATTTTAGACTGGGAGAATTACACCTTTCATCATTGTTCTTACGTCGATTGACTAATTTGTTTTCCTGCAGGTGCTCACCAAGGGCTCCTAGATTGATAAGGAGCAATATGATGTCTCCGGATGCAAAAAATAAAGGCATTACTGGGAAGAACACGTTGTTGAATTCAAGATCCACATCTACGCGATCAAATGTAGTCCAATTGCATCCTGATTCACTTTGTCCAGATAATTTGGCCAATGTTGGATCTTCCCATTTGAAGTTCCAGCGGCTTCAGAGGATTTTAGAAGCGGATTCTAGTGATAACTCCTCATTTACTAGCAGCAATTCTGATGAAGGTTCTTACAGTACTGATAGTACCCGGGATTCCACAAGTGCTGATGACATTTCTGATTTCATTTTTGGTGGTTGGAACAGCTCTTGGATGAATATGTCTGATTCTGACACATCTTCATCTTCCTCTTCTTCCCCATTGTACTACAAGTGTATACCCCTTGCTGATGCATATCAAAATAGCAGCAGGTCTCAAACTAATCATGCAGTTTCTGATTCAGTGATGGAGCATGGGGATCTTTCGGGTAGACAACCTTGTGAGAGTAGGAGGTTGATGGATTTGGAAGGAGGTGGACCAGGTGGTCCTTTTTTGCAGTCTAACACGGTAAAACAGTGTAGGAACTTGATGAGTAGTATTAGTAGTAGAAATAGGAAAACTGACTCGGGGAAAGTAGGACTGACAAGCCCTTTAAATGATGTAAGAAGATCAACCAGTGAAAGGACATACTAAATATATATATATATTTATGACGAAGGATTTAGTTTAGACCTGTAAATAAGAGTTCTGGGGGAGGGATTGTATTTAATTGTACTTTGGTCTCTGCCTCTCTGCTGGCATCAGTTAAGAATATATCAATCAGCAAAGTGTTTCCTTTCTCCCCCCGGTCATAAGTAAATAGCACAAGGGACATTAGGCTGATGAGTCTTTTTTTTCTTTTGAAGCCCAAATATAATTATTTTTTGATTTAATTGTTGTGTCCGTCTTATACAGGCCTGATAGAGAAGCACTTCTTTATTATCAATCGGTGATAATAAGATATAGTCAGTAATCACATCTCAATAACTAAGACTAAAGTTTCCTTTGTGAAACATTAGATCTTATACACTACAACGATCACCCAAGAGCCCAATTGCTCCTTTGTGCTAGAATATCATGTGTTATTGCTAACTTATAAGTACTTCAACTTTTACCGATAATTTTGGCGTATGAGGTAACCTATTTTTTCAACTCCCATATCGTTGTTTTCTTTATTTTAATCATTGCATGAAATCCCATGTATTAATTTAACAAAACATATTCTCAACCATTCTAGTTATGTTATTATACACAATGTTGATGGATAGTATTAGTTAGTAGACGATCTCAGCGAGATTTTTCAAACAGTAGCATGATAGGATTAAAATAAAAGTTAAGTTGGGTATCACTATCCCTTTGCTTGCAGAATGGATTTATTTGTGTATTACATAGTATCATTTATCTATTGTCGACCTATAGCATTAATTAATTTTCTGGAAAAAAAAAAGAGCAACCTACTTGTTCTCCATTTTGCTAATCTCACCTAGTAAACTTAATAGATAACTGGGTCAAACCGTGATGCTTATCAACTTTCAAAGTCGACGATTGAACAGTATCAGGCGAGGACACCGATACATATACGTGGGCGTAGCATAGAAGATGAAGGTGGTTCAACTGCTACCCACCAAATTGAGACCAGACCAGACCAGACAACGCCTCGCAGGACCCATCACCCATATGATCATTACGTATATATGTAAGTATCTATACAATTTGCCTTGGTTTTGTAAACTTTGTCGTTTGTGGATAAGGACTCGGAGAATTTTATAAGAGGACAAGAGGGGAGGGATCAGGGATGTATTAGTTGAATTGACTTTGGGTGTCCACTTTTGTGTATTAGTCTGGCCTCCACTCGGTTGAGTTTTGGACTTTGGAAGGACAGCCATCACCAATCCAACTCCAACCCCCATACATACAGGGTGGGAGCCACACAGATCCATCCATCCATTAATGGTGGCTCGGCTCGGGGCATGTCTGTCCTTGTACAACTAGCCACCTTCCACATGCCCACTTGCATGCCTGTTTTTAGCAGGTGTCATTTTCTCTCCCGTCATCACCAGTTGACAAGTTGAATTACATTTTTGTTCTCGGAAACTACCACCTACTATGCTCATACTTATTCTCGTGGTCTTAAAGTGTGTGTCTTTATATAATTACATGTCGGATAGTGTCTAGTTGTTGTTGCAGAGAAGCCGCCATCGATCACATTCAAAAAACATGTACAGACACTGTTCTAGCCAAGAAGCTATAGATTGTATGTCTCATATGGGAACACATTCTTGGATGTGAGTTGAACAAAAGAAAGAATGCAAAGGGATATAATGCATTGCATTTGAATGGGTTCTTTTGTTAAAAGTCTAATGCATCTAATCTAAGAAGCATGCAAAAAAATAAAGAAAAAGAAAAGTGTGGAATAGGTCACGTCTCGCATAATCTCTCATGTTGTACAAGAAATCAGCAGCAATTCAACATTTGGTCCGGTTTAATATCATTTTCACGAGTCCAGATCCTCTGTCCAATATTATGGTGTCTTATCGTGTCCAATAAATCTCAACCATTTATTTATGTAGGGTCCGTATAGGACCCACGTGAGCTTCACAAAATAAATGGTTGAGATTCAATAAGACAGAATAAGACAGAGTAAAACTGAACAGAGGATCTAATTTGCATTTTCACCACTTAATCTGTAACTGTATATAATGTACATATCTTCGTTCAGATTCGCGTCATGCTCATATACGTGTTTATAACTCGAAGTTTTTATTATAGACGTCTATCGAAAGAGAAAGTTGAGTTTACCCTACTTTCTTCTGATATATTATTAAAATGCAGCCATAGAGCAAGTCTGCCAGTAAGTTATTTGATTAAGATCCTTGTCTCTCTACTTCAATGTTGACCACCTCTCTTTCAAGATGCTCTTTAGATGGTGATTGAGATATTAAATGCTAGAGGGTACAAAAAAATGGATTCTTAATTCGAAACCAGATTCTCTGTCCAGTTTTACTCTGTCTCATAGAATCTCAGTCATTTATTTTGTGGGATTCACGTGGGTCCTATGTGGGCCCCACATAAATAAATGTCTGAAATTTATTGAAAACAATAAGACACCATAATATTAGACAGAAAATCTGGACTCTCTTAATTCGAGGACAGATTTTAAAAAAATAAGAGAGTATGAGTCAAATCACTGACCTCTTACTTAAACTAAATATCTACGAGCATATTTGTAATTGGATAACACACTTGTACTGGCTTTGGATATAACTGATCTTAAGGAGAAAACGCACGTGTTATCCTCCTTTTGACTACTGGTTTTGGATATACTCATCTTAAAGAGTAAACACACGTGTTATTCTCCCTTTGACTACTCATCATGGTTAATTAATACGAATTGAATATACACATATGTATTCTTCAAAGAATCCAGGAAATTGTCCGTATTCTTTATCTATTCTACAGCCAACCAAATGGGTATTTTTATTATTTTTATGTATCGCTTTTCTTTGCATAATGTTAGTATAGCACGGACTTTAATTATGGCATAATCAACCATAAACGTGTATTAATGGAGAAAATATGGAAAAAAAAAACTTGTTTTGCTGTTTATTGAACCATGAATAAGTTGCTAAATTACTTAACAAGCTCCTTAGTGTTTGATCAAGATCTTAAAACTTTTGATTGACCTTTATGAAAGTCGTATACCCTTATGTCGTTAATGTCTTTTTACAACTTTTTTAATGCATGAGCCTCTTAACGGGTTAGAGAAACTAAACGTCCATATACTTACATAAACAGGTAGCAGGAGACCGTAACAACTATTTATAATAATCTTATTAGGCGTCCACATTACAAGCCTAATAAATAATCAACCCACACTGATTAATGCCCATTTTCTTCGCTAAACTTCAACTTATTTAACTAGTTCCTTTATTGAGCTTATTTAATATCTTTAACCTGGATTAAATTTGATTTTCTTAACTTTAATTTCATAAATAACCTATAATTAATAACTATCCAATAAAAAATCACCAACATTCTCCTCCTTAGACAAATATTAATTATAACAATTGTAACAATAATAAAAACAGTAAAAGTGGTTAAGCAAAATCAATGTAAAGGTGACCAATTTAAAACATTTGATTCAAAGATAATGAAAGTCTATCATTCGATCTCATAAGGTTCTCAATACTAAAAAATATCAAATACATGTGTCATATGTGATACATATTTAATATAATCACGTATATATAATATCTCACTAACATGAATGAGAAAATAGGGTGTGACAAACCACAATGATACTTGTATGGTTTGAAATGTAACCTTGTTTCATTTTTCGGTCTCAATTTCTCTAAATTTTATGCTAAACTGTATTAGAGAAATTTGTTTTCTCTTGCTAGATTCACAACTGCATTAGAGAAAACCCTAATGAGATTAAATACTTATATCCCCTTTTTCTTATCAAATCTATGGATTTATGCATATATCATTTTGTGTCTTGAAGACATAAACTCAAGGTCAATCTATATATATATGTGTGTGTGTGTGTGTGTCCAATGACTTTTAAAATGCTTAAGATCGACATAAATCTTAAGATTTTCACTTTTATTATAACAATGTACAACAAATTGTATGACTGAGAACAAAATGATGATCATCAATATTTATAAAAATATACTGTCATAATATGTGAAATCTGTACAAATGTATCAAGAGCAAATATAGTGGTCCCTAACTAATAGTATCTAAGGACTTCAATAAACCCATACTTACACATGTTCCTAAAAAGTAATTGGGCGAAGTCCTTTAGTTAAAGGATCAACAAGCACGTACTCAATCTTTAAATGTTTTACCTCAATGTCACCGTTTTGTATCAATTCCTTTATGGTCTGATATTTGACCTCCAAATGCTTAGGCCCTGTGATGTTCTTATTGTTATAATTGAACAATACGAGAGAAAGATTATCATAATATAACCAAATAGGTTTAACAGTTGAATCAACCACAGACAACTTAAAAATTAAATTCCTAAGCTAAAATGCTTGTAATGTAGTCCTATAGCATGCTACAAACTCTGCATGCAAAGTCCAGGAAGTTACTTGTGTTTGCTTGACACTTTTTTATAATACTGCACCATTTGCTAACATAAAAATATACCCTGATGTAAACTTCCTATCATCTAGGCATATAGCAAATTCTAAGTCCTTATAACTTATGAGGTCTCTACTGTTGACTTTGTCAAATGTCAATATATAATACTTAGTTTCATTCAAATATATCAAAACTCATTTGATTGCATTCTAGTGGTCTACTCTTGAGTTGGCCAGATACCTATCCAACCGTCCAATAACAAATGCAATGTTCAGTCTATTGCACACCTAGGCATATATCTGGCTACCAACTATACTATAATAAGGTATATTCTTCATAGCCTCTCTCTCTGTATCAATCTTTGGACATTGTGCCAAATATAATCTTTCATTATGAGAGATAGATGCTACAATAGGTTTAAAATAAGCCATATTAAATCTTTGTATTAAATTTTTAAATATGGGCAGAGTGTAGAGTCCACTAACAAGAATTGAGCTTCGTCAACTATTGTCCAAATAACTAGAACTAGTTGTTTGGATAGTTGACCCTTACCACTTATAAACCCTTTAACATTTT
>JAOQMR010000006.1:6384949-6401015 GCA_027563865.1 Erythroxylum pelleterianum | reverse complement strand
CAAAATTTACCAAAAATTCCAATATTGACTCTAAAAATAATTGGCAACTCAAAAAGACGTCCACATCAATTTCTAAATATATTTGACGTATAACAAAAATGACTAAAATTATAGTAATTCTGTCCAAATCAAACCACTTTACCCGGAAAATACCATGCATGCATGCCAAAATTTTTCCATAGCACGGATATACGTACTAAATGTCCGTAATCATCTAACCCCTAATTTAGGGCGTTACACTAATGGTACATGGAAGTTGGTAAACTTTCCTATTAAAAAGAAATCCATTAGATGCAAATGGGTTTTTGTAGTTAAAGTCAACTTTGATAGATCAATGACTCATCTTAAAGCACAACTTATCACTAAAGGCTATGCTTAAGCCTATGGTGTGGATTATTTTGATACTTTCTCACCTATTTCTAAACTAACATTTATCCACTATTCATTTCTATGGTAGCTACATTTAATTGGCTCATATACTAGTTAGATATTAAAAATGCCTTTTCATATGGTGACCTCCAAAAGGAAGTATATATGAAGCAACCAGCTGGGTTTGTTGCTCAGGGGGAGTATGGAAAAGTTTGTTGTCTTCGCAAGACGTTCTATGGTTTGAAACAAAGTCCATGTGCTTGGTTTGAAAATTTTAGTCAAGTTGTAGAAATGTTTAGATTGACTAAGAGCAAATCTAATCATTCAGTCTTCTATAAACAATCTAAACTTAGGACTATTCTCCTTGTTGTGTATATGGATGATATCATCATTATAGGAAGAAACTCTATAGGCATCTCATCATTAAAATCCTTTCTTCATAGTAGTTTCATACAAAGGATCTAAGGGCTTTGAAATATGTTTTGGGAGTAGAAGTAACAAGAAGTAAGAAAGGCCTTTTTTTTGTCCCAAAGAAAATATATACTTGATCTACTAACTAAAATAAGAAAGCTGGGAGCTAAACCATGCAGTACCCTGATGGCCCTAATGTATAACTTATTAAAGGTGGAGATTTGCTTGAAGACCCTTAAAAATATAGAAGATTGGTAGGAAAATTAAACTATCTTGTAGTAACTCACCCTAATATTACATTTTCTATTAGTGCTGTAAGTCAATTAACCTCTTCTCTAACTGTTATCATTGGGCTACTTTAGAACAAATCTTATACTACCTAAAGGGAGCTCCTGGAAAGGGAATACTATATGAAAATCATGGACACACTCACAATGAATGTTTTTAGATGCTGATTGGGTAGGTTCTAAGATCAATAGAAAATCTATGACTGCTATTGTGTCTTTATAGGAGGAAACTTGGTCTCATAAAAAAGTAAGAAACAAAATGTTGTCTCTAGATCTAGTATAAAATTTGTATACAGAGCTATGGCACAAGTGACATGTGATATAATATGGATATATCAATTATTATGCAAATTTGGTTTTAAAGCCTTAGTACCAACAAAGCCATGGTGTGATAATCACACTACTCTGCATGTTACTTCTTATCTAGTGTTTCATGAAAGGACCAAACACATTTAAATTAAATGCCACTTTTTCGTGACAAAGTTTAACACAACTTGATTTCTACAGAATATGTCAAAACTAGAGAGCAACTCAGAGATCTCTTCACAAAGGCCCTAAATAGTACTTAAATCAATTACATTTGTAACAAGTTGTGCATAATTACTATCTATGCTCCAACTTGAGGGAGAGTGTTACATATTGAGCATTAATGTCATTGATTCTAGTCTTTATTACAAGGATTATAATCCCTTGGTCATAAGGATTACATTCCCTAAATTAATCTTATAAATATGTATATATAGCCTTACTTTTGTATAATAAATATATGAGAAAATACAAACCTCTTTCTATCTTACAAAGTATAATAATAACATCACTTTTAAAAAGAAATATTAATCAATTAGAATTTTCATTAATATAATCATTTTAGGTTCCTCGAATAATTTTACTATATTTTAGAGACATTTTGTTGGACCCCAAAACTATTCTTTATTTATTTGTTTATTCAATTTACTTTATTTTATTTTATTAGAATTTACTCCATGATTTTTTCAAGCATAAGGAGAAATTAGAAGTATTAAATAGAGAAATTAAAAGTAAGTTAGAGTATAGTATAGTGTAAATTGAATTAAGATAATAAGAATATTCAAGAGTATTTTTGGAAGATCACTTAAGTTTAAAAAAACATATGGTATAAAAGAAGGGTAAAGTGGACTTTTAGCATTCATTAAGGGTAAAATAGGAAGAGGAAAATGTTGTCTTGCTTTGGAGAGGAGGAAAAACGTGAATTGAAGATAGAAAGAAGAGAACACCGAAAATGAGAAAGGAGAGTTAAGAAGGAAGTTGAGCTAGGGTTTCATCTTTTCTTAGCTTCTAAGAGTGAATTTGAGAGCGATCAGGAAGAAAAAAAGAAAGAGGAAGATAAGAGCTTTCATTGGAGCCAATAAACTCTTCAATTGGTGAAGATTCAAGGTAAGGTTTTAATTAACCTTTTGAGATTTTGAAAGGGTTATGATTCATAAAGCTTAGGAAATGCGTGGATTTAAGTATTCTAGGATCAATTTAGTGAATGTATTTTCTTAGAGTTCTCAAATTTGAATTCCTATTGAATGAGAATTTTGTCATTTATGAAGGAAATCAAGAAAGGGATTAAGAGAGGCAAGAGGAGCGAGAGGAAAGACATCCTTAAGCCATTTTCTTAAGCAAGGAATTCAAGATGAGTTGCATTTTTATAATTATGTAATAAGCCATTAATTTTTCTTTCAAGAAATGAAAATAAATGATTTCAACTACTTTTTAAATGTGCATTTATTGCTCTTTGAATGCTTTGAAAATGTGCTACATGTGTAGTATATGAATTATGAAATGCAAGATGAAAATGATTTGTGAAAGGATAACAAGTTCATGAAATCAAGTTTCCAAAATGTGCCTTTTTGGGCAACTATTTTCAATCCATGAATTACATGTTATGTGGGTTTGATGTAGTCCATTCAAGTATGTCAAGTGAATGTTGACCAAGTTAAAGGCTTCTCTCACCTGCCTGCTAGTGGCATGGAGCTCCTTCATGGACTCCCTCAAGTTTATGACTACGTAGGACCACTATGTGGAATTATGTAGTTCGTTATATTTAAGGATATACCTAAACCATTTTGATGTGATTATGTGCTTATGATATGTGATAAGAGTGATGCATGCATGTTTTGCATTAATGTGAATGTTTAAAATGGAAATGAGTATTTCAATGGTTTTGCTTATTACTAGTTATAAAATTGTTACCCATAAACTTTAAGCTTACCCCTATTCCTTCCCATCTCCAGGTTACGAGCAAGAGATCGAGTGAAAGAGAATCGAGGGACCACTCCAAAAATTTCATCTTTTTGTGTTTTAAGCTAGATTTGTAACCATAAGGCTTTAGTTACATTTTGAACAAATTACTATTCATGAATCTTTTTGTATTTTGGGATTTTGAGATATTGATGTATTGCGGCTTGAAATGCCCATTAAAACTTTGTAAAAATCTTATCTTTTGATGCTAATGGTATATAATGCGTTTTTTGCTCATGACTCTCAAAGTTTGTATATTGCATTTTCAAGTTTTCATAGGGGTAAGAAATTGTGTACTTACTTCAGGGGAAAATTTGGATTAGTCTAGGCTGAGTTAGACAAAGTTGTCTTCTAGAAAGTTGTAGCTTGTCTTTCTAGCTTTCCAATGGTATATAGTATGAAATTTTTGGACATCGGAGCTGAAAGTTATGATCATTTAAAGTTAGTGATGTCACATAGGATATATGCCTTCATCTAATTCAATCTTAGACTGAAGCTCTTTGTCTGACTCAGTCTTAGACTGAAGCCCTTCTGACCTTCATATGATACAATTTTGACCCTTTAGATGACAAAATCTCTCTTTGGTGTCTTCATGAAAGTTGTAGATCTAGAAATCCAATATCTCTAGTGAAAGTTATGCCAATTATCCCAAAATAGGTACAATGTGATTAAGGGCAAAATCATGTTTGATTCCTTTGGCTATAACTTCTACGTCTGACCTCCAAATGAAGCGATTCTTGAACACATATATTCCTAACACATTTTTTATCTCTCCATAAAAATTGATAGCCTTTGTGTTGATTTGAAAAGATTGATTGAATCAATTTAAGGGTATGGGTTGGAAGAGTATGAATTGGATATTTTATTGAACATACTTCGGTATTTTGATGATAACTTAATCTGAAAAGCTCTGAATGAGATGATTCTTGTTTCAAAATAAACTAGAGACATAGAGCTACAAATTATTTAGAGGAGTTGAATTTATTTCAGTCTCTAAGAATTTCAATTTCTGGATGGCAGTTAGCAGTAGAATATTGTTTCAGTATAAGAACAGTTCGAAAAATGAGTTTGATTAAGGTGATTGATTGGTAGGGGCACGTCGCCCTCGTGGGATGCACGCACAAATATCACTTAGGACGTCGGGCACATGTCTTGTGAGGGCGGAGTGTCCAACACATGTTCAAGTGATATCATAATCTACTTGAGAATTTGTATCTTCATTCACACTTTTCATAATTTGTTCTTTATTTTCATTATAATCTTCAAATAATTTTTCATGTTATCCATATATTATAACAAAATTACTGTATTACACAACAAGTAATAAAAATATATTTTTGCTTCTTCATATTATAATTGGGAATGTTGAAAAGTATGGCGAATCTTGCTTTTATAATGCCAAATTTTTTTCAATATATCAACAAAAATTTAAGAAAAATAATCATAATTACTATATTTATTTAAAATGAAGTAATACCTTGTAGAGGCATACAAAATTGGTTCACTAGATTTATTACTATTTCTAAAGAACTCGAGAATCATTTACAAAACTTTTTTATCCAACTATTTTATATATGAAACACTTGTCAAATGATCAATATAATATAATAGTTTGGGTTGAATTAATTCATTCACACCTATATGATATTTTTCATAGGTTAAAATATATGAATCAATATGGTTTCCATTTATTTCTCTTATAAAATCTTACAAAATAAAATTATATTATTCAAATGGTCAATTAAATATAAACATATAATCAAAATAGGAATAAAGCATACGAATATACCTAAGAATATGAACAATATTATGAATTATGTTGAATCTCAAGTGGTATATTAGCATACGATGAGGGAGTAATGAATCTTTTTGCAAGACGATGAGCTGAATATAAGACTTTGTAAAAAATAATTTAAAATTGTCTAGGTTAAATGTTGATAATGCTTTGCATTAACTATAGTTGTCTCATTATTGCCTACTATCAGTAAGAAAATTACAGCTTGTTCCTTCATGACCAAATGACTAGTTGACTTTAAGTTTCCTAAACTTTTCAACTCATCGTATAAACTCAAGAATATTGTCTTTCTTATACTTAAATTCTTATAAATCCTTATATATAATTCTCATTTAAAACTTTATGTATCCAATCATTACCTATTAGAACATAAATTCTATATGATTGCTTGTGTAAATATATATATATTCTTCCATCATTAGAGAAATCAGAACTATTTTGATCATTTCACCATCTAAATCTGATTTAAAATTTGACAAGGAAGCCATGTCTCTATAATACCAAAATTAATAATTAATAAAAATATTTAAAATATAATACTAAAACTATTCTCAAACACCAAAACCTCTAATATACATTTAAGAAGTTTATATCAAATATTCGCTCAGAAGGTTTATACAAAGTATACACTTAAGATGTCTAAGCTATGGAATAGTTATTAATATAAAAATGCCTAAATAAATAATAGTTCAATACTCAGTAACATGAAAATATAACTAAAAAGATATAATCCAATCCATCTTTTTTGTATCCAGCATATTGATAAAAAATCCCTTGTAAAGTAGAGATTTTTTTTTGAGTAAATCTTGCAAAGCAGAGAATTATATAAAGCCTTCACTATTTTTTTCATATTACGTATCCTTTACATCCAAATCATGCAAGAACTTCAAACATTCATTTATTGTATTGATCCCTTGATTAATTTATGGAGCTTCAAATTCATCATCTATGGTGGATGATGTTGCTAGCTTTTTTTTGTTATTTAAATCGTTTTTTCCAATTGGTTACCAATTGTAACCAAGAAAATTTTTGAATGTTAAGAGTATATGATTTTTGCTTTCTTCTTCTTAGGAAGAAAACTTGTAACTTGATCTTTTTTAATTGAATGAAGAAAATTCATCAACTAATTAAATTCTATGTTCGTCTTCTACACTATTTTATAGAGATTGTAGTTGACAGATATGCATACAAATTGGTAATAGTAGTATTTCAAAAAATCTGAATAAGTAAGTAATCAATTTCTCAAGTTTATGTGTTATTTTTATTTATGATGGAATAAGAATTCGAAATACTTTTAAGCTACGAATTAAAAAGGCCAAGAAAGGGATGTTTTTACTTTTTACAACGAAAAATGCAAAATTTTCCAAAAAGTTATGATCAATTCTAGGTACTGTCGTAATTTTGAAATTACCTCACTTACTGCTTGACGTGATTAGAGTCAAGGGTAAGTGAGATAAAATCAATCTCCTAAAAGACAACTTCCTACTTATTTCCTAAGCCTATATTTCAAGTGTTCATTGAGCTGGACAATTGGTGGTATCCACAAGTATGTGCAGCTAGTTTTTTAACATTTCGTTGTTTAACTAAAAGATTTGTAATTACATAACAATAAAACAAATAAGATGCAGTCAAACACTCTAGATGGAAATAGAAGGTCAAGATGAGTGCGGTATATATATAAGGATAGAGTTATTTGGAGCTTATTAGTACAGGGCCTCCTAAAATTTAAAAACTTAAATATTTGGGCACTCCTATCTTAAATTCCTGACTCCGTCGGTAAGATACAGAAATCAAAATATGTGATGAAGCCAATGACACTTTTCTGTAAACATGACAATGTGAAATTGTATCCTTTCCATATTATTAAACAAGATCTTTCCATAACAGACGATCGAATTTCAGTTTAATATTGGAATAAGTGTTTAAGATCTAAAGATTATAGTCCAATATGTCAAATTCAAAGCTCAAAAATCAATGCCTATCGTTTGTTTAGTGATATATGTTCACCAGTATCAAACACAAAGACTGATGCCTGTCACCCAGCATAGCAGGTCATTTCCAAAATGTTGCACAAACTCAAAACTTAAAAAGCACTTGGCTAATTCATTTTTTAATAGTAGAGAAGGGAAAAATCATCTAAAAGCAAAACCGTGAGAGGGCCTCCCTAGAGTCATGTGCAAAAAAAAAATCGTGAGGATGCGATGCCCTAAAGGTCGAGGCCCAAAGCAGCCAATATCTACAAGAGGGTGGGCGGGAGGTCGAGGCCTTGAGGACGCGAGGCCCAAGAGGCCGAGGTTCTACAGAAACTAAACACTTTGCATGTAAATTTTAAAAAATAGTTTTTAGCAAATTTACAGACGGAAATTTTTTCCGTTGGTAATTCCCGACGGTTTACCGACGAAATTTGTTTCCGTTGGTAATTTTCTGACAGAAAAATTTACCGACCGAACAGAAAAATCGTCGGTAAATTTACCAACGGAAAAAATTTCCGTCGGTAAATTTACCGACAGTTGTTTTTCCGACGCCGTTGTCCGTCGGTAAATTCCGTCGCTAATTAAGCTTACCGACGGAATATGTACAAATTCCGTCGATAATTTCAGTCGCTAAACTCTATTTTTCTTGTAGTAAAGTCTTAATAAAGCAAACTTTATTTTAAATCAATAACAAACAACAACCATTCAAATTATCCATGGTAATTAGCTATTTACAATTAAATGATAATCATATACTAAACTGATGAAATTTGCTAAACATATACTATGATTGCCATAATTTGTTAAAAAATGCACCAAAAACTATAGTAAAACCAATTATTAAATATGAATTAAGCAATTTAGACTTAGAGATAAAGAGCACAGGTAGTGACAAAAAGGATTTTGAAATTACGAGCACATCACAATTGTTTGTGTTGAATTTCGATCCAACAATTACGTAATGAGCACATACAAAGAAAAGTGATGAAAAATCAAGTTCAGGATGAGTTAATGGTGAAGTAAAAACTGAGTCAAAAACAAAGACAGAATAAAATAAAGCTTTTATTAGGGAGCTTTGAGCTTTATATCTCCCTCAATTCTCTCTTTTGTTCTTTTTCTTTTTGTCTTTATCTTGTACTTCTTCTCAGCATTACTTAATATACACGCTTCTTTCTCCGTTGCACTAATGAAATCACTAGAGATGAAAATTACAAAAGGATCAGCAACCAAGCTCACGACGAAGCGCGTCCTTTACTTGTAGAACATAAAGATTAGAAGGCCTATTCAATTATCTTATATATATGGTTTGAAGTGTTATTGTGTTACGGTTTAATCTGATTTATAAAGTATGAGACTTGAATCTCATATTGGTTAAATACAAAATTTATATAAAATTTATAAAAATTTTGGATTCTCTACCTTCATAGGCTAACTTTTAAGGTGTGGCTCTCCTAAAGTTCTTATCAATTGGTATCAGAGTCGGTCTTGAAGTGGTGGCCTGGGAGTGCCAGCTGTGACCAACGTGGCCGTGACCAACAAGAATCTCATAGTGGTGACCCATGGAGTGGTGACCTGAAAGTGTCAGCCGTGACCAACATGGCCGTGACCAATGAGAACATTGATCCTTATGGGGGACGAACGTTACGGTTTAATCTAATTGTAAGGTATGTGACTTGAATCCCATATTGGTTAAATACAAAATTGATATGAAATTTATAAGAACTTTGGGCTCTCTACCCTCATAAGCTAGCTTTTGGGGTGTGACTCTCCTAAAGTCCTTATCAATTTTGTATTTAACCAATATAATATTCAAGTCTCATACCTTGCAATTAGATTAAACCGTAACATATTGTAATTTATTTGTTAAAATTTAATATCATATCATGTTTTATGTTTATAAATAACAATAGTTATGTAATTTCCAAATATACATTAGCAAAATTTACATTCCTTTTCTTTTTTTTTATATTTTATTTCTATGTTTCATTTTTCTGTTAGCTTGTCCTACCAAATTAAAATGAAAACCATATCCAAAAACTACTCAACTCAACTCAACACCCTTGCCTCAAATGATACAAATACACGTTATTCTTTAATTAGTAGACCTTAATGGTCGATTTTTTTGTGAAGTAGTTGATTAGCAGGCTCATATTACGATCAACAAAGGATTGCAAATCCATAATGCTAAACTTACTAAGTGTTTCTTTTTTTTTTTTTTCTAACGATCTCATCTAGGTTATCTTGTGAGTCCGAGGCCTGACTCTGGACAAGGGCAAAAATGACACTTGTATATGGATCATTCTCATGAAAAGCAACATAGGCGTATTATGAACCCTTATAAAAAGTAAAATGAGACAAAATATGGGATATTTTTATTCTTATAAATAGCAAAATGAGACAAGATAGGACCTAACTTACTCTTGATTCTCATAAAAAGCAAAATGAGGCAACTCTTCTTAGTTTTTTTTAACATATTTTTTAAATTGACTTTTTTCTGAGTTGTCTTCTAAATCTTATTGTTAAGAATTAGTACAATCCTTTAGTTTCTCCAATTGTGTCACAACGAGGAGCTTAAGATAGCTCTTTAATAATAAAATATATCTTTAAAATTTACATATTTACATATTATCAATTTATTGAGGTCTTTTTAAATTTTATTTAGGGCTATAAAATGTTAAAAACGCTCTTGCAAGTCCTAACATAGTACAAGAATATAACGCTACAAGTAGAAAATATATTTCCTTGCCTTTACAACTTACACAGTCAAAGGCACATGATGTCAGGTGGGAGAAAGAATCAAGGAAAAAAATAGTAACAGAGACAAAAAGACAGATTCCTAGCTACTTGTCATAATGCATAAATGTAGGTTAATGCACCAGAACCTGAAATGGGACTCTTGTAGTCACATCAACATAAAAGGTTTAAAAAGTTGATGAATTTTGATAGCCTTAGAAAATTGAACTTAACCACAATTTATAAAGCTTTTCTGGATGCACTGCACAAAAACATGACACATATATAAGCATCAACAACTGTAACAGAAGAGCAGTATGTAGCTCCCAGATCGACCTGATATTTAAATGCAACCTTTTCTTTTTTAATATTTCTGTAGGTAAAAGACACGTGTTGAAGGGAATGTCCAGTAACCAAGTGCGAGATTACAGATCGAAGGCTGTTCAGACGAGACTTCAAAGGTCTTAGATATCTAAATTGTTAATTCTGTCTAAAAATATACTTTTAAGTATTCTTTCTTCCTGGGCGTCAGTCAGTTTTCTGAATGTCTATCTGTGCCAATAATTATTCACTATTTTCAGATTCCTTCAATGTATACGTTTCTATGAATAATATCTTATGGACCAATAATGAACATCTTGCAACGACGGCGATTCAACATGAAACCAATGATAGAACATTGTGTCTTTTAACACGACTCTTCAAACTATATAACTAAGGATTGTTAGATGGATTTGGTCAGAACGGACCTAATATTCTTGGATTTTTCCAACACATGAATGTATGCTGATGGCCATTTTTGGCTTTAATAATGTAAGTTTCAGTGAGGAAAGTTAGTGCTTGTATAATGATTGGAAGTTCAGTTCGCAGTGAGTTCTATACATTGGATTGCCAACTCTAATTGAGATTAGTCTTGTTCTTGCTCAATCTCTCATGTAGTGCTGTAAGCACCTTATCGTCAGCTCATTTTTCTTGAGGGCCAGTAAGTGGAAAGGTTTGGATCACTAAATAGAACTCCATGATGAAAATGACGATGCCTTCATCAAGTGATCCACCAAAGTTCAGGAACACTATCAACTCTTTAGAAGTAGTTAATGGGAGAAGGATAGTAGGCCTTAAAGAGATTCAAGAACATTTTGTTGACTTCTTTCAATGTTCCATTGGCAGTAGGAAACTCCTTCTTTCTTCCAAAGACTTTGTGGAGCCCCTTTTTTCTCAAGCCATATTTGAAAGTCTCTCTACTCCCCTCATAACTGACGTTTCAGCTCAAGAAATTAGAGAGATTTTCAACTCTTTCAATCCGAATAAGGCACCTGGCCCAGATGGGTTCAATGGTTTTTTCTTCAAACATACTTGGCACATCATTGGGGAGGATATTACTAGGGCTATACAAGATTTTTTTTTCAGCATGAGAAACTTCTTAAAGAGCTTAATTATACTTTTATTATCCTTATCCCAAAAAAAAGCTCACCTATCCTCAGTGGTAGATTGTCGGCCTATCTCCTGTTGTAATATGCTGTACAAAGTGATAGCTAAGATCTTAGCAAATCGAACTAGAGTAATTCTCTCCCACATTATTAGTCATAACCAAAGTGCTTTCATAAAAGATACGAGAATTGGTGATAACATCCTGCTTGCCCAAGAAATTTTCAAAAATTACTACCTTGCTAATAATCAAAAGAGATGTGCCTTTAAATCTCTTAATCTCACTCATCTTCTGTTTGCAGATGACCTCTTGCTCTTTTGTCATGCTGACATCAACTCAGCCCAACTCTTGATCAATTGTTTTAATGCCTTCTCTCATTTTTCTGGAATGGAAATGAATCCTTTCAAGAGTCAGTTCTTCCTTTCTCATGGTGTGGAGCACTTGACCAACCAATTGGCACAAATATCTGGCCTTAGCAGAGGTTCCCTACCCATAAAGTATCTAGGAATTCCCCTCATTACGGTAAGGTTATCGAGGAGAGATTGTTTACCCTTATTAAATAAGATTGATGTGAGGGTTAATAAATGAACCTACAAAAATATTTCATATGCAGTTAGACTTCAACTAGTGAGTTCTGTCCTTTCTTCATTCTAAGTATATTGGGCCTCTCTCTTTATTCTCCCATCCGCTGTCCTCAAAGAACTCGAAGCTAAACTCAGGAACTTTCTATGGGCTGGGAAAGTAGATAGTTACCATCAATCCAAAGTTAAATGGAGTGACCTTATAAAGCCAAAAAAGGAAGGGGGTTAGGGATTAAACATTTGCCAACTTGGAACATTGTTTTGTTAGGAAAGAGGAATTGGTACCTTTTCAATGATAGCGAAGCCATGTGGGTTAAATGGGTGCATACGATCATTTTGGGACGGAAAATTTTTTGGAATGCTCAACCTACCACCAATAGCTCCTAGAGTTGGAGGATAATCTTGAGTGGAGGGACAAATTAGGGAATCAATTCAGATTTAGGATAGGTAATGAGCAGTCCACTCCTTTATGGCATGATCCTTGGCATCCGAGGGGAATCCTAGGGGATTTCTTATCACCAAGACAAATACATGGATCGAGATTACCTATGACAGCAAAGGTTTCTGAAATAATTAGCAATAATGTATGGCGGTGGCAGTTATTTCCTATAGAGCTTATTGAGGACTTTGAACCTATTTAATACCAACCAAATAGTTCTTCGGATCACTTGGAATCACTGCCTAGTTCTTCAAAAATGTACACCAATGTTTCAGCCTATAACCTCTTAAGACCATCTTCCCAACAAGTACCTTGGTACTCCCTGGTTTGGTTCATACATAACAGCCCAAGATGTTCTTTCATTCTTTGGCTAGCCATCCTAAAAAAACTTTCAACAAGGGATAAACTTCACTTTCTATATACCCCTAACCATTGTTCCCTTTGTATTTTGGATATGGAATCAAATGAACATCTATTTTTTCGTTGCGCTTTCTCCAAATCTATTTGGACCCATTGCCTCACCCACTTTCAAATCAACATTCCCAACTACTCCAGCCTTCCTTGTATCCTATCTTGGTTTCACCAACATCCTTAGCTGAGTTCCATCTTCCCTATTCTTTTATCTACTACAGTCTACCACATTTGGACCGAAAGGAACTATAGAGCTTTCAGGGATGTAGATATGGAGATGGAGAGCTTAAGAGCTAGGATCATCTTCCAAGTTCTGGAGATTCTCAGCCAAAACACTTTGAGAGGTAGTTAGATCTTTTATGTACTAACATTGTCATGCAGGTGGCTGTTCCACTGGGGAGACAAATCCATTTCTTTCAATTGCACTAAACTACTAGCTCATGAGCACAACAAACTTTTTCAGTCCTACTGCCTTAAGGAAGGTGAGTCAACGAAGGGAAAATCATTCCCTACGGATGATATAGCTTGCAAGGTATGCGAACGAAGAAACTCATGACAGAGGACAAGACAAACAACAGAACTTCCTTTCATTCCATTTCCTAAGTTCTGGTGATTACAGCTTTAGTATTTTGAGCTTGGATTATGTGTTTGGTCATTTTGTGTTGATAGTTGTGTTGGTGCACTTGGGTGATGTTATTGTCCTGACTTGTTCTTTTGGTAGGTATGGGATTTTTGTTTAGCAAATCCCTTGTTATGTACATAACCTCTTATTATTTTTTATAAAATTTACTGAATTTTATAATTGACATCTGAAGTTGTTGCTTCCCTAATGGTCCTACGTCTATTGTTTCCATTGTTGTCTCCTACTCTCTCTTGTTCATCATTTAATCCTTGATCTCCATTTCTAGGTTGGTGAACAGGAAAATCCTGATGTTCGGCCATGTTATCAGTTTGCTCAAATGACCTAAACCTCTCTTGTTCTTTCCTCTCTTTCCTAAGTTTCCTAAGATGTCTTTCTATCTCGGGTTGGAAGTGAACAAGCCTAAGTCTTCTGGGCATGCACTATAATCAATCGCAAGGCAGAACAAAGAATGAAGCTAAAGCAAAATTAAATCACAATTTCACAAAATCAAGCAAAAAGTGAAGTGTGATAGGTGCGAGTGTATGTAAGTATGTATGTATGAATATATGAATGTGTGATTGTGTATGAAAATTGCTATGAAAAGTGTGGAAGTATGAAAAGTAAAAGTATGATATGCAAAGAAATTAAACCTATACTATTAATAAGTATGAAATTTCAAATGTGCAAATGCAATGCAAAAACGACTTGGCTAACCTAGAAAACCAATTTCTTGGTTCCCCGGCAACGGCGCCAACTTAATCACGGCTCTGTCGTTTGATCCTATAATCGACCTTGGAAATCGATCAAAAATAAAATTCCAAGGGTGCAGTAAACTGAAACCTCGGGTCGTCTCACTTGTTGGAACCGACGAAAAAAAAATTTAAAGCTAGCCTAAGTCAAAAATGCAATTAAAGCTGGTAAAAAGGGGGTTTTGTTTGTGGTTCAAAATTGAGATAATTAAAATTAAAGAAAATTGTAAGAAAATTTCTTTTTGGATTTTTTTTGGGAATTTTAAAAATGACAAAAACTAAGTTTGTAATCAAATTGATAAAATCCTCTTGAAAATGGGCGCAAGCTATCACGGTTCAAAATGATTTTCGGGGATAGAATCCACTAAGTTTCGAAAGATCAACCTTAAAAACTCTTTAAGTCCAAGGATTTAATTAATCAACTCGATTATTTAAATTCTTGTTAAAAACCTTAGTGTACGAAATGGATAAATTTATGCAAGTGGTCTATTAGATCAACACAATCATCTATATCAAACACAACTAGGCAGATAATGACAATTAATGCATTCACCAAAGACATATATGAAACTTCATATATCGAAGCACAATGTTCTACACAAATCACTCCATATCATAATTCATTGTCAACATCTAATTAAACTATAATTAGACTAATTCAACCATAAAACTGTAATCTCCAACTCGGAGTTTTCACAATCCCATAATTAAACTTTAAGACAATAAATGATTACTCCCCTTCGAAGCCCTCGGTGAACTCAAGCCATTGCTACATCTTCAAGAGGGTCGGAAGCCTAGCCATGTATAACGCCGACGTTGTCCATCACTGCTAGAAATCGGACATTAGACATAACTCCAGAGATTGACGGTGGAAGCAGTTGTAAAGATGATGATAATTGGAGATGGAGGATGAAGGCGGTGCGGTTGAGGATCGTCCGTCCGTGGTGGCTGCCGAACTGCAAAATCAAAAATAAGAAAATCACTATCAGTTTCGTATTTACTCTGTGTTCTGCGTATGGCCGACCTCCCTTTTAGCCTAATTTGGCAATTATTTATAGAGATGAGCTCGGGCCGGGTCGCTACAGTGAGGCAAATTTTTCATTTAAGTTTGGGTATCCGATCGTACGTCGCGACGTGTGAATTAATTCTCGTCGTGACATATGGACTGGCTTGCTCGTCGCAACGTATGGATGAATATGCCTCGCGAAGTGTGGATTTGCTTGCTCGTCGCGACGTGTTGGTGTTGACGTCGCGACGTGTGAACATTTCACAATCTGTTGACTTCTTTTATCGTTAACTCCTTTGTGTTCCTACAATTAAATCAATTTGCAGTATCACTTGTCCTTGAAAAGATTATATTGCAATTAAGATCAATTCATGACAATTTTACTAACAACTTGCAGTTCATATGAATCAATTACAGGGTACCAATTTAAGCACAAAAATCATTAATTAGGAGTCAAGAAGTTCATTAACACCTATAAAAATACAGTCAATTTATAAGATAAACTTGGCTCAATCAATGGGCTTCCGTGACCTGTGATGTTTTAACACTGCTTTGCTAAGGAAACAAGGGTGGAGGCTGTTGACCGATACCAACACTCTCGTTTACAGTGTCTTCAAAGCTAAATATTTCCCACGGGGGGATTTTTTATCCGCTACTTCGCGTTCCGAGTGTAGTTTTGTGTGGAAGAGTGTCTTGTTCTCTAAACAGGTGTTGAAGTAAGGGGTCACATGGAGGGTTGGTGATGGGTGTAGTATTTATGTGAATAGGGACCCTTGGATTCCCCGTGCGGGTAATTTTTATGTGGAGGATGGTTCTCTTTTTATTCATGATGCTTTGCGGGTTTGCGATCTTTTTGTTGCAGGCACAAGGAAGTGGGATGTTTCCAAGCTTATGGATTTGTTCTCAGTCAATGATATGCGATGAATCTTGAGCATTCCTTTGAGTCTTCGAGCACATCAGGATAAGTTAGTGTGACATTTTGATCGGAAAGGTTTCTAT
>JAOQMR010000006.1:6345012-6363764 GCA_027563865.1 Erythroxylum pelleterianum | reverse complement strand
CAATAATGAAATTATTTTTCAAATTCTTCCTAAAGAGAGTTTTGTCTACTTGACCTCTACTAAATCCATTCTCTATATAAACTGGTCTAAATAGGGCTTAAATACTCTATTCATCAAATCCATGAATGCAGCTGAAGCATTAGTTAGCCCAAATGGCATCATCAAGAATTTATAATGTCTATAACAGGTCCTGAATGCAGCCTTTGAAACATCCACATCTTTTACCTAAAGTTGATAATATCCTGATCACAAATCTATCTTTGAAAATACTCCTACATCTTTCAATTGATCAAACAGATCTTCTATCCTTGGCAATAGATACTTATTCTTCACTGTGACTCTGTTCAATTGCCTATAATAGATACACATTCGAAGAGTATCATCTTTCTTCTTAATAAACATAACTGGTGCTCCCCAAGGTGAGACACTAGATCGAATGAACCCCTTATCCAATAGCTCTTGCAAATGAACCTTCAACTCCTTTAATTTAGTAGGAGGTATCCTGTACAGTGCTCTGGATATAGGGGCAATGCCAGCATAACTTCAATAGACAACTCCAGTTCCCTTTCAGGAGGGAGTCTGAGTAGCTCTTCAGCAAAGACATCTGGAAATTCACTCACCATTGGAATGTCTTACAATTTACCACCCTCCTCCTTAGAATCAAACACAAAAGCTAGATAAGCTTCACACCCTTTCCTAAGGAACTTCTGAGCTTGCGTAATAGATACCAAATTAGTCAGAGAACTAGTGCGGATGCCATGTAATATTATTTCAGGTTGATTAGGCTTTCTAAGCACAATCGTCTTAGCACTACAGTCAACTACTGCCTGATGCTTGGTTAATCAATCCATACCCAAAAGCAAATCAAATTCATGAAAAGGCAATCTAATAAAATATGTTATATTTTCATATCCTTGGATCATAATAGGACATTTTTTTATACACCTGAGTTACTAACACACTGCTACCTCAAGGAATAGTCACATAAATGTCATAGTCTATCTAATTTATAAGCATCTCTTTATCAGGAATTTCTTTAACACAGATATAAGAATGAATGGATCCAGGATTAATCAAAGCATGCATTTTTGAGTTAAAAAGAGAAACAGTACCAGTAATGACTTCATGTGCGTCCTGATCCTCATGAGCTTTCGAAGCATAAGCTCGAGCTGAAGCAAAAAGTATGGCAAGTCGATCAACAGTTTTTGAATGAGTACTCGTATTAGGTCTGAACTGACTAGATCTTTCATCACCTCTACCTCGTCCTTTATTTCCAACAAGTGCATGAGAACCCTCCCTACTAGCTTGTGATGTCTGAGACAATCTCATAGGGCAATTGGATATCAAATGCTCAGTGCTGCCATATTGGAAACATGCACCCATAGCCCTCCAATAAGTACCCCAATGATGTATAGAGCAATGATGGCACTCTAGAGCAGCAGAACCTCAGCCTACAAGGGAACCCCTACCAGAAGAAGTTGATGAGGGAAAGTTTTGTCACCTTCCATGAGCTACAAATCTTTGAGTAAATTTCAGTGTAGAGGAAACACCTTTACGACTCAGCTTACTCGAGGGCTGACCTCCTCTAGCAAAGCCCCTACGCTGAGCCCTTTCTCTCTTCACCATCTCTTGCTTCTCTAACTTAATAATAGCTTGCACAAGCTATTGGTAACTCACTTACTACAAGATAGTGAATACTGTACGATGCTCTTTGATCGAACATTCAGACAATCCTCAAATTGATGACACTGGAACTGCTCAGTAAGTTCAGGTGCATACTTGCTGAGTCGATTAAACTCCCTATCGTACTTAGCAATAGACAAGTTTCTCTGCTTCAGGTTCAAGAACTGCTTCCACTTCTTCTTTCTATAAGCTTCCGTCACATACTTGGCTTTAAACTCTTGACAAAAGAAATCCCAACTCAGAAGCTTCGATAACTGAGGATTCCTCAAAACAAACTTCCACCACTCATAGGCTGATCCCTGAAGAAAAGAGACAACATAGTGCACCATCTGATCTGGTGGACAACTAATTTCATCTAACACCCTTTTCACCTTCTCCAACTAGAATTCAGCTCTTTCAGACTCTTCCAGAGATGTTCCGGTAAATTCCTCAGCTCTATACTTTCGCAACTGATCAATCAGAGCCTTGAGTACTGTCATACGATGTAGGAAAGTCATCATGTCTTATGACAGCTTAACCAAAGCCTCCCCCTGAGCTGAAGGTAGAGGAAGTGGCACTTTAGCTTTACCTCGATTGACCCCAGAGGGTCCCGATATAGATGGACAAGATCACGCAGGATTATTACTTTCTGCAACTTCGTCAATGACTTCATAAGATCTTTCCATACTCAAATCTAAAACCAAAACATTGAACAACCCACATTATGCCAAACACAACTTTTATATCCATGTATAAGCAATAGTTAAACCTTGGTTAAACCAGAATCACCTAAACCATACTCTAATACCAAACAATGTAACACCTAAATACCCCCCAAAAGGATATACGAATCCCACACAAAACAAACCCAAACATATCAAGATATTCCAGAAATTCCTTAAAAATAAGGCAACACATTTCACATTCATAATTGTTAAGTTATATATAGAACATATCATACTTATCAAAATACATACCTTAAACATAATCCATCCTATAATAAGGTTATTACAAACCATTAAACAAAATACAAACTATCTCATATTATCAAATACAACTCAAAAACAAACTTAATTATACATCTTAAAAAAAGACATTCTTCTTTGCCACTGCGATTGTCTTTGTCCCAATCTTTAAACATTCTTATCAGAACCTACACGGAGGCAAAACCACCTTACTAAGCATATAACTTAGTAGGAAATAACTAAACAAGATATAAATTGGAGACTGTTTTTAACAGTCGTCTAGCATTCGCAAGCATTGAATCATGTCAAATCACATACAACCTTTAATTGTTCAAATTAAAGAACAATCCCACATTATTTGCATCATTGGCTTCAGAACAAAACTTACAAGTATCCAAACAGAATAACATAATATCAAAAATGAACTTTAAAGTATCAGAACAAAACTTGATTGTGTCAGAACCGAACTTGATTATATCAGAACATAATTTAGTTGTATCAGAACTGAGCTTAGCTTATATCAGAATTGAACATATTTCAGAACATAAAACAAGTTAGACTATTAATCCTTTTTATAAAAGTGGGTAACGGGGCTAGAACAAAAGATACCATGATTGGTATCATAGAACAGGAGATACTTATGTCTCAATATCATAAGACACTATTGTGTTAAATATCAGGAGACATTGAAGTGTCGATATTAGAAGACACCGAAGTGTCAATATCAGGAGATACCAAAGTGTCAAAGGAGAAGTTGCAGACCCTTCTATGCATGCGTATTTACCCATGACTAAGACTTAACAGTTTTAAAACAATCCATTTTAGATTTCAAAATCACAAGCAAATAATGTAGTGTATAACATATGTCTTTATTTCATTTATCTCAAATTGAACATATTCACTCCCTTTTGATCAAACTCAATATGCCTTATAAACATAAGCATTTGCATCAATATATCAATGAAACATTAAGTCATTACATATTACATAACGTTATAAAACCTCCCAATTCACAAACATCTATATCCAATTCACATCACATAAAACCCTTGGAACACATTCATCTTAAACATACCATACATTTTAACATTAGACACATTGTTTGTTATCCACACATTCCTTAAGTAATTACCTCAATTAACAATCCATAACTAAATTAACTATTACTCAATTAATCTAACATCATCTAGGTTCATTTTCAAGCTCAATTAAATCCATTTAAACCATTATTAAGTGCCCTAACCTTATATATGTCAACAATTGCACAAAACCAAGTTTTTCACCTTCCTAATCCTTTTCCACGATCGTGAGAATATGCCTTATAATTCCCACAATCGTGGGATGAGTGAATCGAAGGTTCACTCACCCACAACCTGCAAACTGCTTCCAACACTTGACTCTTTCGTACACCTTTAACACCCCTTCACCATAGTTCATGAATTCCAATTCAATTCCACCTTATTGATGCCTCCATTCCACTTCAAATTCATATCCAAAACCAGTTTAAAAATCATTCATTAAGCAACTTACAAATCAATATCTTCCACACATCAAAACCATATAAGAAGTTATCATACAAGTATCATTTTCCAGCATTCATTTATCATATTATCACATATTCTATTCAATTCAAGTATCAAACATTTCATATTATAACATGAAATCAAGTTTAGCATTCCTTTACCTTCTTAACTTCAAAGAACAACTCCAAAGAAGCAAGCCAACTAGTCTTCCAAGAAACCAAACACAGCTCCTAGTCCAAGGTGCAAATTTTAGCACCAAGAAGACAATATCACAGAAGATAGTAGGATCTACTTATTTGATGCAGTATCTTGCAATAACTCTAAGTGATGATGATCCAAATTGAATAAAAATCCAGAAATTGTGAGTGAAAGAAGGTTTCATTGGTGACATGATAAAAGAGAGATGAACATAGCAGAAAATGAATAGCAGAAATAAAGCCAATGTTAGAAACATGCCACGTTTAAGATGACTCATCTTGCTTTAGGGACACTTGTTACATACAGACACAAGCCACATGTCTTCTCCCTAGCTGGCACACATGTTCTTCTATGAGGCTGCCAAATGTCACAATTATGCTAGGCCATTTGTCACTCAATGATGTAGACTTAGTCATTCAAATTTTTCATGTACCAACTTGACTTGCCACTTGACAATTTTCCTAGTCCAAATGTACATTTTAATACCTCAATTCTCTAATGGTGTCAATTAATTCCAAATCACTAAATATAATACATTAAACCAAAATTCAAGTAATGCAATCATATCATAATTTTTAATACCTATCATACATGTACTATCATGAACATGTAACATTCCTACTAGGGTACAATTTGGGGCCTTACAAAGCAACTAACTTATACTAGAGTACAATTTGGGGCCTTACTGTAACTTCCCGTTACCCATATTAGGGCTAGAATTGTGAATTTTGAGAAATTAGGAAAATGCACATCATGCAGAATTAATGTGACATGCACATTTTTGCACATTCATATGATTGTACATGCATTCATTGGCATTTTCGGGTACAATTGAGTTGTTAAATATGATTAAAATGTGTTTTGGCAATTTTGGTATCATTTAGGACATTTTGGTATTTTTGGTGAATTTAAATAAAAAATATTGATTTATTGGCCAATTATGGTGTGACACGTGCATCCTATAATTGGGACAAATGGCAATAATAGGCAAATGAAAAATGGCTTGGAACTGTTAGGACATATGTAAGGCATGCAAGTATACCGAATATGGTGTTTGGAGCTAGGATGGATGCATGGTGAGTGACCTTCCCGGTGAAGAAACACTTAGCATCCGAATACTAATTGTGAGACTTTTGATGTTTTTGATCTGTTCTCCTTGCTGGATTTCATAGCCAAATCAAGTAAGTTATATTTAAGTTGGGTTGTCGTAAATGATGTTTCACTGTGGAAATGAATGCATGCATGTGAGGTTAGAGAAGCAAAGTTTCAGTGATAAATGAACTAGATGATGGATTTGTGAAATGGAAATGTGTTAGAAAAGTATGAAATAAGTTCGGTTTTATTTGAAATGAGTTACAGAAGAGTGCTTGAAAATCTATGAATGCATATACACTCTGTCATGGTTTAGAGAAAAACAAAAATGGGTTGATGTCTGCATGTATCTGTTGAGTATCGGTAGTAATAAATTTAGATGTTTAAGTTTGAATCTTGAATTTTGATCTTATGTAAATGTTTTGAACTGAATTAGGAGTTAAATGAAGAGAAGTTTTAGAGATTGTTTTGAGTAATAGAAGTGCATGATGGTAGAGTGAGAGAGTGAAATCTGGGTTTAAAAATCTGGAAATTGGGGAAGACGAGTTTCTGTGATCATACGCCGCAGCCTCCATTTTTGTTCTCGCCGCAACTCATTCCTTTTTGTACGTCGCGACGCATGACATACCCTTGAGCTCGTCGTGGCGACCGCTGCAAAAAAATCTCGAGAAAAACTAATTTCTGGACTGTACGTCGCGACTTCACTTTTTGTTCTCGTCACGGCAAGGTCCCTCCCTTGACAGCTCGAACATACTTTTGTATTTTGACCATAAATTTCTTTGTAGTTATCAAAATTGGGTGATTTTTTATTTGGAGTAAACTAGAGACATAGGGATACAACTTTTATGAAGAAATGGAGTTTTAATTCTGTCTATAAGATTTTAAATTTTTGGTTGGAAGTTGAGGTAAAAATTCTGCTGAAACTTATTAACCGTCTAAAATAGTTTGAGTATATCTCTTCGTATACTGAACCAAATTAAATAATTTTGGTGTCATTAGAAAGTTAAGAAATGGGAGAACATCTTTAAAGAAGGAAGTTTTGTATAATTTGGTCATTTACCTTATCAAATTTAGTATGGAAATTTGACCCGTATGTGTATTAGAGGAAAAATCTGAAGTGGTCAATGAAGTTATGAAATTGTTTGACATTGTTTTGTTCAATCCAATTGTAAATATACATGATATTAATGAGGGCTTTGATATCCGAATGATTTGTTGATAAGGATTGCAATATTGTACCCCGGAATTGTCACTGAATATGCACTGTGCATACATTCTATACATTGATGTGCATAGAAGAACCACTTGTGTATTTATGCAAAAATGTGATATTTGTGAATGTGTTTTGTATATTTTAGAGGAGCACATCGGACGCCAGTCGGACATTGTCGGACCATCCAGGCAATAACTTATTGGAGCGTATTGTGAGTCAACCCAGATGATTTCCTAGGATTGATTTGATTCGTTTTGTTAGCTTCCAATATTATCAACTGTTTAAGCATCCTATGTGATTTCCATATATGACATATTCAGTTTTGATGCATTTCATAAAATGCATGCTCAGATAAAGGCGTTGTGACTTAAATTGCCGATATGAAACGCTTCCACGTAGAGCTTTGCTCCGTGATATATGTGTGTGCACGTAGAGCTATGCTCCGTGATTCTATTCAGACTGAGCCCTATGAGCCAGTATTTGTATAAGTATGTGATAAGCATTCAGTCACAACAAGAAGAACGAATGTGAGTCTCATATGCATATATATTTGTTTATATTTGATCTGTTTGGCAATGATTAAATGTTATAGCCTATTGTGTGACATGTGATGTGTGTATATGATCCGGTGAATTCATCAATGATGGTTCACTCATTGAGTTTGCAAAACTCATCAAAAATTGCAATGTGGCTTTTTAGGTACGAGACAGGAGACCTAGTTCCTTAGGCAGGATTTAAGGGATCTTTTGGACAAAGAAATGGTTCAGAGGTCTGTCAGCTGACACCAGGAGTACTCTAGCATGATTTTTGTAGTTTTGCTAAAAATCTGTATAAGGTTTTGTAAATAGTTGTTTGGTGGTAACAGTGTAAGCTTTATGAATGAACGGAATGAATGGTTTTTAAAATTAGTGACTTTCGAGTATGTTAGATGATGCCATGTGTAGGTTGGATTGCCATGTGTAAGTCGAATATGTTTTACTCTAACATACCATTATCAAGGTATGTACTTGAATTCCCTTCGGGTATCCGGGTATTTGCCTTATGGTAGTGGGATGTTTCACTTACAAAGCAACTAACTTATCCTCAGTCTGAACAGTTTCTTCAAAAGTAGCAACTAACTGTGAATCTGGAAAATTTCTTTTTTTTCCTTCATTACGTCTTTGTACTTGTACTTGACTCTTTCTAACCCAAGAGTGCTTTGATACTATGGATTTCTACTGTTGGAAATTTAACGTAGAGTGTATGGTTTTTTGTTTTTAACCCCTTTGAAACATTATTTGTAGTAACTTGTAACCTTTTGGTCTTATATGTTCAATAACCCCGTAAAAATGACTTGTAGGTATAAACCTTCGATTCTTCCTTGAGGTTTTTTCTTGGACAAATCTGGTTGCATTATTTTTCCCATCATTCACCTTTGTAGCCAATGCCTTGAAGATCCCCTTTAATCTTATTGATTTCCAGCAATTGTTCTAATTTTTCTGTACCTCCATTTAGCATTCTTATTCCTTTTTATGTACTGACCAACTTTAATTTTCTTTCAACAAGCTCATCTAATGTGGACAATAATTTCTTCTCTAAATCTTGAATGATGTTCTTCATGAAGAGGTTTTCCTTTTTTAGCTTTGCATTTTTCTTACATGTTTGCACACCTATTTTGCATACATTAATTCATAGGCTTCATAGATATCCTCCTTTTTGTCATCTAAACCACTATCATCACTTCATAATCTAAGATTGAGCTTTGAGTTGATTCGTCTATGTTTTTAAAAAATTTTCTGATTTACTCACGTTTTCATCATCAGTTACTTCCTTTTTGGTTACTGTTAAGCAAACAACTAGACATTTGTTGTGTAAGGTAGCTAACGTAACACTATTCACAACTTCTTCACTTGCATATTCACTTTCGGATTCATTCTCACTCCAAATGCTCGTATATGATTTCCCTTTTCTCTTCTTTAAAGTTCTAGCACATTTCGCTTCGACATGTCTGAAGCCTTGAAACTCATGACATTAAATTTTCTTCACTTTTCTTTCACCCTTTTGAGTTTTCTCTTGTTGTTTGAAATTACTATTTGATGAGCTGCCATTATTTTGCCTAAAATCGGATCTATCCTTCTTCACTTTCTTTAACCTCTTACTGAAATATCTTGTTAATAAATCCATATCCTCATTCTCATCGGGTTCATTTTTGAAGTCATTCACAACTTTACCAATCTTAGCTTGCAATGCCAATCCTATGTTCCTCTTTTGTTTGCCCCTTAACAAATTTATCTCAAAATTGTTAAGAATTCCAATTACCTTATCCAATGACAATTCATTGATATCACCAGCTTCCTCGATTGTTGCAATTTTTGGTATGAACCCCGGAGATAACAATCTCAATGTCTTCTTAACTGGTCTCAATTTAGAGTACTTCTTCTCAATTTGATGTGCTTGGTTTGCTATGTCACGTAATCTCTTATGGAAGTCTCCAATAGTTTCACTTTCTTCCATCCTCAACTCTTCAAATGCCACAGCTAACATCTGAAGTTTCAAAGCTATCACAGATTTCGATCACGCTTTTTTTGCTGATTCACAGGCTGATATCATAACAAAGCAACCTTCATCAATTGCACTGAAGATAATGTGTAAGGCTTGAGAATTTCCAAGCGCTCTCTCTTCTTCAGCCCTTGTTCACTTAGATGCATCTTTAAGTACTACTTCTCCCTTTTCATCAGTCATCATTGGATATGTCCAGCCGTTTAAAACCGAGTATCATGCTTTTGTTCCTTGTGCCTGAATGAATACTCTCATCCATGATTTTCACATAGGATAATTTGAACCATCTAACAATGGTGGCCTGATGATTGATGCCCCTTCTCTTATAGCCATAATTATGAAATACAAATCTGCACCAACTTGACATACCAATTTCTGATTTGGTGACCTGCTCTGATATCAATTGGAAATTCGAAGGGGTGTAGTAGTTTTTATAAAAGCTTCGATTTACCACAGTCATTTCTAGCACAATCAAAAACCATAAAAATTAAAGACGCAAATATAAATCAACACCCAAATTTGGTAACGTAGTTCGACACACCTTGTCTACGTTAGCGAGACCCTCACCCAACTTAATACTTTCATTAACAACAATGGTTTTATACAATTCCTAAAAAAACAATAGTTTTATACAAGACTTTACTAAGCCGACACACTCCTTGACACTATCTCTCGTCCTCACTACCCGTGAAAGTAATTCACATTCAATAATATGACCACCTCATACGAACCTCAACAAAGGATTTTCTCAACAATGATTGATAATAAGAATGATAATAAAACAACTCCAGTGATTGAAACAATAAAGACATAAGCAAAGATAACATTTGAGATAAAAAGCAACTCCCCTAGATATGTTGCTTCATCAACGAAAGAATGAAAAGTTGTTCACTAAGAAGTCTGCTGTGAACCTTCAATATAGTCACTGAAACATCCCACACATAGCAGCCACAAAAATGTCCCAAATCAATAAAAGTTTCATCAACGAAATTTCAACCCAATAAAGTTGCAATAACCACGACAACTGTTGAAGTTTTTCATACAATACCAACAATAAAGACAATAGCTACAAAGTCACGAAAACTTTTGGAATTTTCACACACCGACACCAAAAATGACAGTTACAAAATTAACACTGCATTGACAATGAACAACCCAATAAAATCATGCAAACACTATAGAAAAACCAGGTGCCAAAATCAACACCATCAACGATTATGCTACCTACTATTATCATTGGAGAGAGATGAAGAATACCTAGCTAAAGGTCACACACAAAGATCAACTTTGCGACCCTCACACAATCAACCCATGGTGCATTGTGTTCGAAAAATAAATACAGCTGAAAACACTCAATAATCACAATAGAACCAAGGAAGACTCCAACCAAAGACACATAAGCCTAGTCACGTGATTCACCTAAAATTGCGGGTCCAACAATTCAGCCCCTAAAAAATACACTCATTACAAGAAAACCAGTTGCTTGAATTTCTCTCAATTTCAGTCAACAACTAGAAAGAATGCAAGCCATCAATAATTTTTTCTGCTCAATAAAGACACGCAAGACCCACACCCAACACAACAGCAATAATCACTCACATAGGCAAAAAAACAAAACACAGTTGAAGACCCTTCAGCCTTGGTAACGTAATACAGTAGAGAAGTCCCTTTAGTCCTATTGACACGTGATGCAACAAGTGGGCCTAACAAAATAGAGTTCTATCATAATTAGGAGACTTTACAAGATAGAATTATATCTTTCATACAGTCTTTTATCAGATATTATCCAATTTCAGCCTCCAAGTTCAGCTATAATCAACCAATCAAATCCACAATATTCTATCTCATCTTGATTAGAATTTGAAGCTAATTAACATTTTCTTGAAAGTCCAATTACCAAATAATGTCAGAACTAATAATAAGATATATAACATATATCTTAACATATTTTTTTTGAAAATGAAAGAAAGAAAGGCATTTAATTAACTAGTGATTATGTGACCCTAATCCCTAAGGGAAGGGAACGCCAAAAGGTTTGCAACAAAAGAAAGTTATTGCTCACTTGTTAACTTAAAAGAATCATTGACGAAAGTATAGATAGATACGCTAAAACTCCTTAACTCACCAAATAAATTTACATGCTTCACCGTTATAACGATTATATACATTTCATTATTATAAACCGAATTGCGCAAGTTGAGAGAATGACATCTTTACCACATATCCAAAATTTTGTTAACATAAAAATGGAGAAAGAAAAAAAGAAGAGGTTTAAGAAGTTTAATTTGGATGCAATTGGACCACAATCGGAGGTTGTGCTCGCAAAGCACAAGATGGGACAAGGAGAACGAAAGGACTGTTACTTTTGTCAAAAAAATTCAGTCTCCAATGCTTCTCCCGTATCTCCACACTGGTTTCTCCAATTCAATCCTTTGTTTGTTTGGAATATATAATTCTACCATATAAGTTCAGCAAGTGTGCTTTCCAATGTTTTAACGTTAGCCTTCTACCGCCTGCTTCTATAAATGCTCCAAAAGGACCTTTATGTTGAGTAAATTACAGACTAGGTTTAATGCAGTGGACGGGACCATGGCACTGCTAAGGTTTCAATTATGTGTAATGCGTTGCAGGCAGGAGTAGGGCTTCTCACTGTTTTTCAAGAGTGTTGATGTTTCTTTAGATCGATGCACCGCACGTGCAACTCTAAAGTACATAAAGGGCAATTATAAATGGAGGTCTTAAAAAACGGAATTTTGAATGACTTATTATAATGTTTAAAAGGGCCATTCAACATGGAATATCTTAATATTATCAATTTATTAGTAAGAGTTTTTCTTTTTGTCTCAGCTATTTTTCTTTCTTATCATTGTAACATTTTTCTTTTTAATTTTCTCTTTTAAATTTTAAAAAACATTTTTGCTCGCTCTTTTTTTAACTGATGTTTTCGTTTTTGTTTTCTCTCTTTTTCTTCTTCTCTTTTTCTCTTTTGATTTCTCTCTTTATCATGCCTCTCTCTCTTCCTCTTTTTTTCTTATATCTCGTCTGCATACTATTATATGTTTAAAAGTAATGTAGTTGTTATAGTTAAGTGAAACAATTACTCAACAGTTACCTAAATAGATTGAGGTAACTAGTTTAGTAAAGTGAGACAACTTACCTGACGGTAAAGTGATAAAAATGTTATAATTAAGTTGGAAAACTGTACATTCCATATGAAATAGTTATCCTAATAGAATGTGACAACTCACTTCGATCGCAAATGAACAAAAATGTTATAACTAATCTAATGAAATAGCACGACTATGCCTTCAAGATGAGGTAATTGCCCTTGTGAATTGAGGGAATTAGTTTAAGTACATGAAATAAATATGCCTTCGAAATAAGGCAACTACTTTAGCAAGATGAGATAACTTGTCTAAAATGCTTGTTCCTAAAAGTGATACAACTCATCTAGTTAGGTGAGACAATTATTTTAGTAAAGTGAGTTAACTATCTTATTGGAGTAAGGATAGGTCAAAAAAATGTCTGTGCCTGGTCAAACTTAAATCTAACAGAAAAAAAAAACTTGATTTGACTAAGTTTCAAGCTAGATTCAGGTTTAGTAAAAAATTAGACAAATTACAAAAAAATCCTAAACTTACTTTAATTTACAAAACTAGACCGAATTTTAAAAGTGATATTAACATGCTCAAATTTTCAATTTTTTGCGAAAATAATTTGTTATTAAGTTTCTTGTTAAAATCACCAATCTGACTCGTCATGTCAGATTTTTTATACTTACCACGTGGTTGCCACATGTCCACTATTTTTCAATTAATTATTAATTTTAAAACATTAAACCTAAATCAGTTTCTTTCTCATAACCCATTTTCTTCTATTTTGGATTTTCTTTGATTTTTTGGGTACATTTTTTGCTTCCTTCCTCATTGATTGTGGAAGCCTTTGAGGAGAAAGTTACGTTTATGCGGTCAACCTAGGGATGACCCTTGGTCTACTACATGGTCACTAATGGCAGAGATTGATTCAACCTCACCACTCGTGTCGCCAAACCATTTAATCGACTTCACATCACTAATGTTAGCCTTGGTGTTAATAAGTTCTAGGTCATTCATGATGAACTCCAAGAGTATAAAAAAGACTTGGGAATCAATTGGAGTTCTCGGTTGTGGAAAGCAACTTGAAGAACTTACATCCTTTAAGACATTAAGGTCCAAGACAATGAAGTTCTTATTGTTAATAACATCTTTCAGCTTCATTGAGTAGTGAAGCAAAGAAGAGGAGCTTTGAACTCTATTATAAAAATCATTCACGAGTTCTCACCCAAAGTTCTTTTGCTCAAACAAGGTTCCAATCACAATAGACCTTTCTTTCTTGGGAGATTCATGGAAACTTTGCAGTACCATTTAACAATTTTTTTATTCTCTGGATTCTATGTTGGTTAAGTATGGAACACTTGATACAAAAGGACGAATAAAATGTACGAGAGAAAATAAATCAAAACAGGAGTTAGAAGAAAATGGGAGACGGTATGGTTTATATTATGTTTTCCTAGATGTTTTAGTGTGTTTTAAGTGTTTATTAGATGATTATCATATGTATAGGCTTAGAATTTTGTTATTATGAGTTTTTGTTTATATTCTAAGTATTTGTTTGGTCTAGAGTACAATTTTAATCTTAATTTTATGTTTTATGAGGTGTTTGATCTATTTGTGAGTGTTGGAAATCAGATAATCGAAGAACAATAAAGATGGAAGCTACATAAAGGGCATCACAATCTTGATAGGTGTACATAGGGCTACATGGCCTCTACTATGATCGTGTCTTATAGAGCCCAATGGTAATAGAGAGGAAATTCCTAGGAGCACGACTGTGACTCTTATGTCACGATCATGACAAAGATTTCCTAAGTGCGAGTTTTTTCATCTGTTTTGACCTTAGTTACACTCCTAAGACCCTAATACACTATTTAAGAATGTGAAACTCACCAAAAAATACAGTAGTCAACATCAAATAGTGGATCAAACGTGGGAGATCAAGAAGAACATCTAGGAATTCCAACTTTTTAAATCAAGTCCTCAATAAAGTTTTTCTTCTTTCCTTTTAGTTCTTCATTGTTCTTAATGTATAATCTGAAGTCTAAGATGTTAAACATGTTCACAAAGTTCTAAATTTCATACTATGATTTGTTCTGGATTTGTATTGTGACTTTGATTATTGTTGATTTCAATACATATTCAAATGCTTGTGATAATTATGTATGAGTATACTTGACATCAAATCGAGAGAGTGAGTCAAAAGTAATCAAAATTATATTGTAGAAAAAGATTTGGCAGTTTAATAAACCCGTAATTATCAAA
Source organism: Erythroxylum pelleterianum (assembly GCA_027563865.1). Lineage (NCBI taxonomy): Eukaryota > Viridiplantae > Streptophyta > Magnoliopsida > Malpighiales > Erythroxylaceae > Erythroxylum > Erythroxylum pelleterianum. The sequence continues at coordinate 6,349,216 of JAOQMR010000006.1, read as the reverse complement.
TTAACAATCATTCAAAGAGAGATTTTGTTTAAGAAATTAATTATCCAATGGATAACTTTAGATCTAATTGAAAATGTTAGGGATAGATTTATGAATTGAGAGATTGCAGATCTTGAAACTTCAAATTCAATTAGGGCTAATTGATTAGATTTTGAGAGAGAGTAATTAATATATTAGGAAATCTAAGATCAAACACATAATTGAATTAACACCAGCTAAGGAAACAAAATAAGGAAAGAATAAGTCCCAAGTATTCATTCTTAATCAAAACTTTAAATTAATTGGCAGCTCACTGTTTCACTTGTTGTTTGATTTATTTGCTTTATTTTATTATTTATTTCAATTTCAGTTATTTATCTTTATTAAAATTGCATTCTAAATACCTTAGATAAAGTTAGATTCAAATTGTTAACCTTGCATAATCCTCGTGGGAATGCTAACTTTATATCTTACAAGATACGATCTGTATACTTGCGATATATTGAGGGTTTTAATAGATATAAAACTTGATCAACAAGTTTTTGGCATTCTTACTGGGTATTTAGCTTTAGGATTATTTGAGTTCCTTTGATCTAAGGAAATTTTCACCATTATTGTTTCCTTACAATTGCATGAATACAATAATTATTCAGAGTTCAAGCAAGATCGAAGACACTCCAACTCTTGACATCACAAGACAAGAAAGAGAAATCTGAAGAGCAGACGCTAAGAAGAGATTGAAATAACAATCAAGGAAGACTATAATCATGGAGACTAGCAGAGAACCCTTATGGATTTTATGAAGCCAGGGTTTAACACTGCACAACAAAGCATCACTCAATCATTGGTGCAAATTTCATTTGAGATCAAACCACGTTGCTATATATGCTACAGACTAACTTGCAGCTCTACAGGTTGGCTAACGAGGATCCTAATGCTTATTTAGTAGGCTAACGAGGATCCTAATGCTTATTTAGTAAACTTTTTAGAAATATGTGATACCTTTCAATATGATAATATGTCAGAAGATACCATTAGGATGAGGCTCTTTCCCTTTATACTATGAAATAAAACTAAGGCATGGTATAATTCCTTAAACCCAACCAACATCACTACATAAGAGCAACTGGTGCATTCATTTCTAGACAAGTACTTTCCTCTGACAAAGACGACAAGGTTGATAAATGAGATTACTAATTTTCCACAAATGAAAAGGAGTCACTATATGAAGTGTGGGATCATTACAAAGATTTCCAAAGGAGATGTCCTCATCATAATTTACCAAAGGAGTTTCTATTGTAAATGTTTTACAATGAAATTAATCCATCTATGAGGGGCATTATAGACGTAGATTCTAGAGGATCTCTGATTGGAAAGAAATTAAGGAAGTAGAGGATCTACTAGAGGAGATGGCAAATAACAACTGTTTTTAGATGACGAATAGAAGAAGAAAGTAGTCGACTTTCCAATATCAAAAGGGAGTCATTGTTGTCTACTCAGTGATAGCACTATAGGCTGAGATGGTCAATTTAACAAAATAACTTAACAACCTGAAAGCCTCCTCATCAACTCGAATTAAAGCAATTCAACATGGATACGAATTATATGGACAAGATAAGCATGTTAATACCAATTGCTTATTGATGCAGAATAACCAAATGGAGCAACTGAACTAGATGGGCACATAATTTGGTTAAGGAGGAGGGAATGACCACTACTATAACACATACAATCCTAGGTAGGGGAACCACCCGAATTTTTCTTAGTCTCATAATGAGGGAAATCAATTCAGAAATCAAGGTCCACTTAGATTTCAAGAAGATAAATCCAACGCCATTGATTCATAATTAGACAAAATTATGGATAAAATTATGAGCATAGACGAGGCTTAAAAGAGGCTTGAAGGTATGTTCGCAATTATGTAACACTCCACTCCCGCGTGACCCGAACCCGACATCGTTGGTGATATCCGAGTCCGTGCCCCACGAGGGTGGCGTACTACATCAGTCGGTCAGACGAATCTCAGTATAAAATTTATGTTTACAATACACTCATGAGCGCGGAATAAACAGTAAATAGTATATCATTGAAGCCCATATTAAAAGAAAGCAGTTTCAGTATCAGAAATAGACAATTTCAGTTTCCGTTCCAATAATTTACGATCATTTAAGGAACAAAAAGCCATAACTAAATTGGGCTCATTATGAAAATACAGAGACGTCAGAACATAATTTGAATGAAATACTAATGCAGACACGAACTGATCCCGACCTCTATCCTTCACTTGCCTACAGTAGACATACTCCCGTGTCGAACAAGGTAATCTTCAAGACCTGAAAAATAGATGCAAATCTTGGGTGAGTTTTGCGAACTCAATGAGGAACCATCATCGATGGTTCTCCCAATTCATGCATCACATAAGCATGCTACAGTAATCATACAGTCACAAGGCTAATGATAATACAGTCATAGTAATAAGACAGACACAGTCATAGAATACAGTCAATCACAGTAAGAATACAACAGTCACAATAGTCACACAGTAAGAATACAGTCACAGTAGTCATACAGTCATATACAGTCACAGTAGAGCAAAAGTCATTTCAGATATTCAGTCCGGTATGCAATGCACATGTGACTCTTTTTCTCAGTTTTACTTCAGTGTTGTAACCGAGCGCTTAAACAGTAATCAGTGATCAGTAGACGCGTCTAGGGAGGATTATCTCTCTTCGAGCTCTAGGCTCGTGTTCAGTATCAGTGGCTACTCGGTTCACAATTATTCTTTATTAGTTTATGCATCTGTGTATGAATGCACATGCCCAATTGAACAGTCACTTAACAATATATAATTCACAATTCACAGTCCATAATTTACCATCAATCGCAGTCACTCACAGTAAATCCAGTAATGGCAAACAGGTCACACAATGTACACATTCCTGATCCCGCCATTATCCCCATATTAAACAAGTAATAATTGAGAAACCCATCTAGGTTACTCACCTATTACTTTTGAGCTAATGCCGGGAAATCTCTGCTATGTCGGTCGAACGACGCTCCAATTGTGCCTCTATAAGAATCAAAGAAGAAAACGATCACTAATTATCTAATCCGAACTAGTAATGATGCACATGTAGGTGTAAAATGCATGTTCATGATATTCCCAGTCTTAATCTCACTTTTTCCATCAGAAAAATCCGTCTAAAAATTAGAAACCTAATGGCGCTGACGGTACGCAATTCGGACCTCTAGAGGTCCCCAATTAAATAAAACAGTGGTTAAGGACTCCGTTCCCCGGACCCACGTCAATTTCCCGTCCAAAAAGTTCCAATCTCTCAGAAAATGAAATTCAATATTCAATGAATCCAATGCCTTAAGAATCAGGTCAATCGGACATCGGACGGAAAAGATATGAGCAAACGAAGCTCAAAAGTCAAATAAAATAAAATATATAAAAAATGCATCGGCCTCGCGGGGGCGAGCCCTCACCCTCGCGAGCTACCTCGCATTCTCGCGAGGGCGAGACGTCGCCCTCGCGAGAGGGCCGTCTCGCCTCGCCCTCCCTCGCCGCTCGCGAGGCGTTGCCCTCGCGATGGGGCGAGGTTCTGCCTCTCCCTTTTCCCTTTTTCTTGTCCGAAATTTAAAGAATCATAACTCTTTCCACACAACTCAGAAAATTACAAACTATATCTCATTGGAAAGATCATGAAACCCTCTACAAGTTTCATGAAGACCATAAAAGCCAGTTTCACCCCTAAGGGTGTCCAAAATTCAGTCAAAGCTACTGCCCAGTCAATGCCTCTCAAAACAGTACAGTACTTGCAAATTCAATAACTTTCCATTTCTTCAGTCAAAAATTACACAATAAATGGACACAGAAATATCAAAATGTTTTCTACAATTTTCATGAACAAAATGTATCCCAATTCACTTGCTAACTAGATCAAACAATTCCATGAACAATTCTGCCCACTAAACCACCTGAACTGAACAGTCATTTTGTAAAAATCAGAACTCCTTGCACAAATGTCAAACAAATGCATACTTTATACCCATGAAAAGTTCAAACATAGTACTACACTTCTCATGAAGGGCTTCAAAGCCAATTCCATTTCTATCAAGCTCAAAACTGTCATACAAATTTCTGACCTGACCACTAGTCAATGACCTAACTTCAGTCCAATCTTTGAAAATTCATAAGTCCCAATTCTGTTATCTAAAAATT
>JAOQMR010000006.1:6314374-6344912 GCA_027563865.1 Erythroxylum pelleterianum | reverse complement strand
ATTGAGTGTTATGTGATACTCTTTGTGATTATACAATTGTGAATTCGAATTGCAAGACTGACTGAGACTTTTGAGAATGAAACGTTTTTATAAATTCATGAAGATCTTTCTACGAAGCGTTTTCGAACTCATTATGATTTCTAGAGGGAAAAATAAATTTTTCAACGGTTTTGCTTATTCTTTGTTATAAACCTGTTACCCACGAGCTTTAAGCTCACCCCTCATTTTCCTCCCCGTGTCCAGGTAATGAGTGAAGACGGAAATGAAAGAGAATCAAGTCTTAATTCAGATTTTGTATACTGTGTAATTTAAACTAGAGTGTAGTCAAGTGACTTATGTATTTACGTTTTTGGAGCAATGATGTATTATGGACTGAAAATGTATTTCAGCTTGTAAAGAATGCTTATGTATGAATAGTGAATTATGAATGGATATCGATGAACGGAAATATGGTTTTGTGTATGGATTAGGATTAGTTGAATTTGGTATTCATGAGGATTTTGGATTTCGCTCACGTTTATACGATGAAAAATAGTATATGCACGTTTTGCGATTCAAGAGTTGGACTGCAACGGGGCCCAGCGTGTTTTGTATCAAAGAAAGAAGGGATTTCGGGGAACCACGCTCAGGTATGACGGTATGTCTCTTAAGAGGCTGGGTTCCGGTAACGGGATCCAGCAAAAAGCCTCTCATAATACACACACAATTGTTACTTTAAATCTGGAATTTCAGCAAGCTAGATCTATACATTCACCAAACTTTTTCCAGTAATATATATTCATACATTTACCCAATTCTCATTCATAATTACCCCATGTTCTTCAATGATCATTCATCCATACCTTATACACATTAATCATGTCCTTAAGATTATGTTTGCATTAAAAGAACTCATTTATTCCTTTAACAAATCAAAGTTTCCAGATTTGAACTCAACCATATCAAAACAGTCCATTCTTTAGGTTATGACATCAATTAACTACATAAACTTATCAAGCTTTTAACCAATTAGTCAAGCAACAATCTAGGCTTATTGCTAGCCTTAATCAAGTCTAGATATACCAATTTAGAGTAAAATTTCTCAGCTGGTTCGACTTGTACACAAGGCTGAAATTAAAATTCCAGAATTTGTCATCAACATCACTAATATGTGTAACTTTACTACCTTCAATACTTCACGAATTTTACAAGCTTAAAGACATCACTAACACCTGAAACTTTCTAGATTCCATGTCCTTTAAGGTTACTTCCTTTTAGGTTAATTTAACTTCTATATTGCTTACACTAAGGCTTACAAAATTCTGCTCACTTATATCATTAATAGTCACTTTTTACAAACACACCTACAGCTCTAATTTTCCATATTCAAAAACACCTTAATACACCTATCTTTAGCATGAATTCTTCATCAATCATACTTCAAATCCCAACTTAAATCATACATACAACAGCTGGTAAGCTACTGTTTTCATATATGAAAAAATAGAACAGCAAAGTACCCAAGTTCATGCATAAATTTCTAGTACAATTCATACAATTCGTCCCAATTTCATCAACATAAATTTTCTATTATAACATGCCATAAATACCAATCTTTTACTTACTTGTCTAGCTCAAATTCCAACTCAAAGGTCAAGTTAATTCAGTTCTCCATGCATGCAAAATCATCATGAATTCAAGGTAACAATGGTTTGGTTTTCGGCTAGAACAAAGGACAACAATAATCTAATTCTTTAACCATCTTGTGAAGGGTAAAAGCAAGGATTATTGGTGTAGAAATTGGACACAAACATAGAAAAATATAGGGATGTAAGGGTGAGAGGGTTTCGGTAATGTAAGAAGAAGAAATGAGCAGGACTAAAATGACTCTTGCAGAAACTTAGTACCTTGGATGCTAGCTGTCTCCATATTACTATGACATATGTTCCTAAGCATGTTCTCCATTTATCCTACGCATTTGTTACCAAATGTCACCATTAAGCTAAGCCACTTGTCACCTACTCGTTGCTTCCATTTGTCAATAAATTAGCTATGCCATTTGTCACTTAATTTTCCATGCCAAAAGTCACTAATTCATAGCTTAGTCATCCTAACTTTCTATGTGTCAATTTGTCTAGGTATAAGAGGAGTCTAGGTTCAAGATGACAATCCTAAGGCAAGCTATTACTATACAGGATGTTGGATGTGTTGAGAGCTCCACAGTGAAGGTGAATGAATTTAAAACTTTCGAAGGTGTGCAAAACGTGAAGGAGCTCAAAACCTTTATGTGGTATATGAAGTAGTACTTTGCAACTGCTAAGATACCTGATGTGAAAAGGTTAATGTGATAGCCATGTATTTAGATGGAGATGCCAAGCTTTGGTGGAGAATGAGGACATTTACCAAAATCAGTGTAGCTAGAGCTTCCATTGACATGGAAGAGAAGATAAGGAATGAGTACAGAATTAATTCCTTCTAATGAACACCTATTAGCTCACAAGAGATGCCTTAAAGAAGCTAAAGCAAGACAGATCGATAAGAGAGTATGTTAAAAAAGTTTAGCTCTTGAATGGTTGGATATTGATAATATGTCAGATGAGGACAAACTCTTCAACTTCTTGTCCGGGTTACAATACTAAGTATAAATGGAGTTGCAGAGGCAAAATGTGAAGGATGTGGTTGACCCAATTTTCCGATTGCTGATGCATTAGTAGATTTTCAAGTGACAAAGGAAATTAAGGCGAGCTCCTTTACTTCTTCCAAGTGCAAAGGCTTAGCCTAACATGAGAAGAGCAAGGGGAAAGAAAAGAAAGTCTCCAAAAAGGGAGATTTTAAAGGGAAAGGTAAGCAAAATTATGGCTTTAAAAGTGGGGAGACATCCTCTAAGAAGGAAAAACTTGCTTGTTACCTATACATTGGTCCACATTTTGTGAGAAAGTGTCCAAAGAAGGAGAAGCTAAATGCCCTGATTGCAGAAGAAGAGGAAGAAGATTCAGAAGCGACAATAAATCTGATTGCCTTATTGAATGTAGTTAAAAGTGAATCCAATCCTTTTGACAAGCTGATGTACATAAGAATACAAGTTAATAAGAAGGAGGTAACCAAAATATTGAATATGGGTGCGACACACTCTTTTATGGCAGAAAAGATGGTGCATAAGTTAGGGATTAAGGTGTCAAACATCCTGACAAAGATGAAGACCCTTATGGGTAAGGTGCAAGCACTGGTAGAGATTGGTTCAATGTCCTAGCAAGCATAGAGAGTTGGAATGTCAAGTTCAACTACGTGGTCATACCACTTAAAGATTTTGAGTTGATAATAAGGATAGAATTCTTGAAGTTATCAAAGGAAGTTTTGTATCTAAGTTTAGAAGGTATGATGATCATGACTGAACAAAATTCCTTCTATGTTAATTGTTTTAAGTCTAGTAATGCAATGATAGATGATACAATGATGGTAGCACTTGTATTGGCTATGAGCATTAAGAAAGGGTTAAAGAAAGGTAAGGAGACCTATTTTACTGCCATATGGGAGATTGATGAGGACTAAATAGTGGATATGATGCTGAAAGAGTTGTTTAAGACTCTTCCCTCTCTTTAAGAGATTGATCAAAGGATCGAGTTGACTGTTAGAGTCATCTTACTTACACGCATCCCATATAGGATGTCCCCATTGGAGTTGAGGTATCTTAAAAAACACTTTAGTGAATTGTTAGAGGCGGGGTTTATCTAACCTTCTAAAGCCCCATACAGTGCCCTGATGTTATTATAGAAAAAGTAAGAAGGAACACTTCAAATGTGTATGTACTATCGAGTTTTAAATAAGGTAATAATAAAAAACAAGTATCTTGTTTCTTCAATGTAAGATTAGATGGATAGATTATCAAGGGATACGATTTTCATGAAGCTTGATGATAGGAGTGAGTATTGGTAAGTGCAGATAGTCAAAGGTAATGAGCAAAAGACAACGTGCATGACTCAGTATGAGTCATACAAATTCTCATACCATTTGGATTGACTAATAACCCTACGACATTTTGCAATTTGACAATTTGTTGTGTGACTTCCTTAACTTGTTCGTTGTGTTATATCACGACAACATCATGGTCTACAACATTGATATGGCAGAACATATGGAGAATTTAAAGAAAGTGTTTAAGCTGTTGAGGATACACAAGGTCTATGTGAAGTTCGAGAATTACAAGTTTACACAGTCAGAGATTAAATTCTTGGGTCACTTTACGAACAAAGGTCAGGTTAGGATGGATCCGAAGAAAGTGAAGTTGATATCTTAGTGGAAAATTCTCATGAAAGTACGAGAGTTGTGAAGTTTCCTTAGAATAACCAACTACTATAGGCAGTTTATAACGGGGTATTCAAAAGAAAGTGGTGCCATTGATGGAGTTGCTGAAGAAAAAGAAAGATTGGTGTTGGTATGATGTGTTTCAGGGGGCATTTGAGAAACTTGAAGTCACTATCTCAACTAAACCTGTATTGAAAATGCCCAAGTTTGATATTCCATTTGAGGTATATTCAAATGCATCGGACAAAGCAATTGGTGGAGTCTTAGTATAGGAGGGTCTTCACGTAGCATTTAAGAGCCAAAAGCTCAATAGTGTGGAGCAACGATACTCGACGCATAAGAAGGAGATGCTTATAGTGGCGCATTGCCTTGAGACATGACGAATATATTTGTTAGTGATGAGGTTTGTTGTTTGCATTGACAATGTTGGCAATCCATTTCTCAGGACCTAGCATAAGTTTTTCACGAAGCAAACCCAATGGTAGGAGTTTGTTTGCTAAATATGACTTCATGTGGGACCATAAACTAAGGAGGCACAATAATGTGACAGATGCCTTAAGTATAAAGGAGATGTTTGTGGCCCTATATGTTATTATTAGGGTGAAGTCTAACATGTTGAAGCAAATCAAAGTTGTAACTCCATTAGACAACACATACTATAAGTTAATCTTAGAAGTTAAGGAAGGTGTTGTACGTAAGTTTTGGCATGATGATAATGGGATTTTTATGGCTAAAATTAGTCAAGTGTATGTGTTAAGTTTTGGTAGCTTGTGGAAACAACTATTAAAGGAGATGCATGACTCATAGTAGGATGGTCACTTCAGAATTTAAAGGATGATTGCTCTTAGCTTGTTCCCACTATTAGTCAAAAATGGAGAATAAAATCGAGTTGTATGTCAAGACATGTATTTTATGTCAATTAGATAGTGAAGAGAAAAAAGGAAGCCAATTTGCTATAGTCCTTATCCATCTTTGAAAGATTGTGGATGTCAGTTTCAATAGATTTCATTGGTGGGTTTCTAAAGGTAGACAACATGGTGACAATCATGGTGATTATAGATCATTCTCTAAATATGCAATCTTCGTTCCAGCACTAGCATCTTTTCCCATAGATATTGCTATAGATTTATTCTATAAGAATGTGGTGAAATATTTCGAAGTTCCTGCAAACATTTTAAATGATCGAGACGTTAGATTTATGAGTCAATTCTGGACATCCCCCTTATAACATGATAGGTTGTAATTTGAAGTTTTTAACTATAAATCACCCACAAATAGATGTAGAAACTAAGAGGATCAACAATTTATTGGAGTAGTACTTAAGGCATTATGTAAGTACAAATTGATGTAACTAGTTGAGTTTACTTGATATTGTACAATTTTGCTATAACTTGCACAGTTCCTTTGCTATGGAGAAGAGTCCCTTTGAGATAGTTCTTTGATAATAACATCTAACTCCACTTAAGATTGCATAACAAAGGATAGTTGGCAAGTGTCTTGCAGCATACAAGTTTGCAATGGAGAAGCAAAAATTGTTGGATGAGGCAAGGGATAGTCTTTGAAAACCTTCTCAATGGATGAGAAGCAAGCAAACCTATGGAGGAGATGGTTATAGTTAACATGGGAGATAAGATACTGTTTAAACTTACCCCACATATTTAGAAGAAGATCTCAAGTAAGCAAGTACAACTAAGATTAATGCCTAAGTACAATAGACCTTTTGAAGTGCTAAGTAAAGTGGAAAACGTGACATAAAGATTGAAGTTACCCGAGAGATTGAAGGTAAGTCCTATTTTTTCATGTTAGTTTTCTTAAACCTTACTATGATAATGCATCAGATCTGAATATGAGTTAGGTGAAGAGAGCTCCACTAGTTGTGAGAAAATAGTTTGAGAATTAAGTGGACAAGATCTCAGATCATCAAATGATGGGGCAATATAAGAAGAATCAAAGGACCAAATTCTTGATTTGATAGAAGGGAAAGCTGATGATGGAAGCCCCATTGGAGAAAGATACTAACTTATGGCAGCTCAAGGATCAGGTGAATGCGTACCTTTAGACTAGTTTGATTAGGTCATTGAATTCATCTGGTGGAGGTGGTTTGTTATCCCTTTAACATATAAAGGCACTTCATAACTAATTAGAAAGGGGCCTTGGGTTTAAGGTTAGTTGGATCACATGTAAGATAGTGGCATGCGAGAGCTTCAAAATAACTTAGCAAGTTAAATCAAGTATGATACAAGTTTTGTTGGAGTTTCGAATCCTGTACAGATTGACTTGGCTAAAGCGGCTAAGGCTAGTTTTTGATAGACTAAGGACTTAGTGTATGCTCAAATGAATAGACCATAACTAATAGACTTAGCATGGGTAAGCATTAGATCAAATCAGTTAGAATTTTGAATTGTAACTTGACCATTAAGCCAGAGTTGTCTATAAATAACTCATTTGAGCCTTGCTCATCAGGTAGAGATTGAGAGATCATTCTTTTGTATGCTTTGAGTAAAGTAATAAAGGTTAACATTTATTATATCTCTTTTGTGCTTTTATTGTTGCCTTTGATATTTTAATGCTTTCTCAGTAATCTTGCAAGAGTGTGAGAGTTACACACTGTGAGGCTTGTGAGACATTTGAATACGAGTTAGTTGATCGACGATTATGTAGGGAAGGTTAAGTCTCGTTTAAACAAACTTAAATAAGATTTTTGTGCAAAGGAGTGGACACAACTTATGGTATATACATTTGGTGCTTAAAAGATCTTTGTAATAGTAAGCCTCGTAGGTGACCATGGTAGAAATCTAAGACGATGGGTATTTCTCTAGTAAGTCGTGCTCATAGAGGGGAAAAAAACTTTCTCATATGTGAATTGCGTGTCATTTATTTCGCCATTTTTGATTGGTTCAACTTGGTAGAGTTTAGGTCAAACAATTTAAATTTAATAGAATTTTAAATTAAAATTAAAAAATTTAATTGAGATTGAGTTAAAAAGCAATCTCACTATTGCCTAATATTCTATTATCTTCCCTATTTAAAATACATTTAAATATGATAATAATCGAATATGACAGATAGCTATGATGTAAAATCGTGAAAGAGAAAGTCCTCTCAATTCCATTTGCTATTTCTATCTAGCTGCAACACTTTATACTTCAGTACATGTCTTGTGGGGCGAATTTAAGCATTAAACATGATTTGACTGAGATTGTTGTTTTTTTTTTTTCCGTTTTTGGTAAATGGTTGAGACCGTTGTTGCCTGGATGACTATGGTACTTGGCATAAATTAAAGTACGTGCTACTAAATACATTTTGTTAGTTACTTCCGATAAAAGAGTAACGAAGTAACGAACACAAGAAACAGATGATAAGCTGGGCCAATATACAAGAGATAGTGAGACAGTCAGGAACTACAGGGCAATTGATTATCGACGGGACGTGATGATGGCATGGCTATCTATGTACGGAAAGCAATTGTCCACATAAAAAAGGTCAAATTAATAAGATAATAATGGAAAATTCTTTTTCTTTTCCCCATAAACGCTACAATAAGTCTCCATTTAATCAGAATTTCACATCCTTCGCTTCATCATTTCCTATTGGACTCTTCTCTTTGTGGTTATTTTCTTTCCATAAATATAGATAATAAAAGAGACTCTCCTGTTTAGTCATAAAAAGGAATGCTATCTTTCCTTTATTGAGCACATAAACACCAAGTCTTCCTTTTTAGCTTTATCTTTCTCCATTTGGTAACTTTCTATTCATTTGATCAGACCTAGCTCAGGCTATAGCTTCCCTGAAACATAAGGTAAACGCTTGGACTAAAAACCCATCAATGCCATCTTTTCCTTTTCTGTTCTTTATTTTTTGCATTTTATAGCCAATTGTAGTGTACTATTCACTTCTGTCTTCTGGGATTTTCTTGTCTGGATCTGAGCTCTCTCTTAAGTGGGTGTTTTCTCTAGGGTTTCTGCTCAGTTCTCGTTCCAGATTGACGAAACCCCATTTTCCTTAAGCTCTCTTTCCCTGCCATTTGTATGCTTATGGTTTAGTATTTGTGTACGTACGAATCATATGCCTGAGTTATCGATTTAATGAATATTTTCTAAGGAGAGGAAGATGGCTAGAGAGAAGATCAAGATCAAGAAGATTGATAACATTACTGCGAGGCAAGTGACTTTCTCCAAGAGAAGACGAGGACTGTTCAAGAAAGCTGAAGAGCTGTCTGTACTCTGTGATGCTGAGGTCGCTCTCATCGTTTTCTCTACCACAGGCAAGCTCTTCGAGTATGCAAGCTCCAGGTACGTTTCACCTTTCTTTTCTAATCATGGTGGATGTCTCTTTGTATATCGTCAACGCAAGTCTTCCTCTTGAGGATTTCTTTCCCTATTATTATTACTCTTCTTATCTCAAGCCTGTACTAGTAAAACAGTGTATGCGCGTGTGGGACATAGGGACTGAGGGAGTAATAATACGATGAGATTATCCTCATGGCCGTAAATGAGGAGGAGAGGATCAAAAGGCAAGAGCCTCTTACTGGGATATCGTGGTTTTCTATGGATTAGAAACCTCGTATCTATGTACATAAAATCTTTAGTTGTAGAATGTTTTGTTGGTCTGTGGACTGATCTCGAACAAGATTAGTAAGTTTGCTAATTTCTAAGTCTTTTAAAGGTAAACCTATCTCTCTTTTCTAGGAACTCTTACTACTAATGACATTTTTTGTCCGAAATCGAAGTAATTCACATGTGGAAAAAGGGGGCCTTATCGTGCTTCTTTGAGGCTCCCTGAGATTTCAAAGGCTCCATCTGGAGAGTTATGCTGTTACGAGTCTTCTTTCTTTGCTTACACATGAAATCTCGTAATCACCAAATTCTTCTTGTACGCACGTTGACTCGTGTTACATAGTATTCGTTATAATTCTGTTTTCTATCTATATATATTACTGTCTTTTCCGGTCTATTCATCGTAGATAACACCCCTTGTGTGCATCTACTAGCTTCAATGACTTGCTTGAGCCGTGAATATATCATGGATTCCGTTAGAGAATCGGAAACTTTAGCAGCGGCTAGAGAAATCCTCCATTTGGGAAGAAGCTTGACCTCTTTTCCAATCTTAAACCTACAACGTAGGATTCAATTTAAGGGGACTAACTTGTTGTCCCAAAATGATGATGCTACGAAGTTGATATGTACGAGTTCGATATTCAAAGTGATTTCCTTGGGTGAAATCCTAAAGTTCAACCTAAAATTGGATATTTTATTATGATAAAGTATCGGAAATTTGTTGTTGGTTGTGTTATTTGAATATATAGCATGGGAGTAAGTGATCAGGAATTGGTAGGACCCTTGACGTGTGAAGATAATACTTTGGTTTAGAATTTTTAGGAGGTGATAATTCTGAGAATGAAAGTTTAAAGAAAGATAAACCTCTATAGTCTTTAAAGTACTATTCTTTTTCACTAGGTATCCCAACATATACCACGTATCTCATAATTCAACACATTCATTCATATTTGTCACTAATTAAGTTGATACTATTAGATATCTCATAATATTCATATAAACCAAATTAAAGTATTTACTATAAATTTTTATAATATCGATTTGTGCAATAACTAGGTAGTCTATCTCCTCCAAACAGTGGTCAATGTGTTTAGCCTGACATTTAAAATAAATGTTTGGATAACAAGTATGAGATCGATAGCAAAAGCTGTTGTAGGTTATGATGCTTTGATAATTTTAACCAAAGCTATACTTTGGTCTTATTAATTAAATATCGGTATGTTTCTCACGCGAAGGTCAAAGCAGATCTAAATTAATTTAAATAACTTAGATTATGTGAAGAGTGAGACATTTCAGAATGCAATGAATGCATAATATTCTGTTTATGAAGTCAAAAAAGGTAAGAGCTCGAATAGTTTACAAAAGACGTTGAAGCCATTAAGTTGATAACACGTATAGCTCTAGATAAACTGTCTTTAACGCTTATTTTCTTGGACATGGATGCATTGTCATGAAGTAATTGTATAATGCATAAGATACGCTTTGGTAATATTTGTTTCGCAAATAGAGATGATATATATGAAATATAAAGAAATAAAGAATATAAAAGTTTATGTTGTTCGACTAATTCTTTAATAAAGTATTTATAAGGTTGCATATAAGAATTTTAATTATGGTGAAATTTTATTGTCAAAAAATCTTAAAGTTACTATATTCTATTTTTACATAAGTTTAAAGTTATTAAAACTCTATTTCTGTAGATGTCTAGTAATGCTACTCTATTTCAATATAGTTTGAGATATATTTTACAATTTCCCATCTTAACTTGAATTCTTTAACGTTCAATTAAAAATAACTCTCTACCACCTAAGTCCCCTAGGGTTTCAAGTTATGTGAGCATTTACCAAGTTCAATTTATACTTGAGCTTCTATGTGAGTAGTAGCTTTATTAACATGTTAGTTACATCCTCCAAGGTGTGTATCCTTTTTAACAAGATCTGACTAGATGCAATTAATTTTCTAATCTTAAGAAATTTTACATCCTTTAATAATTTCTCTTATAAAGTTTCATTATCTCTTGCTCACCAAGATGACTCACTTGCATGTGCTATATCATGGTACTTTTTTTTCTTCCCCAAAGATTGGTACACATTTATCAATCCAATTGTTGTCTTTTCCATTAAGACATAAATGCTATGCTATAAATTTTCTTTCATTATAGTCGATGCATCTTTTACTATCTTAAGCTACCAAAAAATTATACCCTTGACTATCAAGAGTACCCATGAAATTTAGATTTTTCATAAGCTTAAGAACACACGAAGTATCTAATGTTCTAACAATTCTATCATGCATCTTAATTTATACTGAACCACTTCCTTTGATAATTTGCTTTTCATCATCAATTCATTACCCTATTTGAAAGTGCCATTCTATATTTTTAAAGAACAGAACTAGTGCTTATTGCAATTCATATGATAAGCAACTCTAGTGTATATCACTCATCAATTTGCAAAATCTACTCATTTTTAAAACATCACTTCCTCTTCCATCTTCTTCATTGAAAATCTCATGGACTAGAATAATATATCCTTTTTCATATGTTTATCTTTTCTTTTTTTGTTTTTTTTACTATGGACAGTCCCTCTTAAAGTGCACTTTCACTTTATAGTTAAACATCAAATAGTTTTTGCCTTTGATTTGCATTGTGATATCCTTTTCCTTACTTCTACTTTTGTTGACAATCTGATCCACCTTCATATGTACCAGAAACTTTTTTCTCTAGTTCTTTGGACTTTAAAGCATCCATCACATCATTGACAAAAATAATTTCTCTCCCATACAATATGGTATCAATAAAATTATCACATCAATTGACAAGAAACACAACATGATTATTACTTGATCCTCACCCTCAATTTTAGCCCCAACACATTATAGATCTAAGATGATCTGACTAAAATTATCAATTTGATCTTTCTCTTGTATATTGTCTAACATCCTCAAGATACACAAACATTTCTTATGATTTAAACAATTATAAGTGATCTTTTTTGATACTTAACAATTCGTAGGTGATATTTTTTTGATACTTTCAATCACCTCTTTCAGGGACTTGTCACCTAGATTCAACTGCATTACATTGTGCATCATTGACAGAATCTCTTCCTTCCCCGATATCTCCAAATTCTAAAAAGTGAACACACCACTCTCCTTTTGTGTGTCATCCAAGGACAAATAATTAATATCATAGTGAGTCTCATTTATTGCATATACAGTTTTAATAGAATTTGAGAAAAGATCATTTTAGCACATTTCAAATTTCTTTTTAATTAAGAGGGTGAAAATATTACTATTACCTCAATTTTAATTAAATGATTATTTGCATTGAAAAAATAGGATTAACATTTTTTGTGAATAAAGATTTAATAATAGGAGATGGTAGACAAAAGTGGGTTGGGTGCTAACGATGACAAATTGAATGAATGAAATAATGAGAATGTGTGTCCTTTTTTGGTTTATTTGATAAAAATATGCTAAATAGTGTTATTGAGTGAAAATATTTATCATATTTGGCACACGCTTGAAATTGCATATGATGATATTAAGGAAGCAAGAAATTAAGTGAAAAAGAAAGAAGAAATTGGGAAGAAGGAGAAAGAGGTTTATAAGATAAAGAAGACATTAAATGCCATATTGGGAAGTACAAGTAATTTAGAGAGTGACAACCATGTGTTTTATGGTTAATAACAATGAGGTATTATTTACTTAAATTTTTGTAAGCTTTAATATAATGAGTTTGTTGAATGTCTAGGGAATATGAGCATGAAAAGTATGAAACTCTCTTCTAAATATAAATAGACCAAAAAACTACTATTATTGATTAAGTTATTACAACTATCTATTCAAATAAATAATTTTTTAATTAAAATTTCAAATTGACTAAAAAGTTAATACAAACAATTTAACTCCTTTTAATGTTATCTGGGTACCAATACCGTCTCTTTTTAAGTATACATTGTGGACGAGAACAGATCATTTGTTCCCATAAACCTATTCTATTGATTTTTATCCACAAATTTATGTGGAATCTATACAAATGTGTGGTTAAAAATCAGTGGCACAGGCTTGGAACAGGCTAAACGACACAGGTGATCCTGTGCCACTGTGGACAAGGAAAGAGGAACTTTACTATAATCTAGCAATTAATTGTATGTTAGGGGTCGAGTGTTGGTGAGAAGCTAACATGTCAAAGAAATAGGATATATCATGAACAGAGCAGATAAGTAGTGATTCTTTGCCTTGTGCCAAAATAATCTAAAATTATAAATGTCTTTCATTATTAACTAGTACTAGGGAATATTGACCTAAGATTGTTGTTTCATACTTGTGTAGCATGGAGGATATTCTTGGGAGGTATAATCTGCAATCAAGTAACTTGGCCAAATTGGACCAACCATCTCTTGAATTGCAGGTAATAGAACATGAACTTTACGAGCCATCGTATCCTGGGAAAGGCTTTTTAATAATTTCAAGCAGTTTTTGTTGACTACTATTGTTCTTAACTAGAAGTTTGCATTCCTTAATATAGCTAGAAAATAGCAATCACATCCAGTTGAGTAAGGAAGTTGCTGAAAAGAGCCATCAACTAAGGTATAAATTGTGTAGGATATGGAGGGACTTTACAGAGTTTTGTTTCAAATCATATTCTCTTTACTATTAAGGTCCTATTAAGAGATGTTTGCTTTTTGTAACAGGCAGTTGAGAGGGGAGGATTTGCGAGGACTAAACATGGAGGAACTGCAACATTTTGAGAAGGTGCTTGAAGCTGGATTAACTCGTGTGCTCGATACCAAGGTAATATAGGACAAATAGAAGAATTATTAACTAGTAGCTAAAAGCACAAAATTAGGAAATATGACTAATATTAGGCTGCTGGAATATCAAGTTTTAAGGTTAGGTTTTGGCTAGGAATGTTGAAATTTAAGATTTTGTATAGCTGGAATTGTAAGGTTTGATTGTTGAAAATTTAGGCTTAACATTTAATGTTTAATTTGGCTAGAATATAAGTCTGAGATGGCTAGAAAGTAGGTTAGGTTTGTTGCAATTTAGTAAGGAACACAAAGAATGGAAGTTGCGAAACTAGGAATCACTCCTAGTATCTAAAAATCACTCGTAGAAGAAAGCATTACATCTTTTAGTTGAAAACTCAAGTTTGTAGAAAAATTTCAGATTGCTTATTATTGATGAAGAGCTCAACACAAACACACACACACACATATAGAGAGTTTTAAAACCCTTATTCTACTAGGAAAGGGTATCTCACAAATTTAAATCCTATTCTAATAAAAATTCTATAAGTCCTAAATAACTAGGATAATATATGTAAAATTGAGTAACGTATTTAACGTATTACTATTTCCTATCTAATAAGAAATCCGAATATAATCTAAATTTCACCCTTTATCTTTTGTTGTCAACTCAATTCCCAATTTTCATCCTACTAAATTAATAAGACTTATGGCTGACTAATTTTTCCTCTTTTATTTCTTTTATATACTGTAAGTTCTTTTGCATCAATTCTCCCCGGCTTATCTAAAGTCATCCTTGATGTAGAATGTGATAAATACTGTTCATATAAATCTAGATTAAACTTTTGAAATTCTAACTCTAGAATTCAAGTACTGCAAAAAATTGGAAATTGTCGATATCGTCCATGTCTTGTGGCTACAATTTGTTCATCAAGAACATCCTCTATTTCCTCTTTAAAATAAAGAGTGGCTAGAAGTCTTATAACTATAGTAGGGGATTGCTCATCTACTTCATGATAAATAGTTAAGTCCGTAACATTAAAGATAGAATTTCCCATGTCACCTGGTAATTCCAAAACATAAGCATTAACACTTATCTTTTTGATGATCTTAGAAGGTCCAACATTTCGTGAATGAAGTTTCTTATATTTTCTTTTTTAAAAATGTAATGGACCAATCCTAACCATAACCATATCTCCTTCCTTGAATTCTATCAGTTGACGATGTTGATTAGCATGGTCTTTATAAGACAAATTGCTGCTTGTTATCTTTGGTTGTATCTCATCAAAGATGTCCCTTATATATTGTGCAAAATCTTTAGATTCAACACTTATTCGTGTTGTTTGTGATACATAAACAAATCAATTGGCTTCCTTGGTTGAACTCCTTAAACTATCTCAAAAGGGCTTTTACCAATAGATCTATTTATAGAATTGTTGTATGCAAATTCTGCCACAGGAAGAATTAGTCATAATTTTTCACATTGTTTCTATCCGAATATCTTAACAAGTACCCCAAGCTTCTATTCACCACCTCTATTTGTTCATCGGTTTGGGGATGGAAAAAACTTGAAAATTGAAGCTTAGTGTTCAATGTTTTCTATAGAGTTCTCTAAAAATAACTCAAAAACATTACATCATATTCAGAGACGATGGTAATTAAAGGTAATCCATGGAGACATACAATCTATTTAAAAAATAGTTTAGCTATATGGACAGCATCATAAGTCTTGGAACATGAAATGAAATGACTCATCTTGGAAGACCTATCCACCACCACGAAAATAGGATTATAGCCTATTATAGTTTTAGGAATTCCCAAGACAAAATCCATACTTATGTCCTGCTATGGTTAATGAGGTACGGACAATGGTATGTATAATCCAGAATTTTGTTCCCTTCGTTTAGCTAATTGACATGTTCAACATTGTTGTATGACCTTAGACATGTGCCGCTTTAAAGAGGGCCAATAAAAGTGATCTTTAACCTTTGTAATGGTTTTATCTCTTCCAAAGTTTTCTGCTGCTCCCCCTCGATGTAAATCCCAAATCACATACTCCATTATAGAAGTATTAGGTAGGCAAAGTCGATTTCCTTTGAAAAGATAGTCATCATGGATCACAAAAGGAAAGTGTTAGTCTTTTTGTCCAACTGTAATTTGTGAACAGGTTATTCAAAAATCTCGATCTAAAGCATATTCTTTTTCTATTTTGTCGAACACCACAATTGTTACTGCTAAATTATTAAGCAAATGACTCTTCCTACCTAATGCATCTGCTTCCTTATTCTCAATTCTTATCTGATGCTTAATAACCAAGTGAAATTGCTCCAAAATTCACTCCATAAGGTATTCCTTTTGTTCAATTTCTTTTGAGACTTAAAGTGTTTAAGAGATTTATGATTTGAATATAGAATAAACTTCTTTTATTAGAGATAATGATTTAGTTACTTGTTGTCCTAAGTATATTTGTTCCGCTCTTAAAGCTAGGTGATATGCATCTTCAAGACTATAAATCCTTTGCAATATTAGCTCCTTGCGAATTTCTACCATTAAGCCATTTTTGTAGTCAAATATAAGTACTTGTTCTAACTCTGTCCCTTCACATCGAATAGAGAGTTCATTAATATTTTTGTGTACTCAATTAAGGACATAAATGCTTGTCTAAGGGTTAGTGGTAAGTATTTTTCCGTTAACTTCATCTTCATCTCTTCCCAATCAACAATTAGTGACTAGTTTGTTTTTCCAAATCTATCCTCTATCAATCTCCATAAGAGTTTAGCTTGTCCAACTAACTTTATTTTTATGAATCGAACTTTCGATCTTCTAAAATGTAGTAACAATCAAAGAAATTTTCCATTGCTACTGTCCAGTCTATAAACAGGGGTGGATCCATCTTTCTTACAAAATTAGGGGTTTCAAAACAAACTTTGTTTAGTAATATCATCGAGTTTATTGTGTGTTTCAATTCTATCATGACCTCTAAAGGCTCGTATGCACTCTCCATATGCTGGTTCTTGATTTCTTTGTCTTATATCTCTTGGTAGGTGTTGATTTCTTAACCTCATTTGTTGTTGAGTATAGTTTGTTGTTTGATATTATTTTTTGGACTAGTTCTTGGAGTATCTTAGGATCGAGGGTCAGTAAGGTCCAATCTTTTTATAACTCTTAGAAGTATCTCATCTCGTTCTTGGTCGTTGAATATTCCTCTATAAGCCCTTTCACTACGTGTCGCCATTGTGAACCAAAGCTCTCATACTAATTAGATGTAGGACAAATAGAAGAATTATTAACTAGTAGCTAAAAGCACAAAATTAGAAAATATGGCTGATATTAGGCTACTGGAATATCAAGTTCCAAAGTTGGATTTTGGCTAGGAATGTTAAAATTTCATACTTTGTATAACTGGAATTTTAAGGTTTGATTGATGGAAATTTAGGCTTAGGATTATAAGGTTTAATATAGCCTGAATATAGGTTTGAGATGATTAAAATGTGGGTTAGGTTTTCTCGAATTTAGTAGGGAACACAAAGAATGGAAGGTAGGAAACTAGAAATCACTCCTAAGGTCTAAGAATCACTCTTAGAAGAAAGCATTACATCTTCTAGTTGAAAACTCAAGTTTGTAAAAAAGTTCCAGATTTCTTATTATTGATGAAGAGCTGAATACACACACAGATATATAGAGAAAGAGTTTTAGAACCCTTATCCTATTAGGAAATTCTTTTTAACAAATTTAAATCCTATCTTAATAAAATTCTATAAGTCCTAAACAACTAGGATAATATATGTAAAATAGAGTAACATATTTAACTTACTACTATTTCTTATCTAATAAGGAATCCTAACATAATCTAAATTTCAGCCGTTATGTTTTGTTGTCAATTCAATTCCAAATCTTTATCCCACCAAATTGAGACTTGTGATTAACTAATTTTTTTCTCTTTTATTTCTTATATATACTTTAAGTTCTTTTGCATCACAAGGTTTTTGTCCATTGCTTTAATATGTAGTAGTTATTATAGTTATTGAACTGTGATCACTTCCGTACTAACCTGTACCTTTCGTTTTTACGTAGAAGGCCAAGTTTACGACTGAGATTTCTGCACTGAAAAGGAAGGTAAGATTAAGTTTGAAGAGGAAAAAGAAATCTGGGGTTGTCAAAAGAAGGATATAGAGCATATTCATCATTCAACCTGCTTGCTTTTAGAAGCTCTAGACGAACAAAGTTAAAATTTCCAAGTAGTTATAACTGCAGCTGTTACGATTATCTTTCTAGTGTGCTAATTAATGAATGTGATCAAAGTATGGCTATCATTAGAACTGCTTTGCCTTAGATGTATGCATGAACATGTCTATAATAGCTGAAGATAATGACAACTTTATCGAGTTGCAAGTTGCATGGGCAAAAGAACTTGAAAATGAGCATTCCGTTGATTTCTTTGTTTTGTCTTAATCACAAAAAGGGATTTACTTTGATGAACTTTATTGTTTAAAATAAGCTAAATGGGATTTACTTTGATGAACTTTGTTGTTTAAAATAAGCTAAATTGGGATTAATTTTATAATACCTCCATGTTTGGTCTTTCTCAATGTATATAGGAAGCCTTGCTACTGGAAGAGAATAAGCAACTAAAGCAAAAGGTAAAAATTTCCAGTTCTAGTAACTGAATTGTCAACTAATTACCAAATCATCTTATTTAATTAGAACTCATCCTGTGGTTTGCTGCATGCAGATGACAATGATGCGCAAATCAAAATGGGCAGTGTCTTTAGAATCTGAAAATATTGCAGTTCAAGAGGAAGGATTCTCATCAGATTCTGCCACCAATGTCTGCAGTTGCAGCAGTGGCCCTCCTGTAGAGGGTGATAGCTCTGATACTTCTCTCAAATTAGGGTAATTTCTGTCTCCTTCTCTTTGTGTGAGTTATAAATGGACTTCCATTTTAACAATGGTGCATATCATTAAGTAATTTGTATTTTCTTTTAAAGTATTTTGTATTTTCTTTTAAAAAAACTCAATATTATATCACTTACACAGAAGAAAAGTAACTCAGCCCACCCTTTGTTGACTCCTGTCCCTTTCCCTTTGGTCTTTGGTTATAGGAGTTAAAGTGTTTTGGCTGTTACTTAAAACTTCATATGGTATTCTGCTTGATAAGTTAATAGACACAAGCTTCTGCTAAGCACCGTTTCCCAATAACCATGTCATTTCAGTTGTCACCTGTACCGTGTAAGGAGGAATTAAGTTATCACTGGCTTGAAATCTTCTGTTCCACCAATGCTGTGCCCTCTGTGCCACAAACAATCCCAGCCATTCATTAGACTCTAATGAATGGCTGCGTTGGTGGAACAAAAGATCTGTTCCCGTTATCACTAGCATATAGTCAACCTTGGGAGAGAATTCTTTCAAGCACTTGTTGCCTTGGTTTCACACCCCAAAACAGTTTTCAAAAGCTTTCCAAACAAAACGAGTGTTCTTCTTTAACGAGGACATATACCGGATCTATCAGCTTCATTCTTGCAAATATATATTTGCGATGTATGTTAAAAGATTATTGATCTTCCCTTGAAATTCTTGTACAGGCTTTCTATCTGAAAGCAGAAGACTGAGTGAAGACACAACTCAGATTCCTCTGAGGAACATCAATAAAATGTTGGCCCTTCGTCGTTTGGAGATGATTTTAACCTCCAAAGATTTAAGTACCTTACTATGTGATGAATGCGTATGGCAAGTGAAGACATTTTGTACGCTTCATTGTATTCATGATCCTTGTAGTTGTAGGTGAGTGTCTTCGGTATATACCTGCAAAGATCTAGTGCATGCCTCTGAATACGTCAAACTCATCCACACTTTCTTCTACATACATATCACCTTTTGGTTATAGGTGATGTACAAGTCCTATATGGTGAATCTCGTTAGCGCTTAGTCCATTTAAGCTTTCCGAGTCAGACTTAAGACCTTATAGGAGATGTATTTACAGATCTTTACTAGAATAAATTGGCCTTCTCAAGATTTTTTATGTCAAAGTTCTTCGAAAACATCTTTAGCCTTAAATCATTGTTGGCAAGCATAATATCATACGTATACAAATCAAAAACACAAATTTGCTCCCACTAAATTTAGAGTCTTATGTAATAGTTAAAAGTACGTTTTTCCCAAAATCTATGTGGTAACCATAACATAATTTTTGGATACCACTCATGATGCACGGTTTAATTGATAGATTCAATTATATAATTTGGGATGTTGCACGTATAATTCTAGTTTCTCTTTACCTCAAAAGATTTGGGATGTTGCACATATAGCTTCTTGACTAGATTATCGTATAAGAAAGTTGTTTTGGTATTTATTTGGTGAATCTCAAGATCAAAATGAGTTGTTAAGAGTGATAATTAATGACCCTAAATAAGTCATTGGTTTAGACTAACGAGCAAGTTCTACTACAGTTTACTCCTTTTTTTTAGTACACTCATTAGCTATAAGTCTTGGTTTGAACCTCTCATACTTACGTTTAGCATCTATATTGTTCTTGAATGCCTTTGTACAAAATAACGGGTTTAAATGTATCTAGAATGTCAACCAACTTCTAAAAAATCATTGTTTTCCATAAATTACATTCTCCTATATAGTCATCAACTTTATATTATAATAATAACTCATTATAACTTCATCCTAGGTAAAGGGATAAAAAAATCTCTCTTGAAACATAGTTGATCTCACGTATATAAATAACGAAATCATTAAAGAGTGTAAGCCTTTTGCCTCTTTATGAATGTCTTAATGGTACTATAGGATCAAATATAATCTTTCTACCTCTATATAGTTTTCTCATTGTTGCTATAGGATTAAGTTTAGCATCTATCATAGTTTACTTAATCGTATTTGCTCCATCTCTAACATTAAGAGCAAAAATCACATCCAAGTCATCCTTTTGTACCTTTAGAAATATGCTAACAACTCTGTTCAATAATATGAATATGTATAACTATTGGCTCAGGCTCCTCAACTAACTTAATGATACATATCTTACATCTCTTTAAAAACTTTAAAGTCCATGCCTCTACAATTTTGGTACTATAACTAGACTAGTAAAACATATAGCCTTTCTAACCTTTAGGATAATCTATGAAGAATCTAAGAGTTATCCTATGAACATTTTCTTCTTAGTTAGGTTATAAAACTTTAAACTGGATAATCTCAACCCCTTAAATGATTCAAACTAGGC
Organism: Erythroxylum pelleterianum; assembly: GCA_027563865.1. Classification (NCBI taxonomy): domain Eukaryota; kingdom Viridiplantae; phylum Streptophyta; class Magnoliopsida; order Malpighiales; family Erythroxylaceae; genus Erythroxylum; species Erythroxylum pelleterianum. The sequence goes on along the minus strand of JAOQMR010000006.1, from coordinate 6,324,099 downwards.
TTCCTATATGTTCATAGTTCAAAAAGAGTTTTGAGAACTGACTTATTTGGAATATGATCAAGATGTAGGTTGTTATTTTTAGTACCTCATCCAAAAACAGTTATGAAGGTTTGATCTTGCAATTATGCTCATTAGTTTGTCCTTTAATCGTAATTGTTCCTCTTTACTTCTCCATTCTAATAAACCCGATATGTTATATTGTACAACTATGTCGTAATTCTCTAAAAACTTGGTAAAAGGTCATTCCTCTTAACTAAATCATCATATTTATTACATTATTCTCTATCATGATCTAACCTAACAATATTAATGGGTTTATTGAGTTGCTTCTCTCTAAACTTTTCTAAGGCCTCAGACTTATTATGCAGTTAACTATATTGAGTGGTCATTAATAAAGGTCACAAATAACTTATTTCTATCAATTGTGGCGTTCAGTGGTGCACGAATATCTATGTATATTATCTCTTAAACCTTATTATTTCTAGTGACATGTTTCTCACTTTCAGTGAGTTATCCTTTGATGCAATATGTATAAGCATCATCAACATCATTAAGAACTAATTTAGGGAGGATTTCATCCTTAATCAATCTTTAAACCTTCTTTTAAAGTATGACCAAGTATCTTATGTTAAGGTGAATGAATTCCCCTTAGTTATACTCCTTTTAAATTTTTTGCTTTTCTATATCTATAACTAATTTACTATGGTCTTTTAAATATAAGAAATAAAAACTTATTCAAAAAAATTCACCAATGACAATAGAATTAAGGGATAATGAAACCTTTTTATTACTAAAAATCAATTAATATTGAACTTTGTCAAGTTTAAAAGTAGAAACTAAGCTACATATCATAGATGACACATTCATCACTTTATTCAACATTATACTATAACCTAAACTAACCTATACTTCTACATCTCAAATGTATTTTACTTCTACCATTTCCCATACACGTGTTCACATTCCCTCTACTTAGCCTCCTTTTGTTCCTTGGTGCACACAGTATATTAGGTATATGAATTTAATAACTACTATTCAACCACTAATTGTTTTATAATACATCTATTAAAGATTAACTAATGCAAACTAAACCTTAGGGATACCTTATTTTCTTCTCTTCTTCTTCACATAAGCCTTATAACATTCCCTCTTCAAATTTCACATTTTATTACAATATCAACATTTAACATGTTTATTCTTGATCCCACTAGATAGGCCATTTTCTTTGTCTCCATCTTTCTTGAAACTCTTATTCTTCTTCCACTTCTTATTTTTATTCACATAATTCCTCTTATATTTAGAAGATTTAGCTATCAAATCCATAATTTCACCTTTTTTATGCTTTATCTTTTCATTTTCTTAGACATAGATTAAGATAAGCTGAGTCACTATCCACACCTCTTTCCTAGACTTGTAGACATTCTTCAAGGAACTAAAGTTAGAAGCTAAATAATTCAACACTTAATAGATTATAATGGAATATAAGATCAGGACCTTAAGTCCACTCAATAAATTGATTATGTCCTACATTTTTATGATGTAAGCTCTAACCCCAAATGCCCCATCATATCTCAGGGAACTTAATTTATACATAAGTTGACTAGCTTTAGCCTTCTCAAATTTTGTAAATTGTTCATCTAAAGCTATCATGAACCTCTTGGCATTGTTTTTAGACAGTAATCTACCTCAAAATGATAGTGACAATTACAATGGTCAACATCTTTTATCACTTTTGAATAAAAATCTTTTCTCTATTATTCTTTTGAGTAATAGATATAGGTTCATCCTTAATAAGAGCCATATATAAGTCCAATCCCAAGTATCAAATATTGGCCAAAGCTTACCAATACTTGCACAATTCCATAATTAAGATTTAGGGGTCTAACACTAGTCCACTCTAAGTGAACTTGAGGGCAGGCTAAAGGAAGATTTTATAAGCTAGTTTGTTAGTGAATATACCTAATTAATGTCTAATTTGTATCATTTATCCTTAACAACTTACCTCAGGTTATAACAAGGTAGAGCTTATTGCAAGCATTCAAGCCCTTTGTATCTGATGTTCCATTCATATCCTTTAATCAGCTCCCTAACCTTAGCATTAGGTTTTATCATGTATCTCAAGTGAAAATTCTAGGGATTTTATATCAAGGACTATAGTCACACTAGTAGTCAAACTAAAGCCAGGTTTCATTGCCATTACCAACCATGTTTTTAACTTGCCTACTGAGTACTTCCGTTAGGCTTAGCATCTTCTGTAGTGTCTAAAAGGTGTTCACATTAGATTTAAGCTCCCACAGGCTTTTCCCTTTCATATGGTGTATATGCTTCCATTGCACTTATAGTTTCTCTTTGTTTATTAATAGCTTCCATCATAAACTAACAAAGAGGAACTTACTTATTGTTCGATGGATCTTAAGCCTATGCGCCTCCTTGATCTTTAGGCCTACATATATCCTTCCATACAATTTTAGCTTCTGAATTCTTATAAGCATCTCCATTCAATAGCAAGTTCTTCTGTAACCTCTTAATGTCCTTAACCAACATCTTAGGTAGAACCAAAGAGGAAAATTGATAGATGTATACATTATTAAAGACTAATTTGATCAGTTGAAGCCTTCTAGTGTAAGATAGGCACTTATTGCAATATTGATTGATTCTTCTTTTTACCATATTTTACCATTTCAAATAAACATTATAGTCTTTGGTTGATGCACTACAACTTTTCATTTAGGTTGTCCAATAAATCACATTTTGAAAAATCTAATTATAAATCACATTTTGCATATTTTGGTTGTCATATGTTTCGTTTGTGATTTGTTTTTAGTTTGTTAATGATGTTTTTAACTTTTAAATTCATGTTGCAAATGTGTTAATATTTGTTTATAAGTTACTATTTTTTAAAACTTAAATGAGCATTAGCTGGGATTAAAGGTGGTGTAGTCGTTGTAAGAAAGTTAGCTATAATGTAAAATGATAAATGAAAACTTTACTTAAAGAGTATCCATATGAGAAAGACAAAACGAAGAGGTTAAACAGTGAAATTGATAGTGGAAGTTCTTTTTGTGGTAGTTAGAATGATAATGGGTTGTTGAAGGTGGTACTCATACCTAACAAGAATGGATTGTTGCATTTGATGTGAGGAAGAAAAGAAAACAGGTGCTTAACCTTTTTGTACTACAAATAACTTCTGGAACTCATCTTTTAATTCATAGTGCCTTATAATCTAAAGAAGTAGCTCATAATGTAGACATGGTGATAGCTAGATTGTGGTATAATACAAGTTTATCATTTAATACTACTCAATCTTATTATTACCAGCTTATAGTAGATGTTATTGCCTCTTACAGTCTAGGATATAAAGCTCTTTTAATTGATAAATGTAGAGGTAATCTTCTCAGTAGCTCCATTTATAAAATAAAAGTTATTTGGATAGAAAAATGACTTGGTCAACTTATGTGTGTTAAATCATATGTGATGATTGGGAAAATAGAAGACATGAGCCTATTATTAATTTTTGGTTTATTTTGTTAAGCATATAATGTTATTGAAGTCCATTGATGCATCTAACCTTGTTAGAAGTAATGATAATCCGTTTAATATATTTAATGAACTTGTGAATGAAGTTAGGCTTGAAGACATTGTACAATTCATTAATGATAATGACTTTTCTTATAATGAAACTAAAAAAAGATTGTAAAAGAGGTATAATTCTTTTTATTGTACTCCTTATGTTGCATTTTAAATCGACATGATGTTATAAAATATAAGAGATCCTAGATACTTTCATATCATTGATGAAATTATGCAAAAAGCAAGAAAAGTTACCAAGTTCATCTATAGTCATACATTAGTCTTAAATTTGATGAGAAAGGGTTGCATTGATAATAGGAATTTGTGTCATCTTGCCATTACAAGATTTTGATTAATTTCTTATCACTTTAATATTTTGTTCTAATGAATAAGGAGTTAAGACAACTATTTACAAGTGATAAGTGGGTTTTATTTCAGTATGTCCAGTTTAATGTTGGAATGAAAGTTTCCCAAATTATGTATAAAAATTTAATCAATTTGTCATCTAATTTTGTGAGCCTTTGCTGAGAGTACTTTGCCTAGCTAGTAGTGATGAGAAGGCAATAATAAGTTATTGTGATAATGTCACAGAGAGGGCAAAGGAAATAATTAAGGCCAATATGAAAAATAAGCATTCTTTGTATACACCTTATCTTGTAGTCTTCAATTAAAGATGAGAAAGACGACTTTACTTTCTGTTGTTTGTTGCTAGAGCATATTTGAATCATAGTGTCTATTTTAGAATAAATTTTACATAGAAAGTTGAAGTTAATATGGAAAAGCTATTAACCATCACAACAATTGTTACACATAAGATGATGCAAGATTTCCTTAGTTCATAAACAAAGGCGTACAAGGATGTTTGTGCTAATTTTAGAATACCTATTGCAGTTCATTAAAGAAACAAAGTTAATCCAGGTATATATTTCTTCACTTTTGTTACTTATTTGAAGTTAATCATCACCTTATTTTGTTTATAAGGTTAATTTTGTTGTCTTATAGTTGCTTAATGGGACCAATTTAGAAGTAGAATTCTAAAATTGAAAAGGTTTGCAATTTAAATTCTAATTCAATGTATTAGTGGAACTAGGTGTGAAAGGAATCAAGGCACATTTGAATTCGTCCATTATAAAAAAAAGAAATATATTGGAACACAAAGGATTGAACAATTTGATCTTTGTTCGATACAACTCAAAGCTTCAAAAAAGGTAGGTTATTATCATTATTAAATTGAATATAATTTATTCTAATTTATTAATTATTTTATTTTATTTTATTTGTTTACTAGAACTATTAATAGAACAAGTAATTTTATAGATCTAATTTGCCTTGACTATATCGGTCTTTTAGCAGATTAAGTTTCTCAAAAACTAAGTTTTATAAATAACAGTAACTTAGAAGAAGATTTTAGGTGGGAAAGTATTGATTTATCATTTAGTGTAGTGAATTTGAATGATGGTAATAATGAGACTCTTTTCACTGATGAGGATTTTGAACCAAATGAAAATTGCAATCAATGCGATTTAAGTGAATATTTCATTAAAGTAAGTTTCATTTTTCATGTTTTTCTCTTTTGTTTATTTCACTTATATTTAATGCATCTATTAAATTCTATATATGCAATATAAATATAAAACTTTTAACTGTAAGCATTTTTGTTTCAGGTTTCACTTTTACTTTGCTATGTTACTTGACACGAACTTTTATTTTAATGCTTATGGAGTCATAGATCTATATTATTTTAATATATATAATGTTTTGATATAATTATTTTTTTTACTATATGATGTAAAGTGTAGAATTTTAAGTATTTTTGTATTATTTTTAGTTTTATATCTTTATGATAATTAATTGACATTTTTTATATTAATTGTGGTTATTGTTTACATATGAAATATGTGAAAAATAATATTTCAAATATATATTATTATGTTTTTAAAGATATGTTTAATGTAAAAAAATTATATAGCACAATATATTGATGGACAATTTTGTATTTTTAAAAAATTTAGGGATTATTTTGAAATTTTAAAAAATTATCCAAAATGGTATCTAGTATTGACTAATACCAATACTGTACTCTCGAGGAGTCAAATTTGGTTCCAATTTTGGTATGGTGTTAATAATATTGCTCCTTGCTCTTTGAACAAATTATTTTGCTCTCCATTAACTAATACACTAAATGAGACAGTTCTTACACATTGATTAATTTATTTAGTGAATTTGGTTGGAAATCCTAAACCTTCAAGAGAATGGAGCAAAAAATTTCATAATTGAGTCAAAGGCCTTCTTGAAATCCACTTTAATTGCATGATATTTTCCTGAGCCCTTCCTTTGATAATCTGTAAACAGTTTTTCTGCAAAGGAGAATGTTATATCCTATAGTTTTGCACTCAATACAAGTTCCTTACGATTTGCTTAGAAATGTGTTCATCACCTCCTTCAACCTCGTCACCAAAATTTTAGAGATGGTTATGTTCAATGTACTGCAATAATAGATAGGTCTAAAGTACCTTAGAGTTGGGGTTAGGGATCTTTGGTACTAGAAAAACGAATGTTTGATTGATTTCCCTAAATAGTGTTCCATTATTGAAGAATTCCATGATAGCTTTATGAATTTGATTTTTCGTCTATTGCTTTGATTGTTTAAGGAAGTAAGCAATCAAGTCATTTGATTCTGGAGCCTTATTAAAGTTAAGATTCCTCAAGGCTATGTCTATTTCTACCACTTTAATAGGTTTGAGAAGATTAGCAACTTGTATAGACAAGATGATAGGCATAAGGAATGAGTTAAGAGTCTACATTGCTGAGACATAGCTGATAGGTGCTTAAAATTATTTTATAACACTTAGCGATTAAGGACAATAAATTGCTTAAGATACTCACTTTGAGTCGTATGTGATTTTAGGCACAATTTGGAAGCAAAGAAGTTAAAGTGAGTCAAAAGCATGATATTTTGGCCATTTTATGAAGATTAATTTTCACTTGTCTTTATGGAGCAAAAAGAAGACAAGAAAAATATAAACATAAATAAATCAAAGTTGCTCAAGGTTGTTATGCATAGACCATGCAAGGTGCATGTGGATTTAATGTTTTGCATGGCCATGCACACCATTACTTTAATTATTAAAGACAAGGCAGCTGGGAGAAGGAGCACACTATAACGACATTAACACATGAGCTAAACAGTGCAGCAGTTGGAAGCATGGACCAAAACGACATAGCAAGGAAGAAAACACAACGCAGAAGACGAAGACGCAGCAGCTGGAAAGAAGTTTCATAAACACAGACATATAGCAAAATGCAATGCAAGTGGACAGATAAAAGCATGCATGAAATGGCAGCGTAGTAGACGGGTGGCACAGATGGATGAAACGCAGACGTTTAACAAGTGCGTAGTGTCTGCATTTAACACAGATGACATCTGTGTTTAAGCAGACACTGGGTTCATGCATAAAGTATTTTATCTAAAATGCAGAGGTAGGTTTTAAAACACAGTAAAATATGACAGTGGACTAATAATTAATTCAAACAATAAGAGAGAAGGGAGGCACAACAATAGCAGGGAAGTGGTTCTTCGATGAGACATTTTTAAAAGGGCAAAGCTATGATCATTTGGAGACCCATGGAGGGGTAAAGTCCTAATGCTAGTTTGGAGGTGATATCGGCGCCGACAACTCGGGTTAAGTGTATTTAACTATTTTTTGTTGTTCCTTTCTCTCATTAAAAATTGATTGTGTTATCCTATGTTAATTGATTTGGGTTTTGTGTATGGATAATTATACTCTCGTTATTGTTCGGTTATTTATGTATGAACCTATCGGGTATTGTGAAAAGATGATTTTAATGGATTCATTGAATTGTTCATTTGCAAACCTATTGCTGGAATTTTAATATAATCCATAATTGTTATATCAAAATTCATGTGAGGCGACTAATGATTCGTAATCATTAAGGATAACATAATGTAAGATGCTTTAATCATTGTTAGATAGCATAATACCATCCATATATAGAAGAAAACACAAATTTGCTCCTATTAAATTTGGAGTTTGTATAATTGTTAAGTGTGTGTTCTCCTCAAAATCTAGGTAGTAACTATAACATATAATTTTTAGATACCACTATGTCATGATGCCTAAATTAATAGATTGACTTATACAATTTGCAAATATAATTTCCACTTCCCCTTACCTCAACACGCTTGGGTTGTAACATTTATACCTTTTTTACTATATTATCATCCAAAAAAGTTGTTTTAGCATCTATTTGGTGAAGCTTAAGCTCAAAATGAGTTGTTATAGTGATAATGATCCTAAACGAGTCATTGGTTTACACTAATGAGAAGGTCCTAATGTAGTTTACTCCCTTTTTTGAGTGCCCCTTTTAGCTACAATTCTAGCTTTGAACCACTTAACCTTACCTTTAACATCTATCTTGTTACAGAATATCCATTTACAACTAATGGGTTTAAATACATCTAAAATGTCAGCCAACTTCCAAAAGTCATTGTTTACCATAAATTGCATCTACTCCTATATGGCCATCATTTATATATTATAATGATCACTGGTTTTAACTTCATCATATCTAAGAGGATAAAAATCTCTCTTGAAACATAGTCAGTCTCACCTATATAAATAATAAAATCATCAAAAGGGTTTAAGACTTCTGCCTTTTACGAATGTCTTAATGGTACTATAGGATCAAATATTGGCTACCTCTTTGTAGTTGTCTCTTTATTGCTATAGCATTAGGTTGAGCATCTACTATAGTTTACTTAATATTATTTGTTCTATCTCTAACATTAGGAGCTAAAGTTGCATCCAAGTCATCCTTATATATCCCTAAAAGTACCTTAAGAACTCTTTTGAACAATATGAATATGTATAAATTTTGTCTTAGGCTCCTTAACTAATTTAGATCTCAGTGAAACATGTCTTATATGATTCTTTAAAAACTTTGTATGTCTTAGGAACAAATTTCTTCTTCATTAGGTTACAGAAGTTTTAACTAGATAATCTTGACCCTTAAATGATTTTTAACTAAGCTTTCTACATGTTTATAATTCAAAAGGAGTTTTGAAAACTGAATTGCTAGGAACACAATACAAGATGTAGAGTGTTATTTTCAGTACCTCGTCCAAAAGCACTTCACAAGCTCACTATGTCCTTTAATGTGTAATTGTGCCTCTTTACTACTCCATTTTAATAAAATATACCTGAAATGGTATATTATACAAATATGTCATAATTCTCTATAAACTTAATAAAATTTCATTTCTCTTAACTAAATCACCATGTCTACTTTATTATTCTCAACCATGGTCTAACCTAACAATCTTAATGGGTTTATTAAGATGCTTCTCTTTGAACTTTTCTAAAACCTTAGAATTATTATTCAGTTAACCATATCGAGTAGTCATTAACAAATGTCACAAATAACTTCTTTCTATCAATTGTAAGGTTCAATGGTCCATTAATATCTATATGAATTATCTCTCAAACCTCACTATTTCTAATGGCCCCTTTCTTACTTTCCGTCAGTTCTCCTCTAATACAATCCACATAGGCATCATCAACATCCTCATGAACTAATTTAGGGAGTCCTTGATCATTCTTTAAACCTTTCTTTTGAAATATGACCATGTTTCTTATGTCATAATATGAATGACTTCTCCTTGGTTAAACCCTTTTTAATTTTTTATAGTCATAAATAAATTATTATGATCTTTTAAATCCAAGTAATAAAAAATCATTCAATAAAAATTCACCAATTACAATAAAATTCAGGGATAATGAAATTCTTTTGCTAATGAAAACTAATGAATTTTGAACTTTCATCAAGTTCACGAATATAAACTAAGTTACATCTCATAAATGACATATTCTTCACTTTATTCAACATTATACTACCACCTAAACTAAAATACAGTTCCATATCTCAAATATATTTTACTTATACTTTGGTTTCATTTCCCATGCATGTGTTCCTTAGTGCGCACATTAGACTATAAATATGAATTTAATAACTGTTGGGTCTGCGACGTCTGCTCGGCCCCAGGCCACAGGATCGACAAACCCAGACACACACAGTGCCGAGTACCCGCACAGATCACCTGCTCTGGGTACTCCCATTAATTAGTATTGTCCTCT
>JAOQMR010000006.1:6251839-6286172 GCA_027563865.1 Erythroxylum pelleterianum | reverse complement strand
TATTTCATTCGTTCTTTGGCATTTCAATAAAATCAATTATTCCATTCTCTGTGGATCGACCCCATTTACCACTGTGCACAATTTATTTCCGTTTGGTGTTTGGGATTTATTTTTGGTGGATTCGACACCCATCAGGTCAAGTAGACATATTGTCTATTCAACCATTCTATTGATTAAATCCTTCTAGAATAATCTTGATTTTGACCACCTATGGGAATCTTAGGTTTAGTCAATAGGTAAGGTGTCAACCAAATTTCTAAAAACATAACATTAATAATAAAATAATAACAATATGGATAAACTAATAGAAAAGCATAAGAAACATAAGATTCCCATATAGCTAAAGTAAAAAAATCATAAACAACTCACTTCAATGTAGTTATTAATCAATATAACTTAATCGCAACAAAAGATGATTAAAACTAGGGTTTTTATATAAAACCAAATTTGGATATTTTCAAAAATCCTAAAATATTTAATCTAAGTTTCTATAATATAAAATTTTAACCCATTCTATCAATTAAAGGCTACAGAGCATATTGTAACATGCCTCTAGTACTATATTTTAATATGTTAAATGGAAATAATTAGATCATTTAATAAAATTCTACACACTTTAATTGAATTGATACATGAATAATAAAAGGGTATTAGGAATATCTAAAATAGAAGACACACTTTTTATTCTTAAAATTATTGACCACATACTGCAGAGATATGAAATTGTAAGATATTGACCTAATTCTTAATGTCACCTCTTCCATTATTTTATGTCAAATTATAGATGTTGTAAACCTGACCACCTAGAGCATTGGTTATATATGGTTATTAATAAGTTTCTTTTGGACCATAATATTTTCACCAAAATTCAAGTTTGACCATACTGTTTTAAAATATTTTTAAAAAAACATATCATTTTAAAAACCTGTTGAATCTAATTATTAACTAACGAAATTCTTAACCTCGCTAGGTTTCTATCAATTATATGATGATATATCTTTTTTATTTTTATTTTTATTGACACTAATAGGCCCCACTTTAAATGATAATTTGGTCCATATAATGGCCACTTCTTCTTCTTAGTTACTTATTCTCATCTTCTTGAAGATTTATAGGTCAATAACTGGAACTTTTATTGCAAGGTGAAAAGGATGATAAGATTATTGCAGTATGTGCTGATAACCTTAAGGTTATATTTGGTATAGTGGTTAGTAATGGAATATAATGGAATGTAACATTATTTCGTTGTTTGGCGTCATGGTATTGAAGTGGAAAGCTTTGGGCCTCTCAATACCATAATGATGGCTTTCAATCAAAATTTGCAATTTGAAAATGTTTTTTCACTTTTTGTTCATACGCATCGTGAGAGCGTCGAACCAAATGCTCGCACCTTTACATGTTTGATTAAATGTTGTGTTTCATTTTCTTGGCTTGGTCAAATACAAAGTCAAATTCTCAAGTTTGGGCAAAGTAATGATGTTTACGTGATTAGCTCAACTATCAGTATGTACTCTAAGTGTGGAGCAACGAGACTTGCTTGTCAAGTTTCTGATGAATGTTTAGATAAGAACGTGGTTTGTTAGACTAGTCTGATAAGTGGGTACTTCGGGAATGGACTGATCTGTAAAGCGCATGATATGTTTGATGTAATGCAAGAGAGAAACGAAGTTTCTTGTAGTGAAATGATTTCTAGGTATATTTCGAATGGTTATTTCAATGAAGCAATTAGGCTGTTTCGAGAGTTCAAGTGTTGTGGTAACTTGATGTTCAAAGGCTCTTTTGGTCAGTGTTGTTAATGCTTATGCAATAATAGGAGATCTTGAAGAAGGGAAATGGGTTCATTGTTATTTAAATGATAATGGTTTTGAGTATGATCTCAAGATAGGAACTGGGTTGATTGATTTCTACTTATGCAGCAATAGGAACTCTTGAAGAAGGGACATAGGTTCATTGTTATTTAAATGATAATGGTTTTGAGTATGATCTCAAGATAGGAACTGGGTCGATTGATTTCTACACTCGATGTGGGTCCATAAAAGATGCAATTTAAATATTTAGAATGATGCCATATAAAGATGTAATGACTTAGAGTGCTATGATCTTGGGTTTGGATGTGAATCAAGAGCATGAAATGGGACTTGCATTATTCTCAGAGATGGAAGAGTGGGGCAATAACATATGTTTTGTTCTATCAAGGGTAGAATAGTCATTCATTATTATTATACATAGATTCCATTCCATTCCATCCATCTTCTAAACAACATTTTACTATATTACATTGGGAGGACCCTTCTATTCCTTCCAAACAACAATTTTCTAATATTATGTCCATTTACATTCCAATCCATTATAAATCATTCCATTATATTTTATTCAGTTCAATTTAAAACCTTACGTCCAACCAAACATAGCCTAAGTTTCACCTTTACACATACATTAAAAAGCTTCCTCCTCGTTGTAGTTATATCTAATCACCAATCATTTTTATAATTGTTTTCTTAAAAATATTCACTGTTTTCTTATAAAATAACTAGAGATTTTTTTACTTTCAACTTTGGAAGATCACATGTCCATATGGATCCAAAGTTTGGTCCAAGAAAGAATCGGTCTTTTTGAAGATTTTGAGTGATGACTTTAAAGGCAACTTAAATATGTTATAGATGGAATGGTTTAACAAAAAATCATTAATTTTTAATGATTTATGGGTTAAGCATTTTATAGAGATACTAGGAGTTTTAAGGATTTGGGAATTACTATTTTGGTTAGTCAATTAAATAGGGACTATAAATAAATCAGTTAGGGCAGAAGCATTGTTTGCTTACTTTGTTGTGTACGGTATTCACTCAATTGGGTTCTTACCTATTAATAAGATATTTATTACTCAACTAGCTCAACCTAGTACTAATGGAGATTTTTGTATTAAGTATTGATATTGAATTTGATAGGTGTACGCAGTTGACAAGGCAAGTTATAGCTGAGCTACCTATTTACTTGACTAATTTGGATTTAAACTTGTTATATTTTGATACTGGTGTTCGTTGAACCAATTGAGGTTACAATCTATGTTTTAGTGATAACAAAGTATTAACTATCTACTCTTTGATTTCTTAAAAGAAAGCAACATATTTCTAACTACACAAATATTGACGTCAACCTTCTTATCATTCTCCTCTCTGTGACTGTGTATAACCCCTGGTCCGAAAGAAACCACCGAACATTCAAAGATAAAGCCTTGGAAGTTGGGAACACAAACACTAGAGTGTTCTTCCAAGTTATGGAACTTCTCAGCTCAAACACCGAGGGAAGGTAACTATTGGTAAGGATTATTTTCTCTAATGGTTTGTTTTGCAGGTTATTCCAATTCCACTTCTTAGCAGTAGAGATCCCCTACTCCTCTGTTGGTTTCTTAAAGAATTAGAAGTACCCTTACGGGTTTCACCAAGGAAGGTTGGGTGAGAGTTATGCTAACATACGATGGAGATCTCAAGGACAAGATGGATGCAAGAAGTAGGGGAAAGGGCTCTTTCTCATCATCATCGGTATCCTAAGCAAAGAAGATCCCACCCTATTGAGCAAAATAGAAGAACACAGTTAAGAAGCTTCAACTTATGAAGTGTTGACTCGAAGTTATGGTTTTGTATAGGAAAATGCTTAACTATTTTACTTTACTGCTTTATAATTTTAGTCTATAAATGTTTGTGTTGCTGGTAAGATGTACCTTTTCTTCAAGGTTATCTTGGTTGGTAGATATGTATAGGCTGATTACTGTGGTTTGTTGTGTTCATAAGGAACAATTTTTGTAGAGTTCCTCATGTTCTTAGGTAAAGCTATTCTTTTGGTATTGGAAAGAGATTTGCATCATGGGCAATCTTTTGATTTGTACATAACTCTTTGTTATTTTATTTAAATTATTGATTTACCAAAAAAACATAAAATGAAGTTAAGAAACTATTTATAGAGACCAAATAAATTTAAGTCAATAAGAAGACTAAGACCAAGGAAGATCAAGGAACAACAGGTCTACAAATTTACTTGTAATCTTTCTTGTATCTTATATTCTGACACATTAACATGAATTGTTTCAAATGAAGCATAATGAAAGCATATCTAGCATGTATACTAGATTTATTAATTTTATTAATGCTCTCAAAAGTCTTGGAAAGACCTATACTAATGTTGAAATGGAAAGAAAGTCGCTTAAGTTACTTCTAAAGACGTGGGAAGAAAACATGATAGCTATGAAAGAAGCCAATGATCTAACAACACTACCATAGGAAGAACTTATTGGATCTCTCCTCACATACAAAATGAGCCTCCAAGAGTCCAAGAAGAAATGATGCCCCTAAAGAAAAAGAATTTAGAGTTTAAAGCCTCAAAGTAAGAATCAAGTAAAGAGCAAGAGACATCAACTAGTGAAAGTTATGAAAAAAGGCATTGGTTTAATCACTAGAAAGTTCAAAAAGTTATTGAAGAAGAGATTCTCGCAAAGAAAGAACTTTAAGAAAAGTGAAAATGATTTAAAACATAAATCCTCTTATATTACTTACTTTGAATGCGAAAACCTGACCATATAAATTCACAATATCCTTAAATATAATGAGAAGTATAGAAGAACAAAAAGGACAAGAAGAAAGTACTTAAAGCATCAACTTGAGATGAAATAAGTGAATCCAAAAGTAAGCACTCAGAAAAAGAGATAGCTCATATATGATTTACCGCTATAGACGATAATGAGGTAACATCCAATCCTAACTTGTGTAATAGTAATATAAATTTAACTTTTTAAAAAAAATTAATGAGTTTATATCAAATATAAAAAAAACAAACATCCATTATAGGTTAAAATTTAGATGTAGACTACAAGAGGATCAAAGGACATCTTCTTAATTAAAAACTAAGAAAAATACAATTATCGAATTTTCTCTTTATAACACGCTCATTCAAAGTTCCATACTGTTTTGATGTTTGGGGAGAGGTTATTTGTTACTCCTCTTGCAAGCATCGAGAGCTGGCTATATAGAATTATTTTCTAGTAGACTTGTTTCATCTCTCTTACTTCCCCTCTGAAAACGCTTCTATTCCTCTCCTGCCATATAAAATACACCACTGTCACAAAGCATATTTTTAAAGCTTTATATTCTACACTTCTGGCCATATTCAATTTGGTGACTCGATCTACCAGTTCATCCCATTGTTGAGCTGGTAATCGGACACCCAATCTAGCTTATATCCTTCCATATATTGGTTTTGTATACCTGTAGTTTACCAACAAATGGTCCACTATTTCTCTTGCAACTTTACATAATTCATAGTTTGGATTCTCAAAATTGATCTTCATTTTGTCTTTTGTATCCATCTTCCTTATAACTCCTAGCCCAAGGATTACCACTTGTGTAGGTTGGATGTCGGCTTCCCAAACCATGTTACTCCACTTCACTCTTCTTATTGACGTTTCCTATAGATGCTTCCTGTAGGATTTTGTGTTGAAGACCTTATTACTACTTACTATCCACATTATTTCATCAGTCCTTGCTGTTTGAATCATTGGGAGATTATTCATTAGAAGTTATACTCCTCTGTTGCTGTGAAATGGCCACTTCCACTAATTATTGTTGATGAAACTGCAGACTTTAATGCTTGGGCTGATCATTCGTTTAAGATGTTTCCGCTTTTGTACTCTATGCAAAGGGCCTCTTTGATGCCAGTTGTCAAACTAGAAAATTGTGTTTTCCTCATCACCCATTCTGCTCACAATCAGCTCTTGCATCCACTCTCAAGTCGCCAAGATATGTTTTAGGTGCCATGTCATGTTATGTATGCACCCACTTTACCCACAATTCTTCTTTGTTAGTACATATCCACCACATGTTCTTTGCTAAATTGATTTTACTCTGTAGTCTATCTGAGCAAATTCCTAGCCTCCCTTGCTTCTTCAGTTTACATAACACTTCCCAACTTACTTTAGTTTTTCTTCTGCTAGAGTTGGGCTCATTCCATATGAAGTCCTTCAACTTTTTGTCTATCTCTTTTGGAATGCTGTTTGGGAGTGACATGTAGCTGATTTAGTAACTTACCAGATAGTTCAATATTGCTTGAATAATTTATAGATGCATATTTGAGTATTTTTTTTAAACCCGTATATGATGTATTTTGCTTGATATTCTATACTTTTATTGTATATTTGGTACTTAATTTGCTTTAAGTGTGTATACAAATTATAATTGCCTTTATAGACTTAAAGGAGAAGAATTTGGATAAAAACACGACATAAAACTAAGATTTGACGCACATAAGGGATGCACGGTCATGCATTTGCCTATGCACATCTCCCAAGCCATATAGTTTCATGATTTTTAGAGAATTCAATGATGCATATTCTGATTCATAACTATACACAAAATCGTGCATTAGCCAAAACCCTATAATTCTATATATAAAGACATGAACAGAGACTTGAAGGAGAACCAGACATAAGGAGGGGATTCAAAACATGGAATTTGTTCTTAAGGGGCAGTTTTGGTCTAAATAAGTGGAAAAGTCGAAAAAATCATCAATAAATCCATCAAAATACAAGATTAACCCTCTACATCATAAGAATACTTGATAGAAGATAATAAAGAAGATTTAGAATTATGAACTCATTGTTTTCAATTCCTTTTTCTTTCAGTCTATGCTTGATTTCGTGTTTGATTATATGTAACTAAACGTCCTATGAACCATATGTTAATATTTTGATATGATTTGATTCTTTTATAATGCAATTGGTTTGATTGATTATTATGATCTAATTATATGTTTTATTTACGCTCTAATAAACTTGGGAATATTATATCATAATTTGATTTCATACGTAGCAATTGAGAAATCCTAGGTTTAAATAGAGCTATCGTAATTGGAAGGAGTTAATTACAACCTTAGAGATAGGATGATATAAATCTTTCAAATTAGGGTCAAATCTAATTGAGGGATTCATAAATCGGTAAAGCAATCCTATAAACTTTAACCTGAGCAATTTGATTGAAAACCTTATGATTAGATGTTAATAGACTCAAGGTATGCTATTAGCACACCATAGGAGTTTCCACGGTCCAATACATCAACAAAACAATTGCATGATAAAAGATCAACTTGTTAAAGGTTTTGGGGGATTTGAAATTAGATACTAATTTCTGATAATGATAGATTTCTAAGTTAATTATACTATCTTTGCATTCATTATCATTTCCTATTCTATTTTATTTGCTTAGTTTTAGTTTCTTTTTGTTAAAAATATAAAATTAATCATTAGGCTAGATAATAGAGGAAGGGTAATTATTAGTATTCATCGTCTTCGTAGGATTGACCCGTACTTATCAGTATTAACTATAGCTACGCTATGCACTTACGATTATTACAATATTGACTAACATAAAATAAGTCAATCAAGTTTTTGGCACCGTTTTCGGGGACAATCATATTAGGAAAGCCTAAATGCTATTACTCTAGTCATTTTCATTTTATTTTGTTTTTACCTTTGTTTTTATTTTTATTTTTATTTTGTTTTGTATTTATTTTATTTTATTTTATTGTATTGTATTTTATTTGTGGCTTATTATTTTAATTATCTTTTGAATTTCTCTACTTGATCTTAAGTTTGTGGCTTATTGTAGGAATTTACGGTTCATTGTTATGGTCGCAGCTACAATGGAAGGTTGGAGTGGACAATACTTTTATGGGAGCCAGAATATGTCTTCACAAACTATCACATCACCATATGGGAGAGAGAGGTTTCATCACATGTTTTCAGTGGCGCAATCGATGTTTACCATTACATTCATGAATGTTAAGCACCAACCTATATGTGGTAGTGACCGAACGTGTTCAATCAACCTTAAGGTGCATCATACGAGTAACTATAATTTAGAGTGGAGCAACTCTTACGCCTATGGAAGAAATGCTTACGCTCCAACCAAATACCCATAACACCAAGCACCTCCAGTTAATGAACTACCTCAGGAAGATATGATGACTGATTTCATTCAAGAATCAATTATGAGGCATCAAGAAACAGAGACTCGTGTACAAAATTTGGTGGATAGAATGGACCAACTGATGGACATATTATCTAACGTGATGTAAGGGAGTTTACCCAGTTCTACTGAAACTGATGCTATCGATCAAAAGGCAATCACCTTTAGTAGAGAAAAAGAGCTCCTGGTAGAAGAAGAAGAGGAAGAGGAAGAGGCAGAGGAAGCAATTCTTAGAGATAAATTAATGGAAATCCTTGTTAAAATGAAAGCTAATTGATGTGAATTTAAGAGTAAAGAAAAGATAAAAGTTGGTTTCATAAATGAAGGGACATTCCAAATTGAGCTTCTAGAAGAAAAAGAAAAATATCAAAGATAAATTAATAGAATACCTTATCGAACTTAAAGCCAACAAATGCGAATTCGAAGAAAGAATTTCTTCATCTAAATGTCTTGAGCATAACACAGAATATTATTTTAGCTTATTAATGCATCAGAGTGAAGAAAAGAAGAAGGTTGGCTTCATAGATGAACAAGCATTGTAGGAAAATAAGGAGGTAACTACTGCTATTATAGAGGAGGATGATGATATGACAAAGGCAGCAGACATAGAAAAAGAAGAAGTCTCCATCCAAGAAGAAAAAAAAAAGGAGTGGCAGAAGGTAATTAAAGAAGATGAGCCAGAAATCTCTGTTAAGGAAGAAGAAGAGTGGACAGAGGTGGATGAAGAAGAACTAGAGGAGGAACCAAATAAGGAAACTACTGATGAGGTGTTAATAGTGACCTTATATATGAAGGGTTCCCACTTCCTCGAAGAAAAATTACTCGAGTTAGTTGATGATTCAGGGAGTTTCATTATCACTCATTTTATTATCAGTTTGTTATTGAAAAAGGCATTAATTTAGTTAATTGGTCATACTAATTTAATTCATTATGTCCTTTTGATCATCCTACAACACGTGGCTTATTACAGGATATGAAACCGCTTTGTGGAGAAGAGGGTGAAAGCAAGCCGCTAACCATAGATCCAAGATAAACATGTAGGTTACGTCGAGCTACCAACGTTAAAGAAGCGTTGCATGGGAGGTTATCTATGAGTTAGTTTTAATTCTATTTCAATTTTGATATTATCTTATGTTTGCTTTTGTCATAGTATAGGATTTTATTTTTTTGTTATGTTATTTCTTTTGATTCATTTTATCCTTTTCTTTTATATTTTGCAAGGATGTTAGTCTCATATTGTATGTATCCAGATCAGAAATCATCATATTCAAGAAAGTATCAACTCAATCCTCTCACTCATTATACATGATTATATTATGTACATTAAGGACAATGTACGACTTTAAGTGTGAGGAAGGGTTAATGACTTTAACGATTTTCTTCAAGCTTATTATAAACTTGATTATAAATTTTATGAACTAATATCTTGAATTGGTTAAAACTTGTTCATGAATACTATATTTCTTATTGGATATTGATTGAATTGGTGTGTAAAGGGTTATAATAAAATTAGTTTTCTAAGTCATATTTTTCGTAATCATTGAAATATTCAAGTTAAATGAAATTTGCATATTATTTATACATATATAGACATTTTTTTGGTGAGTTTTTGAGCTTAAAGAGCAAATTTTCAAAAAAAAAAATTAAGCTCTTGTTATTCTTTCATATGTGTATTATCATTGCATGGAAGAATGATTCTAGAATTTGCTTTTATTATACATATTAAAACCTATTTGTTAAATTAAAAACATTGATATGATGAAGGCATAGATTCACCAAGCATGGACCTTTCAAAAATTCAAGTCTTAACAAACATAGATTCACCAACTTGATTTAGCCTATTTCTTTGAAAATTACCATACCCTAAAATTTACCTTTAGGAATAACCAAGTTGAGCCTTAACCTTTTTCATTGATTAAACCCATATGTTAACCTTTATCCTATTTTTCATTGAAGACCTTTTTATTGTTTTGAACCTTGAAGGTTATTTATATAATTTACTTGTTGAGACTTGAATTTTTGAAAGGCCCATTATGTTTATTATTATGGCATTGAATATTGTGATTAAAAAACAAAAAAATAAAATAAAAAAATCAAGTATAAATAAAAAAAGAAGAGAAAAGTATAAGTATATAGTGCCAATGGATTTACAATGAAAGGACCTAAATGTTTGTAGACAAGTCTTGTAATTTCTCTTTAGTAAATTTCCTTCAATTTAACCTTTTTTATATCTCAACCATACTGTACCTAGACCCTATTACAACCTGTGTAAAGACCTTTTAATTTTTGTTTATAGTTTATGTATAAGCGGTGGAGATGTGATTTTATTGCATGCTTATGGTAAAAGTTCTACTATGCGCTGATTGAGAGTTTTAATACTTTTCACTCTAAGCACTTGATTGCATTGACTGAAATCTCGGTGAGGGTGTAAAGATATATGCTTTTGATTTCAATGCGATTATTGATATGATTGCCATCAATATTGCTCAGGAAGTTAATTTTAGGATAACTTGACTCTAATTGTATGTTAATTTGATTCATTATGATATGATGATGTATATTATGAATGGAAAATTTGAAATTGATGAAGGATTGATGTTGTAAGATTTATAATTTTAATTATGGTTTGCTTAAGGACAAGCAAAAAATTAAGTGTGGGGATGTTTAATAGATGCATATTTGACTATATTTTTACACCCATATTTGATGTATTTTGCTTAATATTCTAAACTTTTGTTGTATATTTGGTACTTAATTTGTTCCAAATGTGCATACAGATTATAATTGCCTTCCTTGACTTAAAGAAGAAGAATTTGGATGAAAACGTGACATAAAACTAAGATTCGATGCACAGAAAGGATGCACAGAAGGGACGCACAAAAGGGATGCGTAAGATCGTGCATTAGCTAACACCCTATAATTCTATTTATAAAGACGTGAACAAAAACTTGAAGGAGGAGCAGACATGAGGAGGCAATTCTAGACATGGAGTTCATTCTTAAGAGGTAGTTTTGATCTAGAGAAGTGGAAAACACAAAGAAATCATCGACAGATCCATTGAAACACAAGATTAACCCTCCACATCGCAAAAATACTTGATAGAAGACAATAAGGGAGATTTAGAATTTTGAACCCATTGTTTTCAATTCGTTTTTCTTTCAATGTATGCTTGATTTCTTGTTCGATTATATGTAACTAAACGTCCTATTAGTATTTCGATTAGATGAACCTTACGTTAATACTTTGATATGATTTGATCTTTTATTAATGCAATTGGTTTGATTGATTATTGTGATCTAATTACGTGTTTTATTTATATTCTAATACATTCGGGAATATTATATCATAATTTAATTTCATATGTAGAGATTGGGAAATTATAGGTTTGAATAAATCTACTGTAATTGGAAGGATATAATTGCAACCTTAGAGATAAGATGACACAAAACTTTCGAATTAGGTCAAACCTAGTGGAGGGATTCATAAATCAATAAAGCAATCCTATAAACTTTAACCTGAGTAATTCGATTGAAAACCTTAGGATTAGTTGTTAATAGACTCATGGTCATCTATTAGCACATCATTGGAATCTCCACGGTCCAGTACATCAACAAAACAATTGCATGATAAAAGATCAACCTTTTAAGGGTTTAAGGGGATTTGAACCTAGAAACTAATTTTTGATAATGATATTTTTCTAAGTGAATTCCACTATCTTTCCATTTATTATCGTTTCCTATGCTATTTTATTTACTTAGTTTTAGTTTCTTTTTATTAAAAATCTAAAATTAATCATAATGCTAGATAATAGAAGAAGGGTAATTATTAGTATTCATCGCTTTTGTAGGATCGACCCGTACTTGTCAGTACTAGTTATAGCTACGTCGTGCACTTGCGATTATTACAATATTGACTAAGACAAAATAAGTTAATCAATAATCTGTAGTCTCCCTTTATAGATGAGGAATCTATTGCACCAATGACTAACTTTTTATGGAACCTTTCCATTAGTGGCTTTCAATCATCTGCTGACAGCTTTCAATCATCTACATGGCAGGATGCCTTTCTTCACTCCCATTTCAGTTGCCCTTGATGCTATATTTAAATTAGCATTATCTCATATAGTATTTGGTACATCTCTCCCCATCTTTTAGCCACAACATCGTAGACTTTTGTCTTGCCAACTCTTCATAATTTTACAATGCATCATTATGCTTTCTTATCAGTTCTGCTTCCTCCTGTTTAGTCTTAAATCTTTAAGTTTTAGCATTATTCTTCTTTGGCATTTCTGGAGAATCTTCAAAGCATCTTGCTTCTCCTTTTGATTTGTGATTGGGTGCTGTTTACTTAGACCTTTTAGCCTCTCATTGATTTCCTTTAGCTTAATTGCTAATTGGTAAGCCTTAGTACCATTCACCCTTATTTTCAGTCCCTCACTCATAATTGTTATGAATTCTAGCAGCCTCATCTAAAGATTAAACAACTTGAAAGGCCTCCTTTTAGTTACATCCTAGCTTGCTATCCGAACCAGTATAGGGCAGTGATCTGACACAATTAGATCATCATAATTGACTATACTCAGTGGGAATTGTTGCAGCCACTTGTCATTCACTATACAAAGATCGAGGTTTTTAATAAGAAACCATTCCCCATGCTGTTTTATTGCTCCATATGTGCAAATGCCATGTTCCCTTTAGATCGGTCAACCCAGTTACACCAACCAATCTCTACAATTTGGTTCCTTTCTACTAAGACCATTTCTTACCACCCCTAACTTCATTTGAATAAAGAGTACAGTTGAAATCACCCACCACTGCCCAATGTGCCATCATATTTCTGTTGATTTTGATAATTTCGTCACATAAGGGTGTTCTTTGGAATCTACAATTGGTAGCATATATTACTAAGATGTCTAATCTTGTATTGTCCTTTTTTACGCTAATCTCTTCATGAATCTTTTAGTTAGTGCATTTCCAGTTGATCACTTCAACCTTAGATGAATTATAGCAAATTACCACTCTCCCATTTAGGTGGCTAGAATGATTCGTTATTGTTTTCTATTCTTTACCAAAAACCACAAACACTTTCCCAAGTTCTCTTCCTTTATTTTGGTCTCCAATTGACCATCAAAATCAGCCTTGTTATTCCTCATATAATCCATTATACCAAGTTGTTTAAACCCCTTACATTTCATGTAATTCCCTTCATCATTTCTTCTTTTTTCCGGATCTGTTTTTCCTAGTTTTCCTACCTTCTCTATGTGGGGTTTCTGTTGTCTTTAACTTAATCTTGAAGTTTTCCCACTCTCCCACATAGGTGTTCTAATGCCTTGTTCTTTCTTCTAGTCTTTACCTTCCCCTTCGTCTTGAATCGATTTCAACACATCCTTTCTAGATAGTTGCGTCTCCTTTTTTATGTTTTGTTTCACTTTATGGGTTTATGATTTCCTTATTTTCTATTTCATCCAGTATCCTGCTTACTTCTAGCTCTTCTCCCTCTTCTTGTTCTTAGTTTGCCATCTCCCCTTTTCCTTGTGCTTCATTTAGATTCTCCTTATCATCTGGTTTCTCCATACACACTAGAACTGACTCAGTTTGTTGAATATCTACTCATTATTTTCTATTTGTTACATACAAGGGTTTCTCTTTACTGATAAAAGATTATTATAAGAAGGTTCTTCTTTATTTAGTTAAAAGAAGAGGGTAGGATTAACTTGGAGAGTGGACATAAGTGAGGTTTATTTGCTAAACCATTGCAAAATCAATTTGTAACTTCTCTTCCATATATTCTTTATTCTTAGCCGATTGATTAATTTTATTTAAATTATCATTATATTTCTTTTTTAATCAATATAGAGTCTTTATTATGTTGTATTTTTTAAAAAATTTAATGCAACATAATTCACCCTCTTTTTGGTGTCATGAGGACCAATAAGATCCACTAATGTTAATTAAGATCCACATTGACACTAAATAGGCCCGCTAAAGAAAAATTTTTAAAGTAAAAGACAGATTATTGGATAATTGAAAAGGTCTTGATATCAAAGTTCCGTTAATTGGGATTTGGTTTCGAATAATTTTAAAATAGATATACTAAGAAAACTATGTTTAAAATAGGATCAGAAATATAATTATGGGCCTAAATATCTTTATTTAACGTAAAAAAAGTAATTAATTATAAATTACATCAAAAAATTCTAACACTAATATGATAAATTAACAATAGTGGAAAAAGAGGTTTTTAATATTCTTATCTTTTCCATTAAGCCAATTGCCTTTTGAATTTAAAATTCTTTGTGGTTGAGGAAAAATGTTGGAAGATATAATTAATGAAGTATTAATAAAAAATTAAAAGAAATTAGACGATTCATTTTATAAAATTAATAACTTCTTTGATTATCATTTTAAAAAGTCAAATATGTAATAATATTAAATAATTCTATCTTTATTTAAATATGTTATTAATATGTATAATAAAATATAGTAACTTAGTTTTATATATTAAAATTCTCATGAATTAATAATAATATAATTTTGGTTAAAAATACATACTATTGTAATTGATTTATTTAAAATATTATTAAGTTGTGATATATGTTAAAGTAAAATTTTTACTTTAATTTAATTAGAATAGATCATCAAATATTTAGTTTATACTTAGTTATTTAATTATATATATATACAGAATGTTTAAGAAAGTTGAATCATCAGTTGCTCAATCCTTATTCGTATACTGCATTCGGTTTGACCGGAATACCACCGGGTTATGCCACGGAGCTTTTACCAGGCGTTTCATCCCCAACCTACAAGAATAGGTAACTCTCCTATAGCTCCTTTAGTTCAGCACAGCCTAGTTTCGTTTCCTACCTCTAGGCGTAAGAACTTAGTTAAGAAGGTGTTTGGAATGGTTACTCTTACTTTAATGCTGAAAGGTATAGAAGAAATATAAGAAGAGGAGTTTATTTATTGATATATGGTTGTTACAAAAGAGAAAGGCATTCGATGTGGGTGCTCGCCCCTGCTTCTTCTAGTGCTTACATATTTATAGATGAAAAAGTAAGATAACTATTCTAGATTTTTATTACATCGTAGAGTACTAAAGGACACGTTTTATTACAGGACAAAACTTATACTGCTACATCTTTTATGCTGGCACTTCTAGTCACTTTCTTCTTTTTGAGCTATCATTTGTGTCGTTATCTTTGTGCAAGCTGGACATATATCTTTTTGGTGCTTCCGAAACAGAAAAATCTTCTACTGAGCTTGTAAACTTGACTTGATTACTCCGGATTCTAGTAACTTCATCTTTGTTCATAAAAAAGTTGTGCGCCGCCATTGGTGTGATTTTAGCGGGAGATATCATGATAGATGAATGTATTTTTTTGGTCGCCATATGTACGAAATCCTTTCTTGAAGCTAGCTTCCATTCCTTGTAGAACTATCCTGATCCCGATTGCTCTTCTGTAGTGAATATCTTTTTCCTCAAATTTAATATAATCTTTAGTTTTTTCTTGATTTATAGATATCGAAAAAGAATATGCTTTTCCCAGCTAAATCAGATAATAAGCTGGATATTTACCATCAGTATCAAAATCAGGACCTGCTGATAAAAACTTCAATACTAAAATATTTTTTGGCGTTATGGTGGGATTATTGAGATAACAGTCTCGAACCCCATCTTTTATCCATTGTGGTAAGAAACTTATCTCTGGAAAGTTTGGAGAATCATACCAATATCGTACTTCCTAAGGGTCAGATTCTTGTAAGTAATTAAGTCTTAGGTAAATTCCTGAGAAATCTATATATCTGGTTTCATTATTTGTAAGATGGAATAATTCTCTCATTGTCTTTTGTTGCTGTTCTACTTCTGGTGGTAACATAGATATTTCCTTGACTATCTGGGGTGTATCTTGACTGGTTGATGGACTAATAGGAGTTTTGTGTGGTCTAAAATCTATTTTTATATCTTCTAACGATTGTGGTGCTGGTGGCTTATCAGGGAGTATATCGGTCTTTTGAGAATGGGCAATATACTCGACTATTTTTAAGCTAGAGTTTTCATAGTTATCTATATTCATCTGTATGAGCTCACTACCTTTTTTGATTATAATGGAGACTTCTCGTGCCATTCCTGGAAAATTAGAAATATCAATGAAATCTGAAATCGTATCTTTGATATGATGTATTTCCATATCCATTTTGCGAATTTCTTCAAGTATCTGGAGATGATGGTCTCCCATCTCTAGTGAGGAAATCTGCTAAAACATTTTTATCAGATTTAACAATTTCAATATCAAAGGTATAATTAGAAAGTAAAGTCTGCCATCTAATTAATCTTTTATATTCAAGTCTACTTGGAAAATTATTTTTAATAAAAGCTTTGACCTGAGTATTATCAATTCTTAACAAAAATCTTTTTGGGAGTAAAAAGTAATAAAACTTTTTACAACTTTTAACAACCGCTAATAACTCTTTTTCATTTATATGATATCTATTTTCAGTATTAGTAAATGTGCCTGAACAATATCTGCAAAGGCTTTCTCCTATTTTATTATTATCACTATAATTTATTTTCTTTAAAATCCCGCTCCAATAATTTTCTGAAGCATCAATTTCTAATATCAAATCATCCTTTTCACTAGGTAAATACAGTTTTGGTAATGTACTACATAATTGTTTTATCTTTTTTACTTGATCTTCTAATTCTGGAGTAAAACTGAATATCTTATCTTTCTTTAATAAATCCTGAAAAGGTTTTCGTAGTCGAGCTAAATCGTTTATAAAATCTGAGGCATATGTTAAGATTCTTAAAAAACTTTGTACTTGTTTTTTATCGATTAATTTATCTAGAAATTTAGACATTTTTCTAAAATATGATTCTGGAGTTCTATTCCTTGTCCGTCTACCTAGATTCCTAAGAACTCCACTTTATTTTGTAATAGTTTAGATTTCTTTTTAGATAATCCTAGTCCATGTTCTACACAAATATCAGCAAATTTATCTAAATGCTTTAAATGAGTATGCATATCATCCGATACTACTAAAATATCATCAATGTAAACAAATATAAAATCATAGTCTTTAAACATATTATCCATTTTCCTCTGAAATATTTGAGGTGCATTTTTTAATCCAAAAGGCATTACTAGTCATTCATAATGTCCTTGTGGAGTAGAAAATGTTGCATAACTGATACTATTAGGATGCATCTTTATTTGCCAAAATCCACTTTTACAGTCAAAATTTGAAAATATCATCTTATTTTGAGTTCTATTAATCAAACTTTCTTTATTAGGAAGAAAATATCCATCAAATACTGTGCTATCATTTAATTTTTTTATAATTGATAACCATTCTAGCTTTACCTCTAACTTATTCTGCATGGCCTCGTACTATGAATGCAGAAGAACTATGAGGTGATTGGCTAGATCGAATAAATCTTGAATCTGAAAGTTCTTTTATTTGTATCTTAGATTCTTTTTGATCTTCTTCATTATATCTCATAGGTTTTACTTGTATTGTTTTAGTTTTGTCTATCATTTCTAGTTTAGCATATAGATTATTTTTATCCCAGAATTTTAAAAGATTTTCTGTATAACATTGTTCTAGTTTTGTTGTAACTTTATCTATTTATGTATCAAGTGTTCATAATCCTATTCGGTATTGTAATAACGGTTTTGTTTTTGGAAAAATCGGTTTGTCAGTATAACCTATATCACCACGCTGGGTTGTGCAAGGGATAAAGAAAATAGGGAATGTTTTAGCATAAGTCTTTTTCAGTCTTTTAACTGTAATCAAGTGATGACGTGGTGTTTTAAATAATATCTGATTAGCTACAGTAGCAAAGGTTATTTTATGAAATAATTGTAAGAAATTATTTCCAAGTAGTATATCGGTACCAGTATTATGAAAATAAAATGGTGAACATTTTATTAAGAATGAACCTAATAAAATTATCGATTTTTCAATTCCTCTATTTATCTCTATAATATTATTAGAGATATCTCTGCCTTTTATTATGGGTAGATCTTTATGATATTCTTTTGGAAAACAATCTGTTTTACATAAGCATGCTCCTGACCCATTATCAATAAAGGCAACAAAATATTCTGCTCTATATTCCTTATAGGTTATTCCTATGGGAATATATATACTATGAGGGCTTGTCATTTAGGAATATATATCAGTTTTCCATTATAAGTTATCTTGAATCCATAAGATGTAATCTGATAAGGTTTAACATTTTCAAGAAATGTTGTTCCTAACATTATTTCTAATGTATTATTAAATCCTTCATTTTCTATTAAGAGTCTAACTGGTAGTATATCTTGACCAAATCTTATCAGTATCTCTATAACTTCATCTATAGAATGTAATTCACCATTAAAATTTGTATATTGATGAGGTTCATCTAACTTATATTTTTGTAATCCAGTACAGAGTTTATAACTAATATAATTGTCGTTAGCTCCTGTATCTATTAAAATATTATCTGGGACAAAAGCTGTCCCATTATAATATTCTCCTTTTATTTTATAATTTTAAAATTATCTTCTTTAGCTATTATTAAGTTTTTGTTATATCTATCAAAACTCAATTATCGAGTTAAAGGATGACTAATAACTCCTATATTAGTAAAAGATAATCTAGGTGGTATATTATTTGATATCATTAAAGGTTTATCTTGCAAATCTAATTCTAATGGTCTTGACTCTATTTCTTCTATTTTTGGTAAACTTGGCATTTGTATTTGACAAACTTCATTAAACAAATAAGGAAAATCTATCGTATCTTTAACTACAAAACACTCTGAATGATGTGTATTTGATAGTGCATATGAAATTATATAAGTTATAGAATAAGGTCTATTTTGTTGTTTAAAGAAATCTTTCCTTTTGAAATCTTTTATTAAACTTAATGTTTTATCAAAATCTTTGTCTTGGATATGATAAGAAATCCGAGGATATATGTTGAACTTTAATTTACCATATTGTAAATTACCCTTAAGAATTCCTAAACAGGCTTCTTCTCTATTTATTATTCTGTTATCCATTATAGCTAATTCTATAGGAGTATCTAATTCTTCTTTAAAAGCTGATTTTATTATTATTTGTATGGCTCCAATATGTATCCAACCAAGTGTATTTCTTATCTCTTGTTTAATTTTGTGTAACTTTTCTTGAATATCTTTTTTTAGCTAAAAGGGGTATCATTACTTTATTAGAAGTTATAGAAACTTCCAAAGCTCTTTCTTAAATATTTAATCCATAAAATAAATTACGTTTTCTTGGTTTAATTCCTAATCTTTGTAAAGTACTAACTTTAAATCCTGAAAAATTTGTTGATGAAAAATTTTCATCTTGAATTTGTTTTAATTTCTTCCTATCTATTAAAATTTCTTGTCGATGTTCTCCAGTTTGTTCTATTTGATTATCTATCGTAGGTTCGCTATCATACTGGCTTGTAGTGCTAATTTCCATTTTATTCGGTACTTTCTTCAGATGTATATTCTGTATCTGTTAAAACAAAAATACTTTCATCAGAATCTATATTAAAGTCATCGATTCTTATAAATTCTCTTGTATTTATCATTTCTCAGTATCATTATCTATTAATATTTTCTTTTTATTTTTCTCATTTCTTTTAGGACAATTATTAGCAAAATATCCTATCTCTTTACAATAATAACATCTACATTCTTTAGGACTCATTTTCCTTCTTCTATATGTAGGCTTATATGCTTTTTTATATCCTTTTCTTTTATAATATCTTACCTTACGTTTTTTGAAATAAGGTTTTCTATAGTTATATTGTTTCTTCTTTTTATATTTTCGTTTTATCTTCCGTAATAGTAAGAACTATCACATCCTATCATTATAGGAATTTTTGGTTTATCACAACATAATGACACTCTTTTCTTTAATCCTTTACTGGCTTTAGCCAAAATAGCATCAGTACACCAATTACATGTTCTATTCTTTTACCTAAAGTATCTATATTTCCTGGGCTATATGTTTCTATCAATTTTGTACCCCAAGGGTTTGGAATCTTAGCAAAAAAAGGTAAATAATTACTAGTATATGAAATTTTATTATAAATATGGTAATAATAATCTTGAAAAACACAAATATAATTTTCTATTTCACAAATATCACATAATTGTAATCTCATCAAAGCAGTGGTATATCGAGTTACAGTATTGGGATCTTTCACATATTTTCCTTCACTATGAAATTCTAATCTAAATGTTTCTACTACTTTTGTTATAAAATTATCGGGGTCAGAATATATAGATTATTTAGTTTCTTCGTTTATATTCTGCCAAAATCTTTGAGCACTATTTAATAATGTTTTTTCCATGAATCTTTTAGTAGTTTTAAAATCCATTTTATTTACTACAACAACTATTCGTAGAGCAGTTTCCCATTTATTGATTGCCTCTTCAGTATTAGCAATACAATCTAAGTCTAAATAAATTCCAAAGGGATTTATTGTATCAGCTTTCATTTTTTCAAATGGTGTATATTTTTCTGAACTAGTACCAGTATACATTAATCCTACATATCCTGTTACTGGTCTATTAAAACTCTGGTTTGGTCTTTGTCGTATATATGATTCCCTACTTGAACTAGGTATATCTGAAATATTTGGGTTTTCAGCTTTTATTCCTGCTGGTTTAACATTAATAAAATTATCTTGAAGATCTAAATTTCCAATTTGTGTTACTAAATTATCTACATTAGGCAAAATAAATTGTTCATTATCAGTATTACTTATTGACATTTTTTAATTTTTCTAAATGAATAATAAAAGGACTTTTCATTATTTCTTTATCTTTCTGTTCTATAGTAATTATCTGTTTTCCTTTATCTTTTTCACTAGTTTTATAGTTTATTAAGGATTCTAAATCAAGAGTCATCTGTTCATAATATTGCAGAATCTTTTGTCCATAGTAAATTATTGTTTTTTGTACTTCATTTATATTTTTATCTATTTTTAACGAATCTTCTTGTTCATTTAGTACTTTAAATAATATTAAATAAAATATGTATAATATATATATATATATATATATTTATTTAATATACATATAGCCCCAATTGGTAGAAAAAACCCGCAATCCCTTGGGATTATCTTGCACTTGGAAGAAGAAGTAGACAAGAGAATAAATATAGTAATAATTTGATTCTTCATCGTCGTAGTAAATAGGAGAGAAAATAGAATATGTTTCTTCGTCTTTTTTTTTAAACAATGAGAAATTGATTGTGACACATTCACCAAAAAAATATTTTAATTCTTACTATGTGTTTTATATGATAAATAATTATTGTAATATAACCATATAATTTGAATAATAAATCAAAATTTTAATTTTCAACATTAATAAATTTTTCATTTAGATAAAAAAGACCAACCAACAACAAAAATCTGGTTGATACTCGAGGTTTGAGTAGGTCTAATAATATATAATCTTACTCCTAATTAGTAGAGATGTTTTTTATTAGAATAAAAAATTAATATATGTTTACCTTATTAAGAAAATTTGAAGAAATTTTGTAATTAAACTCAATATAACCTATAAAGTTTTATAAACTCATAGTTTACGAGTCGCAAGTTGGTTCATAATTTTCATTTATGGATATTTTATTCACATTATCATTTTTCATTATCTAATTCAATTAATTGGTGATATTGAATACATTTGTTTTCAGTCCAGTTTTTTTTTTAATTTTCTGACTTAAAAATATTTCAAAATATGATATATAATTTTAAAATACATATAAGGATAAATTTAACCATCTTCAGATAGATAAATTTAGCTTAAGTTACGATGAACATGCCTCAACCTGTAGAAGTTGACCTACGGTAACGCGTGACTGAAAACATACTATTTATATCAAAATAATTAATTCAAACTTTGGGGTTTACTACTTTGTAGTTACTGTGCATTATTATGTCTAGCCCCCTTTTCATGTCCTAAATTACTTCACCGTGACGGAACTCAATCATCGAGTACTGAAATCGAGCGTGGAATAGACTTTCTCACCCTACGGTTAATTACTAATAATACGATGAGAACTGGTTTCCACGCTCCAATGAATCGCGTAAGATCAAGGTCCCAGTAATATTTAATGATTTCGATTATATTACTTTACCCCTTTTCTCTAAAATCTAAATCCGTCTGCCAGGGTCAGCCCTCAGCTCCCTATTTCGGAAATCAATTTCTATTCGCCGAATAGTTTTGAATTTGCCTTGTTGCTCAGAATTCGATTGCCGGCACCATCTTCCGATGAAGAACAATCTCGAAATCTTTGATTTCAAGGAGGAAGACGAGTTATCGGAGATCACCGCCGGTAAATTGTCCAACAAATTAAAAAACCCTAACCTCGTCAGTCCCGCCATTTTGAAGTACGACTTTCTCGAACACGGTAAGCTTCCCGAATCTTCTCCAGAATCTCTACTTTGATTGCTGAGGTTTCTCTGCTTTGATGATCCCGATTCAATACACGTTTACCTGTGATTGTAAACTAAATGCTCTCTAAGTAATCAGAAATTTGGCATTCGATTTGCATGCCAAAGGCATTACTTGTTTATAGAGTTCACAATCAACTAGGATTGGTAATACTTTGTCATCAATAAATCTAATAACTAAAAATAATCTAATAAATGAGAAATATGGCGGGCTTCTGGTGTTTTTGAAATTTTGAGTTCATTGCATATCGGCAATTTTTTTGGGTTTTATTGTGAATGTTAATAATTGGTTTTAACTCTTGAACATAACCAGTTACACTGACGCTACTGATCTAGAAAATTTTAATATGTTTAAGCACAATTTTGGCATTTCTATAATATGATCAATTTTTCTTAGCTTATAAATTTTTGGTTCGTGTTTGCAGTTGATCAAGGACCTGATTCCCTGAAGCATGATACTGAAAGTTTACTTTGTGTGGATGTCGATGTTATTGACTGTGATCGTAGTTGTGACAAAGCTAGTGCAGTAATGATGAGGGAGGACTTCTTCAAAAAAGAAGGAAATTCTAGCTTGTTTGCAATTTCTCAATCAAATTGCTTAATTCTTGGTCAAGATTTTAATTCCCATGTGGATGATTCTAAGCCCAAAAGTTCACCAGAGAAATGCCAGGTAATTAGTGCACTCTCAGATTCTCCATCCAGTGTACATTCATTTTTCATATCTCAAGTTAATTTGAATCTAGCAGTTTTTCTATACTCGGTTGGATGATTAATTTCTATGCTACCTCTTCCGAATATTTAGAGCGAGCCAGTTGATGTGCAACCAGATGCTGATGGAAGCATGGATGAGAGTTCTCCATCAAGTCCAATATCTGATGTTTTAGAGGACGGCGGTATTTCCTTATAATATTCATTCATTTCATAATCCATTTCCCTTGGGCATATGGATGGTCTACGTTGATATCTTACAACAGTCTTATACTTGATGTCAGTTGATGTGAATAATGGTCCAAGAAGTCATTGTTCCAGTGGCTCAGAAACGGTACATTGTGATACTCAAGTCATTCACCAATTTGTTATTTGCTCGAGTGTAGATTAAGGCCTTACATTTGTGTGATGTATAATATATTTTGATAATGAAAGATGCTGACTGCTGTTCTGATGATTGTGATGACCAGAAAGCTTTGGTTTTACTGATTGTATGTATCATTTGAAATTTGCAGGATGATATTGATATTGCTGTTGATTATTTTTTATACCGGCAAAAGTTTTATTCTGGGTGCCTTGTAACTTTTTCTTCCTGTGGCATTAAAATCGACGGTTTGACTTCGCATCCTGATCAAGAGTCCTTTAGCATTGAAATGGGAATTGATGATATGATTCATGTAGAATCCTATAACCTTGAAAAGGTGAGTTACAGTTAACTGTGGCAGCATATATTATTATATTATGGTGCTAAGATATTGCTAATCAACTAACAAATTCTTATCTATGTGTGTAAAGTTTGCAACTGTCACAATTAAGATTCACATACTATCAAAGGATGCAGTGCAAGTTGACAATGCCCTTGGTGCATCAGGTCAGTGGTCTTCTTCATATTCTGTTTCTAAATGGTTCACCTCCTAATTGAGTAAGCCCCACTGGTCTGTGCAACTTTGGTCTCCCTTTCTTTCAACTTTCATGACATTTGTGGAAAATAACGCTTTCATTAAGAAGTTTCTAAAAATAGAGATGCCGTGTTGACCCTATAGTGGTGCAGTTATGTAATGCATCGCTATGGAATTGTGTTTCATCTACTGTGGTAAAATATCAGCTGTAGTGATTGTGCTGAAATATTTGTGAGGTGCTTTCATTGTATATAACATAGGATCTTTAACACTTCGGTTTTAGAGCAACTAGTTGATTGCTAACTAAGGTATTTTATTATGTTTCTAAAGGCTTTTGTAATTTTTCATAATACATTTCTACAGTGCTTGTTTAACTGGTTTTATATGCCAATTATGTGCATAGTTGTGGAGGAGCTGGAGTTTGCGGCATTTGAGCCTAACTGGATTGGAATGTGGGAACATATTACATCTTTGAATACAAAATACTTTGCAGTATGGAGGACTGTGCATGAGTAAGCATATAAAAACATTGTTGTTATTAAGAATTTTCTGCATAATCATTATTCTCTGAATAATTGTCAACTATGAATAAATTTGTATCCATTGAAGAAATGGTTTATGAATTTACATTTCTCCCTGTTGATGATCATACTTGATGGTAGAATGATATTGTTATTTTTATTCTTAAATTGTTGTGTAGAGTCATGCTGATATCTGCATTAGGTTTTAGAAAATGCTATATAAGCCCTCTTCCCTCCATGTAGTTGTAGCATATAACTTCCGTTCAATGCGTCTGTAAGTTTTAAGAATCTATTACCTTGCTGTGAGTTTATCTCTTGCTGTAATCATGGTTTTCTGTAAGTGGCTGAGAGTTCTAGGTGCTTAATCTATGTGTCTATTTGCATGGATTGAGTTTGGAGAATTTAGTGATAAGAGTTAAATGCTTGGAAACAGACATGGTACATGTAGGCTGAAGTTACCTGGAATACAATCTGTGTACCATCTTTTTCTTCAGTTATAAATCAGGATCAATTAACAACTAGAGGCAAAGTAGATGCATGTTCTTTGCTTTCAGATAAAGGCAACTGTGTTGACTATCCACAAAAAATCCAATGCACATTATAGCGAGCACTCCTTTGCATTGTCCTACATATTATAGTTTCTCTTTTAATAGCTTTCAAAAGTGGGAAATTTTTTTATGATTTGGTAGTTTAGTTAAAATCGTATTTTTGTGAATGCTTTTCTTTCCTGTCTAAATTCTCTTTCCCTTTCTATGTTATATCATAGTACGGATTTTGCAAGTGATGAAAGGGTAGACTTACTTCAACAAAGGCCTTATTTTCCAAAGTGAGTAATAAGTCTTATCCTCATTTTTAATGCATGATGTTATATTAAGCTTTGACTTAGTGCTTCTTTTGTCACTTGTAATATTTCCTTTTCTGATTTCCACTCCTCATGCTGCTATGTGTATTTGGTGTTTTTAACATGCCGATTAAAAAGTTATAATGTTGTGATTGTCTCAACTCTTACTAATGAAATCTGAAAACTATTTTGGGTGATGATGGGGTTCCTCATGTGGTCTTTTTTTGTTTTAAGAGAGAACTTGGGATCAATTTATAACTTCCTGAAATGATTATATGCATATGTAATCCCTAAACTGTCTGATGAGACTTTTAAGTTCTGTGGAGTGTTTTCACTTTACATTAATGTCTCGTTAGGTGAAGATTCCTTGTGCTCGCCAAGAAAACATATCAAATATTTATTTCTTTAGCATGGGGATATTCTACTGGCATGACATGCATACATACATGCTTATGTAGTGTGTGCAGTTGTATGTAAATTTTAAGTCTTTGCCTACACGACCTGTAGAACAAACTTTGCTTTCTGGAATTGCCTAGGTGAGCGTCTCCTAGTTGTTTAAAAAAGTTGTAGATGGAACAAGTCTGCATCTCTTAACCCTTGTATGAGAACTGAATAATCTATGGGGATCTTACAGTTTTGATGAGGCCTTTGAAGATATGGTCTATCCACAAGGGGATTCAGATGCTGTTTCGATCAGCAAGAGAGATGTAGATCTATTACAACCCGAGACATTCATTAATGATACAATTATTGACTTCTACATCAAGTAAGTTTATGTGCATCATATTGCTTATGCATTATAACTTGTCCACTTCTACTTATTGAGGATGAGGATGGTATACTTAGGTTGCCTATTCTTGTTAGTTTTATAATATATAATGATCTATTGTAACTACATATTTTTTATGCTGTTAGTGCCCGCATCTTGTTCTCTGTTGCTTTGTATATGAACGTGTTCTTGAACATTCATGCATCTTAACTTGATTTTACTTTTTTCATTTTTCTTCTAGTTGCTTAAATGTTTTTACTATTATGCTAACCTTATTTGAAGCAATTCATGTTATTTTAATCTAAGTGGTGCCAAAATGACCTGTCTTTATAAGTTTCAATTTGTTTTTATCGTTAAGAGCTTGCTAATTGAGGAACACAATTGTTTGGCAGGTATCTGAAGAATCAAATTCCAGCGGAGGAAAAACATAGATTTCACTTTTTCAATAGCTTTTTCTTTCGGAAGCTTGCTGATCTAGACAAAGATCCATCTAGTGCTTCTGATGGGAGAGCTGCTTTCTTACGTGTTCGTAAATGGACAAGGAAAGTGGATTTATTTGGGAAGGATTATGTTTTCATTCCAGTAAATTTCAAGTAAGAGAATGATTAGAAGAGTAGCTTATTTCCTATTAACTGTGTTGCTGTGAGTTCTTTGTTCATGTGATTTGTGATGTTATTTGGTGACAGTCTTCATTGGAGTTTACTAGTAGTATGTCATCCTGGTGAGGTGGCTGATTTTAAAGGTGAGTTTTACAGTTATTTGTGGTACCTGTCTGTATTTTTAGTATTTTACTGATTTCTTCTTATATTTATCAGATAAAGAATCATGGAAGTCTCTGAGAGTACCATGCATATTGCATATGGATTCCATCAAAGGAACTCATGCTGGTCTAAAAAATCTTGTCCAAAGGTATCTTAAAGTTTTTGAAATTCGTAGTTGATGTTGTCTGCTTTGTGCATATTATCACAGTGAAGAATGAAAATGTTTTAAGATCATACATGACATTTCTTTCAAAAATGTGCAAGCAGTGAAGTATTATCCAAATTAAATAATGTGCCTTCACTTACTTACCATGCCTATTCCTATTTTTGACGAATCAGTGAATCACACTGTTGAAAATGGGTACTAAGTTTTTGCAATCATATAATTGGTACACAAAGCACAATCTAATGTATCTTGCTCAGTTACCATGCCTATTCCTATTTTTGACGAATCAGTGAATCACACTGTTGAAAATGGGTACCAAGTTTTTGCAATCATATAATTGGTGCACAAAGCACAATCTAATGTATCTTGTTTTATCCATTGTTTGCCAATGCAGTTTTTGGACATAAACAAACATAAACTGTCCTTGTTTTGTCCTTTCATTCTCTTTTTCTCTGATTGATTTTTGTTTGAACATCTTTCGTGCTTTCCTGGAGTCACATATGTATATATGTATGCATGTGTATATATATATTGTGTCACTATTGGACCTTCACATGGCAGTTACTTTTGGGAGGAGTGGAAGGAGAGGCACAAGGAAACATTGGAAGATTATTCTTCAAAGTTCTTGAATTTACGGTTTGTACCACTAGAGGTATTTGTCTTCAAAGTTCTTGAGTTTACGGTTTGTAGCAGTGGAGGGATTTCCATGCCATATTATATACTGGCTACTGGCTTTCGATACTTTTGCAATGTCTTGAACTGTCTAGCCACCGCACTATCCAATAAAAATCCTGCATCTAAAAAGCATCTCTCTTTTCCTCATGTACAAACAAGCCTCCATCGTGATTGTACAAGCATACAGACACATACTTTATTGAATTTCTAATTTTTGCGTCTGACATTTAGTTAATGTTTATGCAGCTGCCACAGCAGGAGAATATGTTTGACTGTGGCCTGTTCCTGCTCCACTATTTAGAGCTATTTTTACTTGACGCCCCTTTGAATTTCAACCCATTCAAAATTGACAAATTCTCTAGATTTGTAAGTGGATTCGCTCAACCATAAGCTTCTCTACAAGTATTTTAGTGATAGGTTCTATAGGAATGAGAAGATCCTATTTGGTCAAATGCCTAGCAACAAACTCCTATATTCCTTACATTAGAGTCTTTCTGAACAAAGCCGCTGGATAGCAGGCCTAAGGGTTTTCTTGTTGATGAATTTTGTTTCTCTCTTCATATGTTTTGCTTATCCATTTTCAAGGTTTTTATAAATGATGTATCCCCTTTTAATTTCTCAACTTTATAGAGCCTGTTTCGTAAGTGGACCAGATGGATTGACAATAACGTCTAATTTTCTAAACCTTGTATTTGCGTGGATATGGAAACTAAAGATCAAAAGACTTCTATTTTGCATTCTTAGTTTGGGCTATATCTATATTCAAACTAGGTCTGAAGTATGCTTTTTCCAGGATGATCAAGAGCAGTCCTGACAACATACCACGTATGGTTTGAACGTTGAACTGAATCCTTAAAATATATTGGTTTCTAATCAAATTTTTGTTTTCAGCAACAAAGTCACAGAACCTCTTAATATAATTTTCAGTTGAAGGTTGTCTGTGTTGTGCTAACTTAGTGTAATGACCAATGATTGTTCATAAGAGCTTATCGAGTCTTTTGACGTTTAATATGTGTTGCTTCATATCGCATCATTCTCTCCTTTTTTTTTTTCTCCCTAACCAGCTTAATGTTGATTGGTTCACCCCATCCGAGGCTTCTCTCAAACGCACTCTTATTCAGAGGCTGATTTCTGAGATCTTGCAAGATCAGTTTCAACGAGGTGAATGTGGGGATGAACTGCACTGTGATCTTTCAAAAAATGATCACAAAGATACTGGAAGGGAGTTTGTTTCTGAGGGATGCACTCCTACTGTATCTTGTCAAATAGCTAATTCTGAAGCAGACCACGGGATTGAAATCACTCTATTGGATACATGTTCAGTAAGGAACTCTGAATGTGTTAATGATTCGGGTTTGGTTGTCAGAGAATTTTTCGAGCCAGGAGTTACAGCAGGATCATTACTTGCACGGTGTTCATCCTTTGATCAGCCATCTTCATATTACCGCCTTAACTCTGCCGTTGCACAGATAGAGGTATTCACATCACATTTCTGAATAAATTTATGCATAATCCTTTGTTCTTTGCTAAAAGGTTCCCTCCCCCCCTTTTTTTCCGGAAACAAAGTTCCCTCCCTATTTTATTAACTTATTTATTCTGTTCTTTCATTCCACCTTTTCTATGTTGAAATTTTGACGAGATCTTTCTAGTCTGTAATTTGTGCTCTCCTTTTATGCCATTGATGCGTCTCATTTTATGGCAGGATGGAGCAGAAACTGCAGAGCAGCTTCTTTATTACTCTTCCGGAGAACCCGTCTTCCACCAAATTGCAGGGATGATGCCTCCATCTGGTTCTATCCCATTCTCATATCAAGGTTTTGGGGGTGATCCATCTTGGAATCCAGAGATTTCTATGCAAAGAGAGGAGGATGGTTCTCCTTCAGAAACATCTATCTCCAATTCAGACGATTCAGAAATAGGCATCATTGAGAATGATCATTTGGAGGAAAATGTTGGGTCTTCTCAAAACAACATTGATGAACAAAGATATGCATCTTTGGACAACATGGATTGTTTAACTGATAGCCGCATTTCTACATCTAATGAATTTCTGGGTACTTCAACAGCTGGGATGGCTGAAGATGGCAATAAATTTACAGGTAGCTGTGAGAACCACAGCCTTGCTTCTTGTCCAGATGATACGACTGTATCATTACCCCAGAATGAAAGCCCCAAGTTGGAAGGCGACGGAAAAATTGAACCGGAGAGTAGAGAGGTCGCTGCAGACGATGTAAAAACAATTGAAAATGAGGTCCAATTAGAGTCAAATGAAAAGCAAGATTTAAAAAAAACTGGGAATGAGATTATCGCAGAGTCGGAAGAAAAGCAAGATTTACAAACAATTGGGAATGAGGCTATGGCAGGATCAGAAGAAAAGCAGGAGTTACAAACAAAGGGAAATGACGTTATGACCGGGTCAGAAGAAGAGTTACAAACAAAGGGAAATGACGTTATGACCGGGTCATCAGAAGAACAAGCTGCAAAACGTCGTCGGCTTATGCCTTCTTTTGTAGAGAAGGGAGATTTGACTGGGAACTTATCGGAGGATCTCCATTTGTAATTTAAGGCTAAAGAAAGATGGAGCTTTCTTTATTTTGTAATTCTTCTGGGTAGAGCATATTTGTGAATCTATGCCATAGTGTGAATAGTGCCAGGGCTGGTTCTAAGTTCTAACATCAACGTAGAACAATTGGTGTACGGATGGTCTCTAGTCTCCTTACGGAAACTAGTCCATTAAATTGTCTTAAGCATTCAAATTAATATTACAAGACCATCCCAAATCTACCCTTTCGTTACGATTAATTATCGAGATCTAACAGCCAATCAGTAGTTTAGTACATCAAAAAGGAGACGTTATGTGCAACTATTTGATATTATTATTAAAATGTAATGATCGGTTCAATTGCAAAATTTTTAAACTATTTATTTTTATTCAATTTTTAATTTTTTTAGTTTGATTCGTTTTAATAATGTTATTATTAAAAATTGATTTGGTTAATTTTATTAATTAATAAATTTTTATAAATTAAAATTAATTAAAAATTTTTAAAAAAATAAATCATATTTTAAAATTTTAACTTAATCTAATTTTATAATTATTTAATAATGACTTTTTAATTTTTGGTTTTACCAGTCGGTCTGGTTTTTAAAATTTTGTTAAAGTGTCTTGTACTGCAAAAATTGCAGAGGAGCACCCAAAGGCCAAAGCTCGAGTGGATTACCAAGCCATAACTGTCTCTCAAACTAGCGTTTTCCGTCAAGAACTCGATGAGAAAACAACCTTGTCATGAACAAGCAGAGATCCTGACACTTCTCACATTTAGACTATTGGATTTTGTTTTTCCTTTTTGTGGTTAGATAGAGATTCGAGAGGCAGTCGAGAAGATTGTAAAAATGAATCAGTTGATGTGGAGGAGTCACCACCTGAATCAATCCCAAAGAATTGGACTGGCAGGCACTTGCCTCCTAATTCTACCACTTTTCTTCTCAAA
Source organism: Erythroxylum pelleterianum (assembly GCA_027563865.1). Taxonomy (NCBI): domain Eukaryota; kingdom Viridiplantae; phylum Streptophyta; class Magnoliopsida; order Malpighiales; family Erythroxylaceae; genus Erythroxylum; species Erythroxylum pelleterianum. The sequence continues at coordinate 6,254,861 of JAOQMR010000006.1, read as the reverse complement.
TCTGTTTCAACCATTGGGCAGAGCCTATCCTTCTCTCTTCTCCGTACGAAACTTTGCTCTAATCCATCTCGTTTTCATTTTTCATTCGATTCTCTCCTTGTTTTGGCTCTGGGATTTGCTTTTCCTCTGATGGGTGCTACGATGCAGGAGTGGAATGCTCCCAAACCCAGGCACTTACCACTTCTCAACGCTGCTTTGGATCGCCGTATTGTAAGTAGGTGATTTTGTTTTTCTTCCTTTATTTTTCTTTGCAAAGAGATGCCAATGTTTAGAATTTGCTATTTGACATTGTCTAAAAGTTGAATTTCTTATTTACCCAAAAAAAAAGTTGAATTTCTTATTTACCCAAAAAAAAAGTTGAATTTCTTTAATTTTAGCCCATCAGAGATCAGAAAGAGCTGTGGTCTCCCCTGCCCTACCAAGGATGGAAACCTTGTATTCAGTCCAGAACTACTCCATGTAAGTTGTTTAATGTGTACCTAAGTGATGCCATAAGAGTAGTTTTCCATCAAGATATGTTTTTTTTTCTTCAGTTTTTTCGTTTGGAAATGAGCGAGTGCGAGGAGATATCATTTGCTGACATAGTTACTGTTACTTTTTTCAAGTATTGCCCGAGAAGTCTCAAGGGTACATCCAAGTGTTCCTTGACGGAGGATTAAACCAGCAGAGAATGGGAGTAAGCATCCTAATTGCCTTAAAACCAGATCTGTAGTTAAGCAGACATATATTTGGTCCCTTGGAGGTCCGATATTATTACTTGCCACTTGAGCTAAGGCTGTGGCAAAGAGTATGTTATTTACTGTAGCATGTGCCGGAGCTTTCAGTGGGTGGTTTTCAATCCACTGACTTTCATATGAATGCGTGCTGCGTGCTTGATTAGGATTTTATTCATTTCTTTTTCTAAACCTCTTCTTTTTTGCTTTTCTTTTCAAGATATGTGATGCGGTTGCTGTTGCCAAGATACTAAATGCAACACTTGTTATCCCACACCTCGAAGTAAATCCTGTTTGGCAAGACTCGAGGTATCTTGGGCATTAGCTACCATCTGGAATTATGATATTCAAAGTCCTGGCGATTTCTCTTAAAAAGAAAAACGTGAAAGTAACATTCTTCACAGCTCATTTGCAGAGATATTTGATGTGGATCACTTTATTAATGTTGTGCGACATGAGATTCATATAGTCAAAGAGTTACCCAGTGAGTACTCCTGGAGCACGAGGGAGTATTATTCTACAGGCATAAGAGCTACGAGAATAAAAACTGCGCCTCTTCATGCTTCAATTGAATGGTACCTGGACAATGTCTTGCCTGTGTTTCAAAGGTTGGCAATTCTTGCTATTTCTGTCTCATTCATGACTATTCTGAACTTGTTAAATTTCCTAGTCTGTCTTTGTAGATAAAGTGAAGATAGTTGCTTGTATCCAGTCTATAAGGACTGCTGATCATTGCAGTTAGGTGCTGTGTCTGTATATGATCTCCACATTTGTGATTTATATAGAAATTTATTATTCATCTCAAATGGGAAACAGAAAAGTGCTGGAGCTGTACACTTCATGCTCCTAGAACATGTCTCTCTGGGACTCATTTTGCATTCAATTGTATTTGATTTGCTCTTTGTTGAATTATGTCATAACATACCTCAAATATATATTTTATTCACATGGCACTACCTGTTATGAAATTCTAATTGATGTTGCAGTTATGGAATCGCTGCCATTGCCCCATTTTCTCATCGCTTGGCATTTGACAAATTGCCAGCAAGCATTCAACGCCTGCGTTGCAAAGTCAACTTTGAAGCATTAATGTTTGTTCCTCATATTATAACTTTATCAGAGATGCTTGTTACTCGTCTCCGCTATCCTTCTGGTGATATTGAGAAGACAGATATTTCTGAAGAAAATGGATCTGGAAAGTTTGTTGTTTTGCATCTTCGCTTTGACAAAGTATGATCGATTTTCAATTGACAGGCAGTAATGTTTGTTTCAATATATGAAACACTCAACCAGGATGCTTCTTTTCTTTCTCTTTTTAAGGAAAAACACTTTAAAGGTTCTGTTTGTGGATACACATACTGATAGATAAAAACTAACTAGTGTAAAATTGTAATATTTGGGTTGTACTTGAAGGGTTCAGATTTGGTTTATATCATTGATTATGATGAGAGCTTGCTTCCTAACTATACGGAAATGTTAATCATATAGTTTAATTTTAGCATGAACAATTTCCTGTCTTTGTGACGCTAACTTAACCCTGTTTAGGATATGGCTGCCCATTCATCGTGTGATTTTGGTGGGGGCAAAGCAGAAAAACTCGCTCTTGCAAAATATCGTCAAGTGCTTTGGCAAGGAAGGGTTATGAATTCTCAGTTCAGCAACGTTGAGTTGAGAAATCAAGGCCGTTGCCCTTTGACTCCTGAAGAGATTGGGCTTTTGCTAGCAGCATTGGGCTTCAGCAATACTACCCGTCTCTATCTGGCTTCACACAAGGTGATGTGTACCTTAACATCAGAAAGACAAGCCATTGATATTATGAGACTCTCTGTAGCAGCTGACATGCTATTTCACTTTATTTTGTTGAAATTGACCTTTTCCACAAGATTTTAACCCCAGAAAGAATGTTATTCAGGTCTACGGTGGAGAAGCGAGAATATCCAGTTTGAAGAGATTGTTCCCTTTTATGGAAGATAAGAAGAGCCTTGCCTCTGCAGAGGAACTTAGTAAGGTTGAAGGAAAGGCATCTTTGTTGGCTGCAGTTGATTATTATGTTAGCTTGCAGAGTGACATATTTATCTCTGCCTCTCCAGGAAACATGCACAATGCTTTGGTAAATATCTTCTACTTTGTTTATTTGAGGTCTGAAATTTCATTTTAGGATAAACAATGATGTCCGCATTTTCATGAAGAAATTGGATGCGTTTATTGCTTTAATAGGAAACTTGGATGATAAAGTACATGGCTATATGTTATAACGGTTGGGATTGAATATATAATATTTCTGGTGTAAGAGCACCCCAACCCCCCCC